>JAQOWM010000438.1:5755000-6002500 GCA_029041755.1 Resseliella maxima
TTACCCGGTACATAAATGGTCGGATTTATTAAAATAATTAATTGAGAGAAGAGAATCATATACGAACACACTTACATACACACACACTCACTCACTCACTCACATTCACACGCAAAAGAGGAAAAGAAAAAAAAATTTCATTGAAAAAAAAAAAAAAAAAAAAAAAAACGGACACAAGTAAATAGACGTTTAAATGCATACACTAACAATCAGTCGAAATATTTTCATTAATATAAAAACCAAAAACAAATACATTTTATGTATGGAAAACCACAAAAAAAAAAAAAAATGTAATACATTATGAGCATATATGTATTTGAAATTATTTATTGAGTGAATCTGATGATTCTAAACATCTCCGTGAAAAATGCAAAAATCTCCGAAATGCAAACAAATGTTTCATGTCCCACAAACGAAAGAAAAAAAAAGAACAGAAACACACGAGAAAAGCAACAACAAGACTATATATATATATATATATTGTGGAAAAATATCCGGAGAGTTGCGACGAAATGCAAACAACAAAAAAAAAAAAAACCCCGACCGAATAAATATATCCCGTGGTATAAAATGATTAATTATTATGATTGTGCTATGTTTATAGCAAATTTTATGACCAATATGGTATATATTTCTCTTGTTGAATCGTCAACTTTTTCAATGTCCTTCTCTCTTTTTCCATCTCTATATATAAATCTCTCTCTATCTCTTCCTTTCTTTTTCATACGCTCATACACACAGACACAAGCAAACAAACAGACATATAGAACAAACAAAAACAAAAAAAAAAATTAACATTTCTATGACACACCATCATCATGGGTGGAAGTGGAAATGAAAATATATTAATTCGCGAGAAATTTATTTAAAAAAAAAAAAAAAAAAAATAAATAAATAAAAAAAAGGGTTATTTATATATGAAAGCAAGTCACACTCAATGACGATATTTCATATTTTCATTGTATTCCAAAACAAATGAGTTTATACAAGCGATTTTCCAGAGCAACAATTTTACGATAGATTGGGGGCAACCAAATTTGATGACAAGTTTTCCAAATAAACAATGTTAGACAAACAACAACAATAACAATAACACAACAAAAAAAAAAAAAAATTTAAAACATTTTCTATGTAAATATTATAATTAGATTCTATTTAAATTTTAAATGCAAACAAAAAACTGAACAGACAGAAAAACTACTAATAAAATGAATTGCAATGATTCAAACGTACCAAAATGAAAAAAAAAAATGAAAAAAAAAAAATAATAATAATAATAAAAAAAAAAGAACAACAAAAATCTTAATTTGTGTTTAAATGATTTAATATGTCGATCTTTCTCACTCTTACTCTCCCTCTCATTTTCCCTTTTAATGCTCATCATCACCTCTCTTTCATTTCACTAAATGTATCTTCCTCATTCTCTTTCACTATGTATCTATACTCTGTCACTTTTATCGATCATCACCAGATGGACTAAATCAATTAATTAAAATAACTGTTTAATATTTGAGTAATTTTATTGTGTTTAATTCGTCATTTAGGTTTAAGGGATTTACAATTAATTCAATTAGTATTTTAATGAATATGCAACACTTTTCTATCAATATCCCTTTCTCTTGTTTTTTATTAATCTCTTTATGTTTCCCTCTTTCTCTCTTTCTTTCTCTCCCTCTCTCTCTCTCTCTCTCTCTCTCTCTCTCGCTTTCTCTCTCCCTCCTCTCTCTCTCTCCTCTCTCTCTCTCGCTTTCTCTTTCTCCTCTCTCTCTTTATCTCTCTCTCTCCTCTTTCTCTTTCTCTCTCTCTCTCTCTCTCTCTCTCTCTCTCTCTCCCTCCTCTCTCTCTCCTCTCTCTCTCGCTTTCTCTTTCTCCTCTCTCTCTTTATCTCTCTCTCTCCTCTCTCTCTCTCTCTCTCTCTCTCTCTCTCTCTCTCTCTCGCTTTCTCTCTCCCTCCTCTCTCTCTCCTCTCTCTCTCTCTCGCTTTCTCTCTCTCTTTATCTCTCTATCTCTCCTCCGAAGAGGAAGAGCTTCGTGTTTTTTCTCTCCCATTTCAATGATTTTAACCATATTTTTCATTGTCACAGGATTGTTGATTTTTTTTTTTTCTTTTTCTCTCTCTCTCTCTTTTTCCCCACACTTTAGCTTAAATTGTTCAACTGGTTAAGCAACGAGAAAAAAAAAACTGCTCTTGTTCTCTGATTTTACGACTTCGGGGCAAATGTGTTGAACGAAAATTCTTTTTAAAAGCTTCATATATTGAGTCTCTTAAAAAGTTCTTCACATGTTTGAATGTTGGCTACGATTCATTTTCTCGAAAGATTTCACATTTAGCATTGCATGTCTCTCTGAATTTTTGTTTTTCCTTCTTTTTTTTTTTTTTTGTTTTTTTTTTTTGCTCTTTTCCACCATAGATATCTTTTTACATGGCGTGCATCAGTGGCGACAAAAGGAAAAAAAAACGCGCAAAATTTATTTAATTGGAATTTAATGTCCCCTCTTGTCCAATTGCACTTATGGTATAATGTTCAGTGAACACTTGTCTTATGTTTTCTCATTGCATTTGTGTGAACACAATGTTTGAATCATCATTTGAAAAATGTGCATTTTGTGAAAATTGTATTTCAATTGATATTGCAATTGGTAGATAGTAGTATTATTTTTCACATTTCTGTTTTCCATTCCCCTTTTTTTTTTCAACAAAAAATTTTTTTGAACAATTGAGAGAGAAAAAAAAAACACCGCCATCGACAATAATGATTACAAATAATAGATGCTTGATTTAATAGACTAATTTAATCGATTGCTTGTATCTTTCAAATATCAAATTGGTAATTTCTATTAATTTTATGCCATTGAGCATATAATCGCACGATTTACAATGGACGAAAAATAAAAAAACTCACACACCATTTTGCCCATTGAATTTTCAAATGTAAAGTATACTTATAATTCAGTCAATTGATTCGAGCAATTAATTAGTTCTTACATTTCTCGCTTTTATAT
Source organism: Resseliella maxima (assembly GCA_029041755.1). NCBI lineage: Eukaryota > Metazoa > Arthropoda > Insecta > Diptera > Cecidomyiidae > Resseliella > Resseliella maxima. The sequence continues at coordinate 5,758,004 of JAQOWM010000438.1, forward strand.
TCCATTCATTTCAATAATTTGCTCCATATTTCACACGCTCTTTGATGTGGCTTTTCTTCAATGTGGTTTTAGCCATTGTATGAATTGTGTTTGAATCAACAAAATGATGGCTCTTTCATTTATAATCAATATAGCTTTAATAAATTTCTACAGGAATTTTCAACCATTTCAATGAAATGGTTCAATGTTTTTTCATGCCATAGCAAACAAAAAAAAAAAAAAAAAAAAATAAAAAAAAATATATCTTATTAAAAATGATGATATTTCAGACATACGACCTTACGTACTATTTTTCAACCACAACAACCAAACAGAAGGGGGAAAAAAACCATTCTTTTCGACAGGATAAAAATCAAGCAAGATATTAAATTCAGTTGCCACATTCTTCAAATTTATCTTTGATCAACTCATTCCATATCACTAGCTAAGATACTTTTCTGTCTCTTAAAACTCAACATTGTCAATGAAACGTATACATTTCATTTTCTCTTTCATTTTTCCCTTTTTTTTCTGTTTTTTTTTTTTTTCTTCTTCGGTCGCCGATTTAGGCACGAAAATTGCCTAAGCATGATTGAGTTTGAATTAAATCCAAAAAATTTACTTGTGAATTGTGAATTAAGCCAATCATTAACTGTATTTAGGTGTATAAATCAACGAAACCAGACTTTTAGAATCAATTGCGTGTACAATCAACCTTTCTATGGTGTGTTTGTTTTCATTTAATATGTTCATTTCGTAATAAAAGCCTAAAGTTAAAGTCGACAATGATGACAACTGGAAAACGCCCCGTGTCAGACAAACCGTGTCAGTTAATCGTGACAATTGTTCCGTCGTTTGTCAATGGTTTTTATCACCATTGCCTTAGGCTTTTTAAATGCTGTAACAACCATTTTATACTATCATTTGTCTTTTTTAGCCGAAACTGTCTCGGTTCATGAATGAAAAGGTGAGACACGAATAATTCGAAGATTCGCTTGTCATTGCAGTTACGTTTATATATATATTTGGACCAAAGCCATTGACCATCATGTTTCCTGTGTACACCAAATTAATTTCCGTTGTACATACTTTAGTGATGCTGAAATAAATATGTGCTTCTTTTTGTCGCAAGGAAATTACGCGTAGGTGGATATTTTGATGGGTTTATTTATTTGTGTCTTTTTTTTTTCTCCCTCTCTCTCTCTCTCTGTGTTGGCAAATCGTAAATCAAGTCATTTCGACTGTATGTTCGAAATCTATTATACAAGTGAAATGAATGAAAAATACATGGGAATAGTAAATAGCACTACTTTTTTTTGTTGCTTCTATTTTTTCTTGCGATTACACAATCTCACGTTTTCTTTCTATATTTAGATAGATAAATTGTCGCCTACATCGTATTTAGGCATGTGGATAAAAAGTATAATAATCAAGACCACTGATTGCTTACCATTAATTCATGGTCAATCGTAAAACTTAAAAATTACATTCGATGGTCTGTCTGCGCTTACATTTCATTTATCATAGTTATCTGACAATTGTAGAGGCGTTCCACTATAAATGGTCTTATTATTGATATTACTGTTACGCGATGCGACAAGAAAACTCCTTTTTCCATTTTTTTTTTTTTCACTCTCTCACTTTCTCGTTCTCTTTCAATCTCTCTTTCCTAAATCGATTTAGAATCGCTGAGGTCTCTATTGCCTAGAGCACTGAACTTTTGATTGTTGAACAACTTGCAACGCAAAACGTTTCTATTTTTAATCCACATTGATGTCATCTTTCGAACTCTCGCTATTTCACATTTTCTCTCTTTGTCACTATTTCTATCTTGCTCTCTCTCTTTCTCTCTCTTTCCTCTGGAGTCCTCTCTACTCTCTCCTCTCTCCTCTCTCTTCTCTCCTCTCTCCTCTCTCTCTCTCTCTCTCTCTCTCTCTCTCTTTCTCTCTCTTTCTCTCTTTCTCTCTTCTCTCCTCTCTCTCTCCTTTCTCTTCTCTCCCCTCTCCTCTCTCTTCTCCCCTCTCTCCACACGCTCTCTCCTCACTCTCTCGCTTTATCTCTCTCTCAATTCGCACTTTTAACAAGGTGGTAAGTAGCAAAATAAATTCATTCTTTGCAATTTGATTGTAAGCAGTAGCACAAATAGCAGCACCAAAAGCTGGAAAAAAAAATGGAAGAATTGCGAACGAAACGAATAACATTGAATAAAATGTACTATTTAAGTGATTCGAATCGACCTAATTTCCCTTCGCATTTATGATGCGATTTGCCATTTTGCATGTGAATTTATCGCAAGTCAGTGCGAGCAATTGATTTTCAATGGAGGTCGACATTTTTTTTTTTTTCTTTTTTTTATGCGTAACTTCATTCGAATTCAATTGTAACGTTGGTAAACTTTTTCGCTTCAGGTGCTTATTTCTTTCGAATTTTCATTTTCAACGAGAGAGAAAAAAAAAGAACATTTCCAAATGACATAAGTAAAAAAAAAAAAATTCCCCTTGATTGTAGGATTTGCCGCGTTTCAAACGTGCAATCGATCAACTGATAAAAATATGCTTCATGTTCCAAATACAATTTTTCATGATAAGAAAAAAGAACGTTTTCTTTTTTTTTTCAACAAATTTTATCATCAAATTGGATTGGAATCAGGTTGTTTGTGTTGGATCAGCAAAACGATTATACTATCAGTCTCGGTGTTATGCTTCGTAAAAGTCAGTCTCCTTTGACCACGGAATATAACGGTAAATTTAGGCTGTCTTTATGATTCTTCGAATGTAAAGTGTACGGTATTGTATGCCACGTGAATCATCAATATGAATTAAAAGAAGAAAAAAAAAAAAAAAAGACGACGATGACGAAAACGACAACGAAAAAGAAGAACAAGAAGAAGAAGAAAAAAGCACAAGAATGAGAAAAGCATTACGTGAATGAGCCGATAAAAGTAATTTATTTTCATCCATACGATATATATACACACACCGTGCGAAAAGCTCTCATTTCGTTTGAATATATGTATAAAACCGTAAGAAAATTGATGAATCGCCGAAAATATCTTATAAATTAACATTGTGTCGAGTGCATATTGTGTTTTGGAATGAGCAAGTCATCGGACGATAGTCTAGTTAAAGATTAACTCGTGGAACATTGACTAATAATATGATTGTATCGTTGTACAATGTACGCACTGTTAGGCAGGTAAACCATAATGCTTGTATTTATGGACAGAGAAATATTCATTACGGAAATTTTGCAGAACAAAAATATTACTGTTGCTGTGATACAACATTGTTCACATAACTTAGTGATATTATCTGGTTTGGCATCGTTTGATTTACTCGCATCATTGGTATCATCGATTTTGATATTGAATTTTACGATATCACTTGCCATGTCAACACAGACACATCATACACACACACACACACACATATTCAATGCACTCATTCTTTATATTCGAATGTTATTAATTCTTTTTTTTCCGGCAGGGTCATTATAGTTAGTTCCCCATCAAAAACTATTGTTTTCCAACGGAATTTATTTCGAATTAATTTGAGTGCAAATCTCTCTTAATTCTTGATTTGGCTTTTGCCTTTTCAGCGATTAATCTTCTCTCTTCATTCGATTTAATGTGCAAAATTTATTCAAAAACTTATGCAAACTTTTTAAAGAACGTAAAACAAAACAGAACATTGTACAAATTTAATAATGCAAGAATTTGAAAGTATTAATACAACCCCAAAATTGCCATATATTATTATACAAAAAGGTGAGATTAGAGTATGCAAACACATTTCAAAACTTGGTGGCGGTTGGAAGACCTTGGTAAGTGGCGGTGAGAATGAAGAGAGTGGGAGAGAGGCAAAGGAAGTGAGGGAGTGAGAGAGTAAGAGAGACGAAGTTAGAGAGAGGGGGATGCAGAGAGTGTGAGAGAGGCCGGCAGAGATAGAAAGAGAGAGAGAGAGAGAGAGAGAGAGAGAGAGTGAGAGAGAGAGAGAGATGGAAAGGAAGAGAGAGAGAGAGAGAGAGAGGGAGAAAGAGAGAGAGAGTGAGTGAGAGAAAGAGAGGTACACACAGAGCGACAGAGACAAACCGAGAAAGAGAAAAAAAAAAGAGAGAGAGAGAAAGAAAGAGAGAGAGAGAGAGAGAGAGAGAGAGAGAGAGAGAGAGAGAGAGAGAGAGAGAAAGATTGAGAATGAGGAAGTAGGTATGTTGAACGAAAATGAGAGATAAAATCTCATGATTATGAAGGCAAGTATATTTATTAATGAGTTGGTGAAGCTTCCGATTTATGCTTCCGATTAAGCTTGATGTAGGAAATAGTTTTGAAGTGAAATTGACACAAAATATGATATGAAAATGATTATTAAAATTCGCACGTTTATTTCCTAATTAGATACCATATCATCCGTAAAATGATTCTTTTGAGTTTATGGAATTTTAATTGTTCAACGAAGCGAGTACATTTAATTTTCCATTCTTTATATAAATATTTATTTGACAGCTGACGGAAGGTAAGTATCAAAGCATTTATGCTTAAATAAATATTCACAAAACAATCTCTGTAAAACAAAATTGCCAAAATGTAGAATCAGAACATAAAATGTTCATAGAACATTGTTAAAATCAAAAACAAGTGTTCAATCCAAATGCTATTTATTTTTTTTTTTTTTTTTTCTTTTTTGGATAGAAATAATTTCATTTAAATGTATTTTCAACAAAAACTTTTAATTGCAAGTAATTTTTCTATCATTGGCCATTCATGTTCAAGTTGTTTTTTCGTTGCGTCACTTTGGTCTGGTTTCCAAACATCAAGCCAATAAAATAAATTGATAATTTCTTGTTTGCCCTGTGTTTGACTTTCCATTCCACTGAACTGAACTTGCGGTAAATTTGCTATAGCAAAAGAAATCAAAAAGAGAAAAAAAAAGAAGAAAAATACAGTACTGGAACGTTCCAATCAATTTTGCAATTTTCAAATAATCAAAAATTATTTTATTCGATCATGTATCATTTACCGATAATAGCTTGTTGATTGGCTTCCAAGTGTTTCATGAAAATTGGATTTTTCTGTCGGGCAAGATGTGAAAATGTTTTCAATACATGCAATGAAACAAATGGTTGACAAAGTAATTTTGGTAATGTTGGCAACCAATTGCTAAATATATTTGAACCATATGCATTGTAAAGTTTGTGATCCAGCACAATATCGCATAGCATAATCAAAATTCGAGTTCGAATTTCTTTGGGAAATTTTCCACGTTGATAAATTTCTAATGCGGTTGCCAAAAGATCTTTAATTGCTGGCATTGTAGCTAACCATTCAAGTGCATTATCAACCAGAATGGTTCGTAATAATTTTACCATAAATTGTAAGACATTCACATCGTATGAATCAAGCGAAGCTAAATTGCCTGAAAATGAACAAAGAGAAAAGTACATTTTTGTTGTTGTTGATTGAATATTATATAAACTTGAGAAATTTCTTTGTAGAAATTTTGAAAAAATTTCATACCTTTGACAAATTCGATGATACTCTTTGATACAAATTGATTATTTGGAGTATTTTTGCTAAGACACCAAAATACAAATGCAATATTCAAATTTTGTTGAATACATTTTTGGCCGCCTGCTTCATAAACTTGCTGTTCCGTTGCCATTCCTTTTGATTTACGTTTACTACCTAAAAGAAATTTTTATTCATAAGCGAATTGTTTTTCTCTCTTTTTCTCTCTTTCTCTCTCTCCCTCTCTCTCTCTCACTCCCTCTCTCTCTTCCTTTCCATCTCTCTCTCTCCCTCTCTCTCACTCCCTCTCTCTCTCTCTTTCCATCTCTCTCTCCCTCTCTCTCTCTCCTCTCTCTCACTCTCTCTCACTCTCTCTCACTCTCTCTCACTCTCTCTCACTCTCTCTCACTCTCTCTCACTCTCTCTCTCTTTCTCTCTCACACACTCTATTTTCTAGTGTATGATTTGTTAAAATCATTTTATTCAATTGAATGATTTCAATTACCTTTAAAACCATCAATTTGATGATATGGAAAACCAATAAGAAATTGATTTGCAAATTCTTGACTGAATTTCTTTCGATACCATTTCATAAGATCATCATTGTTAACATCATGGTCGAACATTTTTATCAATTCCAAAAGTTGTTCAATAATTTCAATGGTTGTTTTTAATGTGAATGCAGCTTCATTTGATATGGAAACATCTTCAACATCATCAAAACCATCCGTTGTTAATTTGTTTGTATTAAATTTTGGTGGACGAACTTCCATCCATGTTTCAAATAATAATGGCATTAAATGTTCAACATATTTTTGAATTTTTTGCCCTTCATCACGATCGGCTAATAAATTTGATGCATTTGATGTGATTGCACCGCTTGCTTTACGGAATAACAATGGTAAATCGCAATTTCTATTGAGATGTTTGCGGGCTATCGAGAAATAAAAATCGATATTTTCATTGAAAATGAATTGTGTTGCATGAAATTGGCTATTCATTGTTGATTGCTCCATCGGAAGTTTGAATCTAAAATTAAAAAGTAGAATTTTTCATGTTTTTTTTTTCTCTTTCTCTCTCTCTCTCTCTCTCTCTCTTTTCTCTCTTTTTTCTCTCATGCAGATAAAACAAAAAATACAGAAAATAATCAATTTGAAAATCATCTTACGCATCATCAACTGTTGAATTTGCCATTTGTTCACCATCCACAAATGTTTGTTTGTGTGCAAATTTTCGATGTTCAACAATCGCTTTTAAAATACCTAAAAGACGATCAAGTACTTTGCTACGCCACTTGACACTTGTCAATTTTCGGCCCAAATTTGTTGTTAGCGTTCGTTCTGGTTTTGATTCAGTGCGTAATTTTGAAATCATATCCAAAAAACATGAAAAAATACTATCACTATTTGATGCAACCAATGATGGTGTATACAATAGCAAACAATCTAATAATGATAATGAATCTTCTTGTATATGAATATTGATATGTGTCATGGCACATCGTAAATATGATGTGACAACATTAAAAAATGGTGCAATTAAATCGCTAGTTTGTGAAGCAAACACCAAATTTAATGCTTTAAAACATTCACGACGAACATCTTTTTCTAAATCCAATGCCAATTGGCATATCCCTTGAATAATTGCACCCAAATGTTTACTCGTTTCATGCGGATAATTTGTTATAATTTCTTTAAGAAAACGTAAACCTTCATTTCGATTTGTTGAATTATGATGTTGCAATTTTGTTAATAAATCCTTTGAAAACAATTTGAAAAGAAAATAAAATAAAAAAAAAAAAAAAAATAACATTATTTTAATGCTGATGATGATACAAATACAATGTTTACACAATTATTTATACCTTAATATTTGAACGAACAATTGCTCCATCAACGATGGTTGGCTCTTTTATTTGCTCACGAATCACAATCTTTCGAACTTTAAATTCAGTTTTGGTAACATTTAAACCTTTTGGCAGTTTTGCACCTTTTAACTTTGTTTTTGTCTTTTCAGACTTTAAAAACTTCTTATGCCGCGTCATGTTTTTCTCGTATTTATTTGTATAAATTTATGAATATTACGAAATGTGTCTTTTTTGCCTACTTTTTCGATTTATTTATGTTTACAGTGACAATGTGGTCCATGTGCGATTTAGAACCAAAAAAAAAACATACACAACTGTGAGGTTATGGAAAATGACAGTTAGTGACATTTCATACTACAACGAAAAGAATGATTCTCATAGAGAATGGCCGTTAGATATTAAAACGTGTATTTTGTTCCATGGAAAATTCAATTAAAAAAAAACTCAATCAATTTATTTATTTATTTATTTTTGTTTTTTTTTTTTTTTTTTTTTTTTTTTGAAAAAATGGATGAATTTTTTTTTTTTTTTATTAATTGAATTTCATTCATTTTTCAAAAAATATTTTTATTTAATTCGAATATGAAAATATGGAATAAAAAAATATTTCTCATTTGAAATTTTTTATTTATTCTCAACATTGGCCGTGAATTGTTGAGTCGTTTACTGATATAAGGAGAAACTATTGTGGAATTAATTAAAGAATACAAGATATGCCATTTATTCTTATTGAGAAAAACGAGATGTTTGTATGGGGAAACGATCTGGAAGCTGCTCACTGATGCTGATCAATCAACTCAAATTCTAGCAATTGAATTAGAGATAAATACGTCATGCTCTTCATTTTATTGGATAAAATTTACGACTGAATCAAAATTATTATATTATTGAAATGAAAAAAAAAAAAAAAAATAAAAAAAAAAAAACAGTTCATTATTGAATTGGAAAATGTTTTATTCTTTTCCATGGAAAAAAAAAAAATAAACGATAAATTGTCGTATATTTTCGAAAGATAATTTGTTTAAATCCTAGCTTATGTGTATAAACGGATGGTTGAATCGGCACCAGATGAGAAAATCCATGGTTGTGTTGGATGCCATATAACATCAAATACTCCAAAATCTTCGTGTGCTTTATGTGTTTGAAGTTTCTTTAGCGGTACAATTAATGGATTTTGCAATAAATCACTGAAAATGAATTTCAACATTCATTAGTAATGGAATTATAGAATTACTTTTGAAAGACACAAAAAAAAAAAAAAAAATTTAATTATCGAAAAAATTAATTGAAAACTTACTTGTAAACCATTCCATGTGACACAATCACAGATTGATCATCACTGGCTGATGCAAACAATGGATATCTTAAATGATAGGCAACACTTCGAACGGCATGCTTATGCAAACGAATTGTTTGATACGGTTTTGTTGATAAATCTAAATCAAACCAAAGCATCTTTTTATCATAAGTTGACACCAATAAATTATCACCCTTTGGATGTATTGCCATGTCCGAAATCCATTTACTATTTGTTATTAATTTTTTAATCAATTCTTGTTTTACTAAATCATAGATGCGAACATTTTTTTGTGTCTGTAAAAATAAAAATAAAAACAAAAAGAAATACATAAACAAAAAGGTAAATTTGAGAAATTTTCCAAAGAATAAAAAAAACAAATGTTTGTTAAAAAAAAAAAAAAAAAAACGAAACAATTTTGTATACTCACAGCTACAAACAAACATGGTTTGACTGGATGAAATAAAACACATTGAATAAGACCTTTACTTTTCGAAAATGGTATTTGTGTTCGACGTTTTGACAATTGATGAATTAATGTACTACGATTTGCACCATCTGGCATAACCGTTGCAAAATAATCACCTCGACCATGCCATGTAACTTGTTTAATTGATTTAAAATGTGTTATAATTAAACGGAATCCTTTATCATAATCATCATTTTCGCATGTTGACCATTGTACAGCCGTTTTGATACGTTCATTTTCCAATAAATCAATTTTTGGTGCTTCGACTAAAATCTCATCAGTTTTTTTCGTTAACATTTTATCACCGACTTTTGGATTAACCAAAATTAATCGTTGACCACTTGCAATGGCAATCAATGAAATTTTTGAATTTGGACACCAAGCCACCGATCGTACAATGTCACCAGTTTCCAATGTTTTAATACAACGACCAGTTGCAATTTCCCAAACTGAAAAATGAATAAATATGAATGAAAAAAAAAAAAAAAAAAAAATGAATTTTTCAAAAGGAAATGCAATTTTCAAAAGGAAATTTTTCAAAAGGAAATTTTTCTAAAGGAAAACGAATTTTTTCCATTAAATTCACAATTATAACATTTTAATATGAAAAAATGACGATGACGACATTTTAATGAAAAATGGAAAAATGAAAAATGAAAAAAAAAAAAAAAAAACTCGAAAATAAACTTACTTTTAACTGTTTTATCATCTGATCCAGATGCAATATATTCGCCTTTTGGTTCAACTGTTATTGTTCGCACCAAATCAGTATGACCTTCATAAATAAGAGCTTCAGTAGTTGGAAATGGTTGTAAATCTTTTGGTGATGGTAATTTTGGAATTAAATATTCAGCATCAATGTTTAATTTCATGCGACGAGCACGTGGACACAAATATAAATCAAGACAACGTAAAAATCGTTCACGTATATAACGCGGATATGATGGTACTTCACGTAATGAACTATATTTTTGTGGAATAAAATGTAATTTACGTCGTGATGGTTCATCTTTAAATTTATGCCATTCACGCATTTCTTTTTCATCAAATAAATATTCAGCTGGTGGATTATATGATTCAGCATGGCCGGGTAAATCACGTTTTGGTGCTGATACATGATCATGAATACGACGCATATCTTCTTTACCGGTATCAGTTTCCCAAAGCATATAAAATTGTGGTCCTTTGTTAATTTTTTGTTTTTCAAGTTCTTCGGTTGTTTTTAACCAACCCATTTTAATAGCATGCACCAATTTTGAGACTTTTTTCTTTTCTGACACAGATGGAATAAATGAACGCTTGTGATCAGGCACATTACGTATTGGCATCTTTTCCACTTCTGATGTAAACCAATCAACCCATGGCTACAATTTTAATTAAAAAAAAAAAAAAAAAAAAACAAACAAATGATTTGGTTTAGAATTAAAGTTTGATGAGAAAAAAATATAAAAAAAATTTAATAAAAATCAAAAAAAAAAAAATGTTAATATTTTAACAAAATCAATGAAACATACCGTATAATCATCAAATTGAGCATCTGGTATGCGTTGTGAATTGATACGTTTAATTAAATCAATGTCAGCATCGCTAAGTATGACATCTTGTCCAGTTTGTGGATCTTTAACTGTGCGCCAAAAGTTTGGATCTTCCATTCGTTTTAAGAAATCATCCAATTGATCGCGTTTTGCTGGTTTGATAATTTTCTTTGCATCCCAATCATAACCAATGTGCTTGTATTCATCATACCATTGCATTGGAATATTACCAACTGTATTTCGAATATCTTCCTCATCGTCAGTATCATAATTCTCATACTCATCAATTTCATTGGTACCATTTTTAGATGCCGTCATCACTTTCGCCGATCCTCCATTCTTATTCAACTCATTTTTAAACTTTTCAACGGCATTTGATTCCTTCTTTTTAACACGCAATAAATTTGCTGGTTCTGAGGTTTTTTCATGGCTTTTTGATTTTGTACCATTTACATTCTGCATTCCATTTGATTTGATAGATGATTGTTTCTTTTTCACATTACTTGAACTTGGCTCTTTTTCATCTTCACTTGAATTTTCTTCAAATGATAACTCCTCACTGCCATCACTGTCATAGACTTCTCCAACTTTATCGTTTAGAAATTCTTCGTCCGTTTCATCGTCGTCTACTCCTCATCATCATCATCATCATCATCTTCTGCATCATCATCTTCCTCTCCATCATCTTCCTCTCCATCATCGTCTTCTCCATCATCATCTTCACCACTATCGTCTTCTCCATCATCATCAACTTCATCATCGTCACTTTCATATCCTCGTACAAGATGTTTTTTATTTAAATTTTGTTGATAATTCCCTTCATCATCACTTTCAAAGCTCAATTCATCATCCGATGACTGAAATTGTTCTTCATTATTTTCATTTTCTGAATCTGAACTATCACCATCATTGTTAACATCATTCAATGTTATTTCCTATTCAAAAAATTTCAATAATTTTTTTTTTTTCAAGCGAATTATAATTACATACAATTTCAAATTCATCATTACAAAATCACAATATTTACCTCTTGATCAGATGCCGTCTCATCTTCAATCGGTTCCGTGTCTTTCTGTTTATTTTTTATAAATGGTGTTGGTTTACGTTTTAAGTTTTTATTTTTGGCCATTTCTTCAAAGTTACAAATTTTTATGGGCGAAAAAAAAGACGCCAAAAATGTCTTCTTGTAAAAAAATTGGATATTTATAAAATGTGCGAGAAAAAAAAAAATAAAAAAAGAACAATCAGTATTTGTGTGTGACAAAAGTGTGTTTATTCCACATTTGAAGCACATGTGTGATAAACTGTCAACGAAACGTCGAACATGACTGGTTCAGTCAGTGTGAAAAACACCGACAGAGGTCATTTTATAATGAGTGCTTATTTACCAACTTGCAATATTTTGAATTTTATCATCCGAATCAGAGATGGCGTTGCAATATTTGTTTTTCATTTTCACATGATAATTGCAAAAAAAAAACATTCACATTTTCAATGAATAATCGCATTTGTTATTTCTTTTTTTTAAATATTTCATTTTATTCATTTATTTATTTATTTAACGAAATTGTGAACAATGATTTTTTTTTTTTTTTTTCAAAAATATTCGAAAGTTGAAAATGGGCAAACCTTAAAGAGAATAACGATTTTAATTTGTTTGTTTTATTTTAAACAAAACAAAAAAAAAGAATACGCACGCACACCTTAATCAATGAGAATGGTCACTCATTTGTTGTTTTTGAACTTAAGCCTACTGAATAAATAAAATTAAGCGATGTTTTGGTGAGGATTCGATAATATGAAAATGTTTTTTTTTTTTTTTTTTTTTTTTTTATCGTATGAAATTCATCGACCCATATTTATTGGTTCATCAGCCATTGCAAGCTCTTCCGTTGGTGCTTTATTACCTTTCCTTTTCTTTGAATACCACAAGAATAAGAAACATGCAGATGCATTTATTAGAAAAACAATCCATGCCATGTAAACACCATATCCATAGCTGAAAAAAAGAAATTACAAAGAAAAGAAAAAAAATTCGTTAAAAATGTCATCGAATTTGTTTCAAATTCGATTTTTTCTCAATGTTTAAATATTATAAAATGGTTAAAATGTTGAAAAAATGTAAAAATTTAATTTAAAAAAAAAAAAAAAAAAAAAAAAAAAAAAAATTGACTTTCAAAACGTTGAATGTATTCTTACTAGTATTCAGCTGAATTTGGGAATAGATATTCCATGTTCTTTTTTTCATATTGAACGGCATACGATACAATTCGCAATACAACAAAACATATAGACGCTGTAAATATACAAATCAAACGAACGAACGAACGAACGAACAAAAAAGAAAAATAAAACAATAATATGTATTAGTATCACTGCATGGTGATCAGCATGAAAAAAAAAATTTTGAATGAAAAATTAAATAGAACCTGATATAAAATGTACGCCGGCCGCAAGTCTCTTGAACATATAACGTGGATTTAAAAATGTGTACATCGAAAAAACAAATGCCATTGTCATAATAAGCAAACAAATGCAAGCGAACGAAGCCTGTGTCCGTATAAGATCTATAAAATTCCAAACAAAAAATTCATTAATAAAATCTCAATTAAATGGATGATATTAGTTTGGATTATGTATTTCACAAAATGATTGAAATTTACTAGAATATGAAATTGATTGTGAAATAAAAAACAAAGCGATATTATGATATAATGTGCAAAACAAAAGTGACCATATTTAAATCATTGTTTTGCGGGAGGGAAGGTGGGTAAAAAACCACACAAAAAATAAAAACGACAAAAAAAAACCAACAGCAACAACATCATCACCATATACATTTTTAAATGATCAGAACTCCCGTGCGAAAATTGCCTCTTCCATCACTTGAACAATTTTATGTTCGATTTGTAATTTACTTTTAATTTCGCACTTCTTTCATTTCGTATGCCAACAATGTATTATTGGAATGATGGTGTCGGCTCGTAACTGTTTGTTTTCAATTGATTTTCAATCTGATCTTTTGTTCATACATTGATGCCATTTCAATTGCGTTCGAACAGTTATGCGTGTTGTTTTGTTTTGTTTTTTTTTTTTTTTTTTTTTGTTCTTTTGAATGAATGAATGAAAGACAGAAGAAAAAAAATATTTGCCGCATCTATAAATAGCCACCGCACACAGAACTACTAGATTAAAAATGGATTTTCTTAAATAAATTTTACATTAAAGTATGAAAATAGAAATAACGCGTGTACATCATAATGGTGCTGGATTGAATACAAAAAAAAAAAAAAAAACAAAAACAAAAACAAAAATCATGAATCAAAGAGATATTGCCTGTATAAACTACCAATATTACTAAATTAAACAACGAAACGCAAGAAAAAATACAATAAAAATGCGATAAAATTGTATTTTAAAACAGTGCTTAGTGTAACAAAAGATGATGTTTATAATGTGCTGAAATTGTATAAAAATCCTTCTAAATATGGTCGCTCGTTTCGAGATGCTTTGTTCAATCAGCAAATTATTTTGAAGAAGAAGAACAAAAAGGAAAAAAAAAATAAAAAAAAAAAAGAAAACTTTTCACATTATTATTCACTTAAGTGAATAATAATGATGTTAATTTTGATTTGTATTTTATTTGTTTGATTTGATTGGTTGTTTGTATTTGTGTATGTGTTTGTTTACTGTTTACCTTGAATTTCCTCCCAATGCTGCGTGTGTAATTTAAATCTTTGTTCTTCAAATGTTTCATTCGTGTAGCCTGGAAAAAGATGATTTAAAGAACATGGTTTTGTGTGTGTTTGTTTTTTCTTTTCTTTTCTTTTTTTTTTTTTTGTTTTTTTGTTTTTTTTTTGTTTTTGTTTAATTATTGTGGCTCAATTTTTATCATTTCATTATATTCAAATTATTTATTAGATTTTTTGTGCATTTAATGTGTTTCAATAACATTCTAATTGATTGTTATCACAATAGTTTATAGCTAATCCTAAACTACAAATCTAATCTATCCAATATGATAAAAAAAAAAAAAAAAATAACAAAACTAAGTGTATAAGCTCGAAGATAAATCTTTTAATTGGCATATATACTAAAATATTAAACACAAGTAAAAATTGCACATGCTCATTAAATTGTTGCAAATGTAATTTGCAAAGAAAACAATAAAAAAAACTCTGTCCATTTTCCATATTATATTTTCCCCTGATGGATGTTTCTACATTTTTAATGGTTTTGTACATACATTTTCATATCATACACACACACACACATACACACTATTCTATTTTAGATAGTAAAATTCTATTGGTTAAACTAATATAGTTTGTTATTTATCTTTTATCATCCATTAAGATCAATACCAATGTCACTTGAAATGTGCTTTAATGTATGTGTATCGAACCGTTTGTTTATAATAAACCAAAAAAAAAACGAAGAAAAAAAAATATATATTTATATGTATCAACACCGTATGTTGCATTGGAAAGAGTCCGTGTAGTGATCATTTTTCAATACAATTAAAAAAAAAAAGTTCGTCAACTAGCAATATATCTCAGCAAGAAGTAATAAAACAAGTAAACAAACATCTTCAATGCTATTTTAGAGGAGTGATACAGTAAGAAAAGAAAAAAAAAAAAATAAAAAAAAAAAAACGAACGAACGCAACCACGTTAGATTGCATGACACTTTGGCAGCATGATAGGGATAACTGTATTTAATCCCCCATCGAATGTAAACCAATTCCATTGAAGATATTTTCAAACACATTCTGGCGACAAATTTAAAATGTAAACTTCAACCAATTTCAAAAGTTTCGAAACGAATATCGTTTTTTTTTTTTTTTTTTTTCATTTCTAGTTTGAGAAAAAAATGAGGAAGGAATAAATTGGTGAATTTTAAATTTCAACATGACTGTGAAAATATTGGCAAAATCATAAATAAGAGCAATTGAAACACATCGAACTTATCCAATCGAAATAAATTCAATGGCGACAAAAACTGGGTGTAAAATATTGGAGAATGAAATAAGAAAAAACAAGAAAAGAAAAATATGAGAATTAATTTGTAGAGAAATGAATGTGATTTTGATGCAGTGTTAGAATGGGTTGCAAGTGGGAAAAATGTGATGATGGCCACGGCTACATTGCTATCGTATAACACAGTGCGAATATGATCTGTGTGTCTCCCACTTTCTCTCTCTCTCTCTCTCTCTCTCTCTCTCTCTCTCTCTCTCTCTCTCTGTGTGTGTGTGTGTTTGTGTATAAAGACAGAATGCTGACGACAAAACCGATTAAATTAAATAATTCAAGAATGTTCGGCGAGTGCAAAGTATCCATTAAAGATCCATAGTGCCGATATTCATTTTCCATATCTTTGGATGAATGTTTTTCCCTATTTTGTTTTTGTTTATTTTTGTGATTACGAAATAGAAAAAGCACATGTATGATTTCGGCGAGTTCAGGGTTTTTGAACGATTGGAGAATTGAATGATTGCTTTTGGGATTGCACTGAAGTCATTCAAGTTTTGTCATGCAACAAATCTAGTGCACAAGTTAATATTAAACATCATGCATTCAATACATTTTACATAATATATATATATATATCGTATTCGAATTTAAATCAAAATACATACCTAAAAGTATCTCGTCTATTGATGGATCATATTCAGTTTCATTTACCAATGGAAAAAAGTTGTGATACTTGCAAATTTCTACAATAAAATAGATGAAATTTATTTTATGTGAAAGAGAAATTAAAAAAAAAAAAAAAAAAACAAACAAACAAACAAACCAACAAAACAACAACCATATATAATTTGGATAGAAGAGATTGAGTGAGAGTTTGAGAAAGAGACAGAGACAGAGAGAGAGAGAGAGAGTGAAAAAAAAAATGCTCATGAAATTTCCGTCCATTAGTAGTAACAGTGTGGCAGACACTGGAATCCACTTGTATATTGGCATTTTAATGCACTCGACTTGATAGATGTTTGCTCAAGAAAATTGCAGTTTTTATCCACTTAAACACCATACTACATATGTTGTGGCATCCGCCCCATTTATATGTATATATATATATATATATATCGTTGTAATTGAAAACGATTATTACGACGGAAATTTCAGACATGCAAGAAAATGAATACAAAAAGAAAAATAGAGAAAAACAATGAGAAACGATTCGATTGAAATCGTCCCATATCATTGACAACTTTTCAAAAGTTATCCAAAGATGATGCGCATGATATGCTCACACAATCTTTTACCCAATTGAATTCAATGTGGATATGAATTGCCTGATTGTGATTAAGCACAAAAACAATGGTCAAATATGCATCCAATGCTAATTTAATATATTCAATTCACATGCAACAAGAGTTCTTAGAACAAGAATATTTTCAGCATTGTGTCCAGATTCCAATCGACAAACATTTTCAATTTATGTTTGTACAGTTGGATTTCTAAATGCTTGAACATTCCATTAAGCGCATATAACTTTCAAAATGCCATGACAGATGATTTGATGTCAATTGATGTTCTTTCTCTCTCTCTTTTTTTTATTTCTTTGATTCTCTCTTCCTCTCCGTCCCCTCTCGTTTGTGTTGTTTGTTTGTCAGTCATTGCATACAAGCTTATCTAAAACTTATTGAACAAATAACTTGAATAAATTGCATACCAATTTTTGAATAGCGATAGTTGGAATTTTGTTGACCTTTTGCTGGTGGATCGGGTGGTTGTAGTACAAGTCTTGTGCCATTTGCCATTGCTATATTTGTTGAAATGCCCATTGATTTAGCAAATTCACCCAATAATAAAACGACATTCACTTTATTTGGCCATTCATCGAACAATGCCATTTGTAATGTTTTCGGTACAAGAACATATGCATTACGTGTTTCATTTACTTGAACATTAATCGGACTAATGCCAAATAATTCTTTTATCAATGTTAAATTATGATTTGATACAATATACGGTGGAATTTGTTTTTGTTTTCCATCACCATCCAATATATTGGCTTGATTTCGTTGCGCTAATGTTTTGTATTTTTGTTGAACATTTGTAAAATTTGTATCAAGTAACCAATTTGCAAATAATGCTTGCCTCAATTGATTATCATCGATGCTAGTTATATTTTCAATTTTAATTTGTTGCCATTCTTTAATATATGCTGCCGTTGAAATATCATTTTTTAATCGTGCTATTTCATTACTATCGGTTACAATTAATTTTGTTAATAGTTGAGGTAATGTGGAATTCGTCAACAAAATTGGTGTCAATGCATATCGGCATAAGCGCCATAAACCAGTATGTGAGGAGAGAAAAAATCGTTCACTGAACGGGATAAAAATAGCTGTGTGTATTATTTGTTGTTGTTTTTTTTTTTCAGAAAGGTATTCCATACACGCATTCGTCACATTATCGTATACACCATTGTAGATCATCAACAAACGACGATAGATCGACGTACCGAGAGAATCACAGATGATATCAGAAATTTCACAAGAAATGACACAGAAGAAAAATCAGGAAAAAAAAACAACAACCGAAAAAGAAAGAAAGAAAAAAAAAACATTAATATAGAGCATGTTTAAAACAATGACAAAGGGGGGGGTGTGATGAAGACATTTTTTTTTTCATCTCAATGAGAAAATTTTAGACAAAATAGCACGGACCATCAAAAATTACGAATGTGACGATTGACTGACATGAATCGAAAATATCGGAAATTGGTGATTATTCATCGAGATGACAATTCACATCATTTATTTAGGTTGAAGTAACATAATTCGCTTGCGCACGTTTACTACGCTTGATGCTCTCTTTTTTTTTTTTTTTTCTTTCGCGCGTAATACCTTTGAAAACAAGTCCAAGAATAAATATTTGCTTGATTGAAGCGTACACAAATTCGACACCAATAAATAAACAAGCGAAAAATTGTTCATCGTGTTGAAAGAAACAATAACAACATATTTTCGAAAGCTTGCCTTTAGCGCAACATCCATATTTTTAGTTCTATTCTTTTCACTCTCTCTCTCTCTCTCTCTCTCTCTCTCGCTCTCTCTCTCTCTCTATCTATCTCTCTCGCTCTCTCGTTTTCTCTCGCTTCCTCTCTCTCTCTCTCTCTCTCTCTCTCTCTCTCTCTCTCTCGCTCTCTCGCTCTCTCGTTTTCTCTCGCTTCCTCTCTCTCTCTCTCCTTCCCTCTATCTCTCTCTCTCTCTCTCTCTCCTTCCCTCTATCTCTCTCTCTCTATCTCTCCCTCTATCTCTCTCTCTCTATCTCTCCTTCTATCTCACCTTCTATCTCTCTCTCACTCTATCTCTTCATCTCTCTCTCTCTCTCTCTCTCTCTCTCTCTCTCTCTCTCTCTCTCTTTATTTCTCTCTCTTTCTATCTGTGTGTGTTTGTGCGTGCGCGCGTGTGAGTGTTTTGGGTTTTTCTCATCTGTTGGCTGTTTTTATATACAGTCATTCGATCGTTCATTGTTTTTTTTTTCTCTTTCATTTTCATGATTTCATGTTGACGTGACACATTACGCGTTTCCATTTTTGTTAGCTATTTCCTTTGAGTTCGTTTTACAATGAAAATGAGATGAAAAAAACAACAACAACAGCAACAACGAATTTTACATAGCCAATGTTTGGCTACAAATACTGATGTGTCAATACTCGTGCTTTGTAATAATATATTGATGAAAGGTTAGATCAATTAATTTTCACCACCCTAAATGAGAAGAGGAATATGAAGGCTCGTTTTCCTTTCTCCTGAAATATTGACTTTAAACTATGGAATTTTGTCGTCAAACGAAGCAAGCATTTCAATCACGCGGAATTACCAACATTCCAAGCGATTTCTATTCGGTTTTTCACGTTAAATGAAAAATATGTGAAATTTGTGAAAAACCAGCGAACAGACGAACATCATACGCAAATAGAGATGAGAGAGTCAAAAAGAAAAAAATAAAAGAAATTATATAGGCTGCTGAAATACAAACGAACGACAAATGTCAGACACAAGGAATTTGTGTGTTGTTGTCGTTAAATTACTACAGACATTACACCTTTTGATAATTGTGTTGAAAAAAAGAAAGAAAGAAAAGAAAAAAGAACGAAAAAGAAAATGAACAACGAACTGCCTATGACATTTTGAATGAATGCCAATTTCTCTCCGTAAGACTCCTTCACCGTCAACAATTCAAAGAATGTCAATGAAGTATGTTGTTTTTCATTCTTTAATGTAAATTCGAGCACAAATGTTTGACGAGCCTGAGAAAATTACCAATTTTTCAACTATGAACAATCGAACGAAAGAAAAAAGAAATTCAACACACACACACACACACACTGTGGACACACACTTACATCGATCCATCTGAATATTTGAATGCGGGGAATTGTTGCATTTTTTGCATTTGAAAATTTTTGAGTGAGTGATTCGGTTGTGCGCAAATATGATTACCGATAAATATTGAGGATTGACGTACGTACCCAATTTGTAATTGGAGCGAAACGAGATGCGAAATAATGAAATGAGTGTGTGCCGATGCACAATTCAATTTAGTTAAAGTGACTGATTTTCGCTAATCTTATTTGGTGCATAGCTGTTATTCGCTGTCACTTGGCTGTCTTGTATTCGATTTGCTTGACCCTTTTTTTTCCTCTCACACTCTTCTTTTCTGTAGAAATGTTGTTGGTTTTTTTTTTTTTTTTGTAACGTCTAGCAATTCTATAATTACAAAATCAACATGTTGTATTTTGAGTAGTGCAACGAGGTAAAGGAGAATTTAAAATAACACTAACATTAAACCAAACGACGACAATAAATGGCAATGGCGTTCGCTATTGAAACGAAAGGAAAATATCAAAATACGGTTGGTCTGTCAGTCGGTCGGTCGGTCGGTCGGTTGCTTTCTCGTTTATTTGCTCATTCATTCGTTTGTTCGTTCACTAGGTGAATTGCATTTCTGCCAAGTGAAGCTCAAATAATTGCCATGAGAGACATGAAAATAAGGTGAAAAACGTTGAAATACTTTAATCGCATGTCAAATCTCATGACACAATGTCGTCTAAATGCTGCACACACCCCAAGGTTTTTGTTATGTTCGCTCTATTGCTTGCCATTCATGACATGAGCAACAGACAACTTGTGTGCATTTACACCAATCAATAAGAGAATAGATTTATCTGGCATGAAAAAAGAAAAAAAAAAAAAAAAAAAACCAAAAGAAAGCAGAGAGAAGAAAACATTGAATATGGAAAATGTAATAATTCTGTTTCCCATCGAAAATGTTCGAATGAAATCACCTTTGCGAACAATTGAATCCTGTCTCTCGTTTCTAGTGATTGATTGCCACCTTATTTCCTTGATAGATAACTGAATACAATTGTGCGCGCATCTTTCTCTTCTCTCTCTCTCTCTCTCTCTCTCTCTCTCTCTCTCTCTCTTTCTCGTTACTTGGTACATCGCTACATTAATTAAGAACATCAGATAGGATGCACGATGATATTGATGGTGGTTTGTGATTTTATCGCGCCGCGTGCGATTGCCTTCTCATTGACGTCACATTATTAAATCATAAACACGTTCGCCCGTCTTCTAACAAATATTGCTAAAGATATTGATAAGTTTGGGGCGCCTTTTATAAGCAATTTCCTTTGTTAATATCCGTTGAATAAATAGCTGATTGAACGAAAAGTCATTTTGAAACGCACAAAACGTTTACACCATATGACAAATGAAATCATTTTAATTAATGAATAGAATCTGGAATGACGTCTAATTAGGATAACTATAGTTTGTTTACAAAGTAATATAATTTTTGGATGTGTTTTTTTTCTATCCCTATTTGCGTCTCATAGAGTAAGAGAGAGAAGAGAAGAGTAGAGAGAGAGAGAGAAGAGAGAGAAGAGGAAGAAATTAGAAGAAAATATGGCAGAGGAGGGAAAAAGAAATAAAAAGAGCAAGCAAGAGAGTTCGCTATGAAGAAATATTCGACACGCGGTTGCACTAAATTCAACTTGATGGCTGAGCGGTTTTCGTTTTGTTTTGTTTTCTTTTTTTTTTTTGTTTTTTGAACATTAGTCCCCACAGTGAATTTCCCATGTGAAAAATAGCAAACCAAATAGTTTGATGTCGACAAACAAAGAGAGCAAAAAAAAAAAGAGGAACCATGTCACTCACGAAAGCAAATGCGATAAAATTAAGAGTAACAGCTACTGATGCTGATGCTGTTGCTATCGCAGTTGTTGTAGTAGTAGTTAAAATTGAGTCATTTTGATTTGATTTACTGATGAAGTTAATTTGACTCGAATGACCGAAACAATGAAAATACATTTTAATGAAATGATGAGAAAAAAAAAAGTCCCAAGAGAAGCGTCAAGCGTGGAAAAAGAGAATAAATCTAATCGTCACTTTTAGAAACTGCTCATGAAAATATTGATGTCGTGTGTCTGTGCATCTCATGCAAAATGATTTTTTTTTTTCTCTTTTTTTTTCTCGCTCAATTTCATTTTAAGCAACTCATCATTATGCCAAACGTATATCCATAAAAAAAAATAATTTCGACTCTTCTATCTAACATTCACTAGAAAATAATGATGGATTATGTGATATATTATTGTGAATATCGCATCATAAGGATCCATTTCAAACATTTCATTTCTATTTTGGTTTATGGCTAGTAATTTGAGTTCGCTTTTTTGTTCTCTCTTTTACCAAAAAAAAAAAAAAAAAAAAAAAAAAACTTTTTAAGATCCATTTACAAATTTGAATTAGAGCTGCTCTTTTTTTGCGCCGCTTTCCATTCGAAAATGTTATGGAAGACACTTGTTGCTTGTTTCTTGTTATTTTGTTTATATTTCATTTTCGATTACGATGATTTTGTATTCTGATCCATTTCCAATTCCGATTCCATTCGATTCAATTCAGTGTGTTCGACATTACTTAATTGTGCTAAATGGATTTCCTGTTTTCCTAATGCCAAGAAAATCGAATTCAATATCCAAAAAAAAAACAAAAAAACAAAAAAAAAAACAAAAATATGTTATTGTAAATACGTACGCTTTTCACCGGCAACTAAAATCCAATGATCCGTACAAATTGCAATTGTCCAAATGAATGCAGCCAAAATAATCGATATTGTAATCCCAAATAATACACGACGTTGAAATAGATATTCATCATAGAGTATTTTACGTTCTTCGCGCTCGAAGCCGCCCAATGTTGAGGTGGACATTTTTTTTTTTTTCTTTTTTTTTTTGCTTTTTGTTACTATTGTTGTCTACTTTGTGTTGTATTAATACGTGCTTTGAATTTTTCTCTATAAAATGATTTTGTCTCGAATACCGTTTCGTATTGCTTGTGATGTTTCATTCGATTTTATTCTCTTTTTTTTTTTTGTTTTTCTTTCTCTCTCACTTAATAGAACGTTTAATTAGCTAGTTAAAATCGGCTCATTACACTACACAATGAAATAAATACTTTTCAGCACATCGTTTATTGTCTAGCACACGAACGTTTTATCTGTTTTGTTCGATTCTGATTTTCTTTTTTTTTTCTTTTTTCTTTTTTCGTTTTGCTAAATTTTGTTTAGGCACAAGGATGCTTACAATTTTACAAGTGATTTGTACACATCTAAACCGAGGGTAGCTGCAACTATTTATAAAGACTTTCTCACTAAATTTTCTCTATTTGAATGATTCAACTGTGATGTCTAATTTCAGTTCATTTCTTCGATTAAAGTACTAACTGATTTTGATATTTTTTCGGCAATGTTTTAACATTTTTTTTCACTCCGTTTTTGTCTCTCTTCGTACCACAAATTTCATATATAAACATACATACCACGCGTATGTTGAATCTAAAATGATTTTCATGAATTTCAGTACGAAAAAAAAAACAAAAAACAAAAAACAAAAAACAATAAAATTATCCTTTTGAAATTCGTTGGAAAATTATAGAAAGTGGTGTATTTATGTACAATTTAACAGAAAAGAAAAGTGATTGTCGTTAGTCGTTTTGTCGCTTTATGAAAAATGACAACACGTACACAATAGACATTATTCTGTCAGTTACTTTCATTTCTGCGTGCGATTAGCATATATTCTTGTTCATTTTCATTTTTGTCCATTTTGAAAATGAGCTAAAACACAAGATAAAGGATGATGATGACGATATCACGATTTGATTGTATGCTTTATGGCATCCACATAACACACATTACAATTCTCATTCATCCATTCATCCATGTATTCATTCATTCATTCATTCAAACTGGATGCAACTAACTCTCATTTCGATATAAAAATGAATTGCTTTTGAGTATTGGAGTAAGTGCAAAGTGGAGCGTTGAGTCTATTTTCTTTTTTTTTTTTTTGCCTCTCTATACACAGTTGGCTAAACAGCAGTAACCGATTTTAAGTCACACTTCATTTACATGCAGATCACATTGTTTTGCATTTCGTTCTCTTGGAGTTCGTTTTTTTTCCGCTCTTCTCCTATTATCTCGTTCATTTGCTTTTGCTTCTTTCGATCTCTTTCTCTCTCTCTCTCTCTCTCTATTTCTCTATCGCTTCCTGCCTCTCTCTCTCTCTTGCTGCCTCTCACCCTTCCTATCTTGTTTTCTCTTTTTCTATATGTCCTTTTCTCTTTAGCTCTCGCTCTCTGTCCCTTTTTCTTGAGCTTTTTCTATCTCTAGTTCCTTCTCTCTCTCTCTGGCTCTCTCTCTCTCTCTCTCTCTCTCTCTTTCTCTCTCTCTGGCTCTCTCTCTCTCTCTCTCTCTCTCTGGCTCTCTCGCTCTCTTTGGCTCTCTCTCTCTCTCTCTCTCTCTGGCTTTCTGGCTCTCTCCAAATGTTTTTTTTTTTTTTTATTTTCCGTTGTTTTCGATTTGAAATGTCCCCATAAAAATTCTTCCGCTTCAGTCATCCATTTAGTTGTTAGATGGGGTGGCACAGCTGTTGCTATTCTTGAATTTCAAATATTTGATTCTTTCCAGTTTGTTGAAACGAGCACGCAACGGACGTGCAAAACTTAATGGTGTCAATAATGATAATGACCAGTTAAATGCTGGATATATTGATAAAAGTCGACAATCTTAATATCGTGTACGAATTCTCTCATTTCCCCCAACAAATGTATGAAGAGATAGCGAATAAATTGAATTCGAATGGAAAGAAGAAAAAAAACAAACAAAATGAGAAATAAATTTGACGTTTTCCACACACACAACAACAACAACAACAATAATAAGAAAACAACACAAAAACGTGAAATGAAGTATTGTTGTCGTTATTATTCTATTTTTAATTTTGGTTTTCGTCTCAACATTCAATGTCTCCTGGGAAATACATTTGTTCATTCCACCAGAAATACAAAAAAAAAAAAAAAAAAAAAAAAAAATCATAACCAAATGCAAAATATCTGCAGTCGTATTTCGATTCAATTCATTTGGTAAATAACAGAACATATAAGTATTTCTTTTTGGGTTTTTTTTGTTTCTTTTTTTTCGGTTTTTATATTTCCCATAGGTTACATTACCGAAATTATTGCTGTCTGTGTATTGTATAACACGGCCAAAAATGGTTTCGTTGATTCAAATTTATTTTGTTGAAATGAAATTGAGAAATTGATGAATTTATGTTTGTAATATCATTTTCGCATTTAAATTTCGAAAATGGTATGAAATAAAAAAAAAAAAACAAAATATCAAATCGTTTTTCACGCACTGTCACAACATAAACGTAAAAATGACCGTTAAATAAAATATTTCTTTGTTTAGATTGATTTTTAGTCAAAACCATGAAACGCACGTTGGTTTATATTTTTCCTTTCTTTTCTTTTGATTTTTTTTTCTTTTTTTTTTTTTGTGGCTTTTCCACGACTTGATGAAAATGATATTTATTTGTTCCTGTTGTTGTGCAAATATAGCAAAAAGCCCACACTTTGATCGTTGTATGATGAATGTAAGGAATATAAACCACAAATATGGCCTTTTTACACGCGATTTTTCCTCTTGATTTCGCTTTAATTTTTTTGTTTCTTTTGGTTTTTGCTTCAATTTTCCATCAAAAACGTTTGTACATCTCGGTGTGTTTACCTTCCGATAATCAATAGATTATGCATGCATTTATTCACTTTTTTTTTTCTTTTTTTTATTATTTTGTCTCTTTTTCTTTCATTCTTTCACCTAAAATCTACCTTTTAAAATAACAAATTTTCATTTCCATTTTTGTTCGTCGGTTGTTATTGATACGGATCCGATATACGAAATGAACGAAAACAATAACCAAAATATTGACATCGAGAACGAAAATTGAAATCTGTTGCGGTTGCCGCTTGAAAATCAACTGATTGAATGTGGAAAAGCGGCTAGCATGTAACAACATACATAAACACACACACACACAGAGAGAGAGAGAGAGAGAGAGAGAGAGAGACGCGAACCAAATTGAAAGAAGAAAAAAAAAAACGGAAAATAGAAAACAGCACGTTACTTTTGTGTATTTTGTGGAGTGAATGTGTAGAATGTGAATTTACAGTGAAATCTATATGTACATATTTCGACAGAGATAGGACGGAATAATAAACTAAACTGAGAGGAAGGGAGAGAGAGAGAGAGGGGAGAGAGAGAGAGAGAGAGAGAGAGAGAGAGAGAGAGAGAGAGAGAGCGAGAGCGAATAACGTAGATATGAGCAAGCAACGCACCCATGCTAACCGTTCAAATTCACGAAGAAAACAGCAACCAAGGAAAATTGAAAGCTGAAAGAAAGAAGACCAGAATTCTTTTTTTTTTTTTCTTTTTACTCTACGATATTTTTGTATAATGCTCGATGATGATTATGCATATGCCCTATCTATATTACATTCAACATTCAACATTCTGTGACTATCGGCCAAAATTGAGTGAGCGAAGGAGAAAAAGGAAGAAGCCCGATTAAATAAATTCTTTCTCTCTTTCACTCTCTATCTCTCGTGTGTGTATTTTATGTGTTTTTTTTTTTCTTTTTTTTTATCATTTTGCAATTTTACTCGTGCCAGCACGTTATTCGATCTTTCCGAAGCGGGCGCTCCGTGTCTATATATCTCTAAAGAGATACTTGATATTATTAGAGTATATATGTGAGAATTGGTATAAATAAAATGAAGTTCAAACAACAGGAATCGAAAGTATAAGCTGTTACTGCTTCTCATGATGCTGCCGTTGTCGTCGCTGTTGATTTCGTTGTCGTCTCTATCGCCGCTGTTTGTCTGTACATACAGCGCAATCCACTTTGCACTTTACTTTACTAACTGCCTGACTGCCTGATTGCCTGACTGCCTGACTGCCTGACTGCTACACCAGGCAGCCACTGTGAAACTGAGCACATTAAAACGCACGTACGTTTTCATTTTCACACGTTAAGTGAATTCCGACTTGTTTTTTTTTAATCCAACTGTTTCTCTCTGTTTCTCCTTTTCTCTTTCTCTTTCTCTTATTCTCTCTCTCTCTCTCTCTCTCTCTCTCTCTCTTCTCTCTCTCTCTCTCTCTCTCTCTCTCTATTTCTCTTATTCACTCTCTCTCTCTCTCTCATTCTCTACTCTCTCTCTCTCTCTCTCTCTCTCTCTTTCTTTCTTTCCCTCTCCTCTCCCATTTGTAGTCTCTCTTTCTCTCCATCTTTCTCTTTCTGTCTTTCCCTCCTTCTTTGTCTAACTTTCAATGTTTAGTTCTCCTTGTTTGGTTTCCAATTTAGAATTGTGTGTCCGCCGCGGGAAAAATCACTGTGGCACAGCATTCTCAATATTGCAATCATTGTAAAAAAAATACCATATTGTTCTTTTAATCGACGGAGTAAAAGCCAAAGCTAATGTATAACGAACACATAGACACACACAGAGAGAAAGAATGCAAAGAGGGAGAGAGAGGGAGAGAGAGAGGGAGAGAGAGAGAGAGAGAGAGAGAGAGAGAGAGAGAGAGAGAGAGAGTGAGAGAGAGAGAGGGAGAAAGAGAGAAAGAGAATAAGAGGCTGAGGGCATTTTCCAGAAAACGCAAATCATTTCAAGACAAAGTCGACATCAAACAGAAAAGATGTACTTCGAATGGATTGAGAAAAGCTTGAATGCCAGAACATACACTTACATATACAATGGAAATTCCACTTAACGGTTTTATTAATGATGTATGCCGATCTACCAAAGTTCCTTTAACATGGTGAATGTCATAAATTATGCATTATCCTCAGAAAATGACTATACACTTCACACACATACAGACTCTTTGTTTGAAACTTACCAATCTACAAGTGTTTTGTAAAAAAAATTATCCGATATTTTTTTTGTTTCATTCAGAACTTGAATGCATTGAAATTGATATGAAAAAAATTATTTGAAAAAAAAAAAAATAAAAAAAAAAAAAATAAAAAAATAGCTAAAAATAACCAAAATTTGTTTGTTTTTGTTAATTTGGTATTGTTTGTGACAGTTGGATTATTTTGTATGATTTTTCAACATTAATTTTGGATGATGAGCTTTGAAAAGAAGAATGATGAACTTTCAGATGATGAGCTGGCTGAGCCAACCGGTGGTTGCATTATAATTATTACAAATGGAATCAACATTTTATGGGTTATACATATATGAAAATCACTATTGCTTTGCTAATTTCGAATCATATTCGCGACTTGACAAAGCCCTATCAGAAGTCTATCATGGTTTATTTTATACAAAAATAGCTACTCTCATTTGATTCCAACTGATTCGTTGGATGTTGAATATATTTCGATCACAGTTTCCATTCAATAAATCATGATGATATCCCATGGATTTCTCTGTTTGTTGTATTTGTAATGAAGTCATAGAAATTTATTTGACTTTTTTTTTTTTTTTTTGACAACAACAAAAGAGAGAAATAGATTACTTTCATACAAAAGCAATGTGATTTTATGGCCTAAAAAGATTGCAAATCAAATCATACTTTACGGAGTCATACAACCACAAATTATTTATTTGAAATGATTTTTATGATTTTTATTTATGAAATTGTACTGGAAACACCAAAAGAGACCTCTACATATAGAGAGAAAGAGAGAAAGAGAGAGAAAGAGAGAAAGAGAGAGAGAGAGAAAGAGAGAAAGAGAGAAAGAGAGAGAGAGAGAGAGAGAGAGAGAGAGAGAGAGAGAGAGAGAGAGAGAGAGAGAGAGAGAGAGAGAGAGAGAGAGAGAGAGAGAGAGAGAGAGGGGGGGGGGGGGGAGAGAAGGATCGAAAGAGAAAAGATAGATGAAATGAATTCGTGAAATGAGATGGAAATCGATTGAATTTAAACACTATTTATCCGAAAGCTATCGTACATCAAATCGTAGAAAATCAAATGTTTTGGAAACTCTCAATGATTTTTTTCTTCTTCATATAATATAATTTGAATATCAAAGTTAAAGTTACATGATGATAAGATATAAACAATTTATGTAGATATGAAATAAATGTTGTTTTCATACATTTTCATTATTATATCATTTCACTAATTATGCTCAATTTCAATATCGCCCGTAGGCAATAATAAGATGAAAATGCTGAACGTAAAATGAAATGAAGTCAATAACCGTTAAAATATTGAGAAACAGCAAACAAGAAAAAAAAAAAAAAAAGAAAATAAAAAAATATGAAAAATTGTTCAAAGGATGACGTTGTTGAAGTAGATACATTTTCATTGGAACAACTTCTGCTTAACAACAATAAGATTCATTGAAGATTGTTATTAAAACAGAAAATTTACACGTGATCACTCATTTCCGTAAATATCAAGTAGTATTAAGTTTTAACTTATTACCTCGTTTATGAGTTAAATTTCAAAGTAAAATTTTCTTTTTTCGAAATTAACAAAAAAACACCAACAATGTGTGTCGATTTAAGTACAAGAGATTTTTTTTTTTTTTTTTTTTTTTTCATGTGAAATGTAATATCATTGACTTTGTTCAATGTTTGCAAAATTTACTATTTGTATAATTCAGTTGATTCAATTATTTACAACATAAACTTTATGACGTTCAATACCATTCACGAAAAGTTTTAGTACTTGAATTTGAATTGAGAAACAGGCATACAATCATTTGAATGTTATAATATCACAATTAGCATCAGTTTATTATTTATAATTGCTTATTGCATATTAAATGACTACTACGTGTTTCTATACAATTCCATTGCGGGATGTATATATATGTTGAATGAATTTTGTAATTAATTCAAGGGTTGTTGTTTCATTGATCCATTTCATTGCTTAAATTATACGAAATTAATGGTATTTTATATTCCATGCTTACCTCTATATGTGTAAAAAAAAAACAAAAAAGTAATTGAATGGATAAAAATTACTGGGATTTTGATAATGAAAACAACTTGAATAACACAATAATTTGAAACAATTTACAGTTTAAATGTTTTTTTTTTTTTTTTCTTTTTTTTTATTTGAAATGTGCTACTTATTGATGAATGATTATGCAAAACATTTGAAAAAATCTTCATAAAATATTTCGTAATTTTTTTCCGACCTACTCTTAAATTGACCGGTTGCTTTGTAAAATTCTTTTTTAAAAAGAACACCTGTGATTTGATAGCAAGATCTGTAATGAATAATTTAGTTGTAGATTAAAATTTGAGAAGAAAAAACAAAGTTCTGGGAAGAAAGAAAGAAAAAAAAAAAAAAAAAAAAAAAAAAATTACTCTCACATTGGTTCGTTTTGCGTTTTACAATTGTCAGAATCTTTTAATAATTTCGATTCATTTAACAGAACTTCATTAAAAAATTTAAAACCATCGGAATTTTCAATATAAACTTGTATGTGAGGATGCGCCTTTAGTGTTTTACGAAGCACATTCTGAATGAATTATCAAAAAAAGAAAAAAAAAAAAACAAATTGAAGTGAGTAATTGATTTCATTTCAAAAAATGCACAAATGAATATTACGTCTGCACATGAGATCTGTTTAGAGCTAATGGGGAAATTTATACCCTCCGAAACAAAAGAAACATCTGTGTGAGCACAATTGAATGACTACAAAGTTATTGAAAAAAAAAAAACAAAAATAAAATTTGAAAAAACTTAAATTTTAAAAAATTGTACTGTCTTCACCATTGTCAAAAGAGTGACCCCAAATAATATTGTCCTCTGCATTTTGGTCATGCAAAATGAGATTTGTACATTTGAAGAAAAAAAAAAAAAAAATAAATAACAGAAAGATTCAGATTTGAAGCTATACAATTGAAAAATGGACTGAACAATGTTAGGAGAAATTTGAAAAAGAAAAAAAAACAAACAAAATCGCGCGCATATTGATATTTCTAGTTTTTCAAATGAATTTCATACGTGAATTAGATATAGTTAACAATTAAATGTTTAATAAGTGCGATAACAAATTAAAATGTATGGTAAATTATATAGAATTAGGAAATTATACACGACATTGAATTGAATTATATAATCGAAAATCACATTTTATTGGAAAATGTAAATGTTATTATTTAACAGCGACCAATTTTATTTAATATAAACAAAAATATGAATGCATGCGATTTGAATTGAGATAGGAGGTTGGGGGAAACGTATATCTTACGAATTTAAGACCCATTCATCCATTTATATTTGTTGTATACATACATACATAAAGATGAAATGTTAATCCCAGTTTAAATAAACTTGTTCGCAAAATGATAACAAGAAAGTTTCTTCAGGTAAACACATTGGCCATATTATTGATAAGCTACTTTTCAAGTTTTCTATATCCATCAGTAAAAATAATTTTGAACCACACAATTTGACTCATTGTATCCTATTCAATAAATATCTCTCTTGACAAAACTTTCTCCAATGCTAAAACTAAGTTTTTAAGAATTTTGAATGTATAGTAGGGTATTAACAAAAGCAAAACATAGGGAAAAGTAAAGAAAAGAAAAAATCGTAGAATGCTGCTTCGAGCATTTTGATTAAAAGTTCCATAAAATATAAGTTTCTTTGTGCGGTTTATTTGCGTTTTCTTTATATCAGAATAAATTGCTGATAATCAGAGCGAAATGAGAAGAAGTGTCGACAGCTAAATGGGAACAACTTATATGATGAAATCAAAAAGGTAAGTGGCACTGTGTGATGAAAAGTTACATTTTTTTTTTTTTCAGTAAAAATCAAACGGTATTCATCGCCTGTTTTTTTTCCACTTTTTCTCGTTCTTTCATTCTTTCTTTCTCTCTGTTTTTCTTTTTTCTTTTTTTTAATATTTTCCTTTGTTTTTCTATTTTTCAATGTTTCTCTTATTTCTAAATTATTTTCAAGCAAATACATCAACAATTTCTGCGTTCGGCTCATTATAAATTGATTGAATTTTTTTTTTTTTTTTGCAATGGATTTCCATGTAATCCTAAAATGTGAATGTGAAACAGTTTAACCGATTTCATTTGGTAAAACTCACAGTAAATTATTGTTGAGCAACAAATCTCTATAGAATATCAAATATACACATACACATATATACGCACACGTATACGAATACATTCAAACATAACATATAATAAAATGAATATTATTGACTATATTTGAGCAAAGATATAAATAAGAGTGTAAGATATATAGTAAGAGTGTATTTTAGGGAAGTGTATGCTTACCTCAGGTGAATTAAATCTCCTAATTCGGCTGGTAAATTTCTCAATTTATTGCTGGATAAATCTAATTTACGGAAATTCATTAGTTGACCAATATCACTAAGAAGTCGTAATAAATTGTTATCGTTATACAGTGCCCGAAATAAGGTTAGGGCCATTCACAATTTTCTAAAAAATTATTGTAAAAACAAAAGTTGCTTAATGTTTCGCACATTCATTTTGTTCTTGCCCCATTGGATGTGTACTTTAGTTAATTTGTTACCCAAATTGTCGATTTCACGTAGATTTCAATGAGTGAAAGCATCAGGAAATAGGAAAATTATTTCATCGCTGTGTGGATTTGAAAAATATGGTTGATTTTCTTTAAAATTCGCATCAAATGCTCTAGCCGCAGCAATATTACTGACCAATCCATCGTAAACTAAGCCAACCACTTTTATACAAGTTTTGTTTTTGTTTTTTTTTAGTTTCAAACTATCAATTTTCAAAACACAGAAGCGCCCAAATGTATACATACATTATACAGAAATATTGTATTGAAATACAACAACAAAACATACCTTACTCAGTATTTTGCAACTCAAAATCAAGTTTAAGTGCGATCGCTTAGTAATCAATTTTTGATAAATGTTTTGCTGCAACAAAATTCATTAAATACATTCAAAGATACAAAACTCTTTTGAATACAGAAATTTGAATCATTTAGCATAAACTATCTGCTTTCTAAATCGATTATGTTTTGCTGCTGTGTTTTCATTTGACGACGACGTTCAGCAAATGCCTTTTTCGTTGCCTCAGGAATGTCAGGTCAAGCCAAAAAACGTGTAAATTGCCGATGTGACATTTGCATGGGGTCTTTTGAATGATCGGCGGTTTGTTGAGCGTTGTGATAATAATTGCCGTAACTGATTATTACCGTTTGTGCTGGTGTTGGTACTGCAATCGGGTTGGCTGACCAATTATATAGTCCCGGATTGAAACGTGCGTGTGTTGGTGATGGTGTGCGCACTGGTGGTGTGGCAATTGTCGGCAGCACAAATGGTTTGCGTTTGCGCTGTTGCAAATCACGCTCGACTGTTCGTTTGATGGTTTGATATGGCCGAAAGCGATTTGGTTTTGTTGCCTGCAATAGTCCAGTTGGCAAACGAGACTTGCTTTTCGGCTGTATAATTGGTATTTTTGTGGCAGCCGGTGACTTGAGCAATTGTGCGTTGTTTTGCGTGACTAGATTATGGGGTAAACCACTAAACCACTATATCAACGTCAATTGTACCAACATTTGATGTGTCAACCGTTGGTGCGTCAACAGTGGGTGTGTCAACCGTTGGCGTATCAGCCTTTGGTGTGTAACCGTTGGTACAGGTTCGTCAGCCTCGCTACTAGTAATTTCCAAACTACTTTCAAAATTGTGATCTGGTTGGCAATCAATAATCAGTGTTTGTTCGTCTTCTGAACTGCTGTTTTCCAAATCTTGTAACAACAATTGATGATTCGATGTTGTTGGTGGTGTCTTTGGTCGCACGATTGTCGTTGATCGTTTGATGGTGGCAATGATTCGATCACGCACCGATTTGTCAGCTTGTGTTGAATTTGAGCCTTTGTGCACAAATGCTCACTTTTGTTCGGGGCGGTGGCTTGCTCAGCGATTGTTGCTGCTTGCCGAGCCGCAATCACATTCGAAGTAGAGCTGCTCATGAACCGAACATGAACCGTTCATGTTCGAGAATGGTTTCACTTTTATGTTCATGTTCGTTCGGGTTCGGTTCGATTTGTTCGAAAGAGAAAAAAGGGTGTTCATGTTCGTTCGAGTTCAAGTTCAGTTTGTTCAAGATGTTCAAGTTCGGTTCATGTTCGTTCGTATATTGTTCAATTAACTAAACCAAATTGAACTGTTCAATACAACAATTAAGTAAGCAACAATATTTCGAATATGTTTTGTTTATACCGAAAATTCCTATTATTCAAATACAACCGAACTATTTTTCAGTTGTTTTTCTCAGAAAATGAAGCAGTGTTGAAGTCGCTTCAAAAAAGAAATTCATTGTCTCTTCTCTAGTCGAGTATGGTGTGAATTTAAATTAATGAGAGAGAGAGAGAGAGGAGAAAGAGGAGAGATAGAGAGGAGAGATAGAGATAGAGAGAGAGAGAGATAGATAGAGAGAGAGAGAGAGAGAGAGAGAGAGAGAGAGAGAGAGAGAGAGAGAGAGAGAGAGAGAGAGAGAGAGAGAGAGAGAGAGAGAGAGAGAGAGAGAGAGAGAGGAGAAAGAGAGAGAGGAGAGATAGAGAGAGAGAGAGAGAGAGAGAGAGAGAGAGAGAGAGAGAGAGAGAGAGAGAGAGAGAGGAGAAAGAGAGGGAGAGAGTGAAGTGTGTGTGTGTGTTTGTGTGTGTGCGTGCGGGGTGCGGTCAAAGCAATAAGTTCCGGTTGATTTTAATCGAATTTTAATTAGGTCAATCAAAACATTGGATTAAACTGGTATAAGTAAACTACTAATGTATATATTTACTAATGTTCATGTATGATAAATCATAATGAAGATATTTTTGCGATGATATTCAAGGTACATTACCTATCAAATGTTTATAACTTATACACCCAATATATGACGTGTATTTAGTGCATATAATACGAATTTATGCTGAGAATGTGAAAAGTTCAAACGCGATAAAATCATCGCTCGTTCGGCACATGTGTTTGAGAGCTTTGTGTTAAATGTCATACATAAAGTTGATAATGGCATTATTATGATTATGGTGGAAAACTGTTGCTTAAATTCACTGTGTAAAATGCACAAACAAAGGGAGGTGTGGGAATGGGAAGAAAAGAGAATCAGAGAGATAAAGTCAAAGGGACAGAAAGAAGAGGGAAGAGAATGAGGGAGCGTCAGAGAGGTAAGAGAGAGAGAGAGAGAGAGAGAGAGGGAGGGAGGGAGAAAGAGGGAGAGAGAGAGAGAGGAAAATAGGGACAAGAAGAGGGGAAGAGGAAAAGAGAAAGTGAGTAAGAGCGAGGGTGACGTCGAAATTTCAAAGGCTGATGAAAAAGATCGGTGATGAGGAGAGAGCAGTCGCTTACACGAATTCACTTAAATTCCCGATGAATGGCATTACGAATGAATGATTCAGCGTGTTTAACATTCATTATGGCTACATGCACAAAACACAGCATGGTATAGTTGTTGGTGGTAGTAGTGCAAAAATTACGAGGTAATTCGAATGGTGGTTTTTCCACCGATTTTCTCTCTTTAATTTTGCCCGCATCCCACTTTTTGTCTACATTCCCCCTCTCCCTCTCCCTCTCCCTCTCCCACTCCCTCTCCCTCTCCCACTCCCACTCCCTCTCCCACTCCCTCTCCCTCTCCCTCTCTTTCTCTCTTTTCCGTAACTATTCATAGCTTCTATGCCAAAATATTTCATATGGTTTAAAAACATGCATATAACAAAAGTTATGAAGAATGAATTTTCGCGTTGAATATATCGTTCCATTGGCATACAAAATGACTTTAGCTTTTATAGTCAATTTGACGCTATCACTATACTAAAAATTCCTTTGAAAATATGCTATCTCATATTTCTTTTTATCATTTTCCGAGACCAAAAACCGAGACCGAAAACAAGCATGAGCACGAGCACGAGCACGAGAACGAGCACGAGAACGAACACGAACACCACGATGATTTGTATTTGAAATTTTCATATTTTGATCGCATTAAATTTTATCAATTTGTTCACATCGTTGGAAGTTAAAGACGTCACTTTGTCGAAACCAATTGGTTTTCTTTTACTTCTTCTTCTTCTTCTTCTTCATTTTTTGTGTGTTAGATTGATGGTTTTATCTACAATACAGAATTTTTGTCTCCGAACGACCATATTATCACTTTACTACATCGAAGGCAATAAATATATAGGTCAAATTTCACATGAGCGCCAACCGAGATGATTTGAAACCTACGATGTTTTTTTTTTTTTTTTTTTTTCATTTTATAGCCGATTGGACACATTAAAAATCCACTTTGATGAATCCATTCAGGGAAACGATAAACTGTAAAATCAATCGATGTGTGTGTGTATATATATATGTGTACTACACACATTGTATAGACAGTTGCATGTCGGCTTGGATGATAAAAGTAAACAAAGCGTCAATGATAATGATATTGATGATGACGTCATTATTTCTTATGCCATAGAATCCAAAAACATTATTAAGAAAATTGAAACTACAATGAATTTTATGTTAAAATGTTCAACGTTCAAATCATTTTTATTCAAACATATTAAAAAATTAGCCAAACACATTTATGTTTAATAAACATCAACATTTGACAGCTTTTCCGTTCCATTAGAAATTTATTTCAAGTCATAGTGATGAGTCGGTTTCATTTCTTTTTAATACTATTTGACAAAATAATTTTATTGAAAATTCCTTTTGACTGTTTTTTTTTTTCTCATCTTTTTCTTGTCATTTTATCATAGATCCAAAAAAAAAAAATAAAAAAAAAAATTGTTTATCGCACGAAATGTCCAAAGTTTTTCTTTTATGAAAGTGAAATAAAAACTTAAAATGAGATCAACGTTCTCATAGATGGATTACAGGTTTTATTTTAGATGTGTTTTCCCACATTTTTCTTTTTTTCTTTTTCTCTTCCTCAATAATATGACTTGAATAAGAAGAGAAATTTATGACAAAAGAGAGACAGAGGGAGCCGCATTTCTGATTACGTATTATTTGTGGAAAATCGACGCCACTTAGATACTTAGATAAAGTCGCTATAAATCTATTGGATGTATGCAAAGTCATAAAAAAGCATTAGAATGTCATGTAAAATGATGTTTAAATAAAAGCAAATCAACAACAAAATTGAAGTAACAAATTGGCAAATGCCGTCACATGTCATGTATGTGTACACACCTCAAAAAAGAAGAAAGAAAGAAAAAAATGACACAAAAAATAAAAGGCGCGTGTATAATTAACGACTATTTTATACGACTAATTAAATTAATGAACGCATCTTGCATGCTATTGAATAGCTTAAAACATTTTCAGTTTATAATTTGAATAGAATATATTTTTCGGGCTCTTTTTTTCTCCTTTATTTTTGTTTTTTTTTTTGTTTTTTTTTGTTTTGTTTTTTTGATGATGCAAAATTTCTTTAAACGCTTGGCTTTCATTCACTTGACCTGTTCATTTGCTTGTTGATATCTATATGTCTTACGAAATGCATGATGGTTCAGTTTGCTGGCACATCAATTGCGTATAAAATAAAACACACACGATGCGAAACAAATAGCAAGAGAACACCAACGGCCGTATGCACTATAAATAGATTAATCATAAGAACAATGTATACACAAGTGTATATATGCCACACCAAATAATTATGATTTAAAATCCAATGAACTATGTTTCATCATATGTGGAAATCGATCGATATTGATATACATGTGTTTTGTTTTTTTGCTTCTCTACTGTGCTTAATAGAATCATGTGAGGATCATCTTTGTTATTATTATAGACTTTGCAGTGCATTTTTGCGCAACATAGTTAAGTTTTTGCTCTTTTGTTCTATCAAACCCTCGCTCTCTCTCTCTCTCTCTTTCTCTCTCCCTCTCTCTCTCTCTCTCTCTCTCTCTCTCTCTTTCTCTCACTCTCGTTTACTTTCTCTTTTTATCTTTCGTTTTCATTCTCTTCATTTCTATTGAGTTCATAAAGAATTCCTTTGAAAATTGTGTGTTGGCCACAAATTCAAATTAATATTCAACGATCAAATCAAGTGAGATCTTATACATAAATACAAATAAACTGTGAATTTTTTTCTTGCTTTCATTTGCCTGTCCTCTATGGGCAGATTTTGATATTATTTAGTGCTTTCTAATTCATGCTTTAAACCGTCATCACTCAATGGATTTATATGCTCTTTTAAGAAACGTATAATGTATATTTAAAAACAAAAAAAAAAAAAAAAAAAAAAAAATATTCGAAAAAAATCATTTTCTGCGATTGTTATTATTTTTGTTTATTCGTGCAATTTTACACATTTGATGTGCATTTTATAACATTTCATTGTTTTATAATAATTTCATTCTTAATGATGTAATGATTGTTAACGGCCAGGTCTAGTGATTTGTTTTCAAACCTTATCCTCCATAATTCCTGATGGAATGAATGGCAACATTCTAGGACTATTCCGATCGTCCCATGTTCGAAATTTACCGTACGAAAACGAAAATTTTTTTTTTTCCTTTTTTTTTTTTGGCGAAATTGTAATTGATTTTTTTTTTTCTTTTTCATCTTCGTTTTTTTCTTAAAATATTCAAAACAATATCCACTGAATGTTCCTATTATTTACTCACACATATATTCGATGATACAATTGCCGAATGGCACGAATTTTGGTCTTAAAAATTTACAGTAATATAGCGAAATTCGAATAAAATTTCAAACATGATGCAAACTTAATTTAACAAACAAGCTTGACTATGTCGACTGGAGATCGAATCCTCTATAATAACAAAATCTTTTATTTTAATTTGTACTGAATATTTAAATTCAAAGCATTTTGCGAATGCTCATATGAGTGCAGGTACGCGCATGTAGAGAGAGAGAGAGAGAGAGAGAGAGAGAGAGAATAAGAGAGAGAAAGAGAGAGAGAGAGAGAGAATGCAAAACTAATTTGCACACATGTGTATGATTAAAATAGTCATTTTGGGGGCGGGGCCAAAAACTGTTTGGACAAGACATACATGTTAACACTATTCACAAGGTCAAAATAAACAAGTAAATGTTTAAGATTTTTTTTTTGGAAAATGTCAGTTATTTCAAGGATTGTGAGGAATTTCAAGTGGTGAAAATAAAAATGAGAAATATTAATAATAATAAAAACAAGTGTTTCTCTTTCTTTGAATTTCATTAATTGTCCAGTAAACTGGGTTTATTTCAAATTATTTTTTCGCATTTCATAGAATCTTGTCAATTATTTTCATTTTCTTTTTCATCATTTCTTTTTTTTTTTTTTTTTTTTTATATTCAATTACATCAGTCAGTCTTTTTTAATATAAAACATTAGAACATTACATGTTTACTTTATACAATTTCTTCAAAACAAAAAACAAAAAGAATATTTCTACAAATGTAACTTAAAGCATAACAAAAAAAAAAACACAATAAATATAAGATTAAAAAAAAAAAAAAAAAATAGCTGAAGTATAAACAATTATTGTTGTTGTTAGACAACTAGTCGATGAATTTTGTTCATTTTCTTATAACTCGCACATCCATATCCGAGTCGTGCAAACATGCATGAATTTTTAATAACAATGAATGTATTTTATTTTTTCGAACATTCTTTCTGTTTATCTCAATTGATTGCCTGTTCGGTCATTTGCAAACTTAGAAATTCTAAATCTCTGTACGGACTAATATCACCAAGTAAATGTTTACTGGATACTTGTTTTGGATAACTACCACCACCAGTTGAACTCGACCGACCGATCGTACTTACGGGTGTTGTAAGTTCGGTTGAACATTGGTGCGAACCTTTGTACAATTTAAACAGAAAAAGAAAAAAAATTGCATATTAATTTAATCATATCGACAAAAATGAACAAAGAAAAAAGGAAAAAAAAAAAATAAAAATAAAAAACTCAAATGTGACTTACAGTAGTTAATTGGCGGCAGGATGGAAGATGTGGTGATTGGTGTTGTTGCACTGTTGCTCGAACTATTGGTGCATAAGGTTGAGTGTGGTGTTGATTGCGATGACAAATGTAATCCAATGCAGCTTGATGTTTTTTGATGTTGAGTTATCGGTGCGGTTGGTGTTATTGTGACCGTTGTTTTTGATGGTGTTATTGTTATCAAATTACTGACCGAATGCCGATGATATGAGTGATGTAGCTATTTATAATATGAAATTACCAAAAAAAAAGAAAATTACATTTCGGTTAAAAGATTCGTCAAGTTGTTGTTTTTTTTTACATTTGGCTTTGAACAGATGAGATTAAATTTATGCAAATATTTTTAAATAATAAATTATACCTGCGGGGTGGTATTTTGATTGTTAATGCTAGCATACTGTTGACCATTTCCATTAGAACTTGGTGCACTATTGCTATTGCTACTGAAGTTTGGATATGATGATGATTTATTATAACTGCTTGTTGGCGTTGGATGGTAGTTGCTATTAAATTCGGATTGTCGCGATGGTCGTTGCTGTGTTTGCTTTGATTTTGATCCAAGCAGTTGCTGTTTTTGCGGCTTTTGAGTCTGTTACATTGAATGAGAAAAAAAAAGAAAAAAGAAAAAAGAAAATGATAATAAATATTTGTTATTAAATTGCCATAAATAAATAACGAATGCAATTTGGAAAAAACTATTTGTGAAAATTGAATGGATGTGTAACAATATACCTGTTGCATGGAAACAAAATTGAAATTCGACATTGGATTCGAATTTTTTCGATGTGGTTTATTTTCACTTCCATTTTTGTTATGTAACTTTGTTGTCGCCGTCCATCTGGCAAAGAAAAAAAAACAAAAAAAAAAAAACAAAAAAAGACGAAATTCATTTGAAATTTGTTTTCTTTTTCTCCTCAAAAATGTTCAAATAATCTTAACTAATAAGAATTGATAAAAAATGTCTCAATAAAAAGTAATGATTAAGTTTTAATCGAATAAAAATGGAAATCAATAAAAAATATGAATTTGACTGACCGTGTTTTATTCGTATTGCCATTAACAGTTCCGTTACCATTTTTATGATAATGATTTTTCTGTGGAAACTTCATTTTAATCACATCAATATCGTATCGCAGATCTTTAATTTGGTTTGCATGTGACAGGAATGGTTCCATATTTCTCAATTGGGCGATATCGAAAATTTGAATTAATTGATTTACTGATTCTTCATCTTGGGCACCAATTTGTTTGCCATTCATAATGTTACAAACTGAAATAGAATGGAAAAGATAAATGAAAATAATTAATAAGTTGTGCGACGATACAAGAAAAAGATGTAAAATGCACGGAAAAAAAAAATGATGATAAGAAGAAAAGGAAAAATGCTATAAATTTACTGAACCTACCAACATTCAAAAGTTTTAAAAATTGAGCGGCCACATCAGTTGTATCGTAAATTTCAATTGGTTTCATTGGTGTTTCGACCAATTCAAGCAGCAATTGTATTGCTGCTTCGATGGTAATTTTGCCATTTTTCAAATCTTGTTCAGATTGTGTCAATCGTGTGTATCGCTCTTTGAGCTTTTGAATAGAATTCACAAGCTTGGTTCGTGCACCTTGTGTAACCGTTAAATTTTCCAAAAATTCATCGGTGACATCCATCATTTGTTCGAACGTAAAATTTTCAAAAATATAAGCGTACTTGTGTAATCGTAACCGTTTTAACCATGCACCAACATATTTCATGCCCGGATTTTGTGTTTGAAATGCTTGATATGCTGGCTTTAAATCATCTAATCGCGTTTCTGATCCGCTGGCTGTCATTAATAATCTTGGATTTTCAATTGACAACGAATAACTGCGCGGTTTATGTAAATGCGATAAATTTTCAGTTGATGATGTAAAATTGGCTCCAAGAAATTGATCGTTATGCTTAATACCGCCTGTAGTTAAACTATTTGAACGGCGTGTCTTCAATCCAATGCTATCAATCAGTGGATTTAGCGTCAAACTATATGAAATGAAATTAAATGGCAAATTAATTAGATTGGATTTCTTTTTGTTTTTGTTTATGTTTTTTTTTTTGTTTTGTTTTTGTTAATGACAAATTTCCATAGCGATAAAATGAGGTGCACGTAGTGCCTACTAAGCATTCGGATGTGCTCTCGGTAGCACAAATATGTATCCTCAGTGGTACAAATGGACGTGTAGTAAGCATCTTATTTTATCACCATGGAAATGGCATTTTTTGTCGATTTAACCAGAAAAAAAGAGACGACAATTTCAAAACTTACTTTTTAATAAATTGACTGGTTGTTTCTTCTGGATTATCTGGATTAAAATCATGGATTTCAGTGCCATTTTTGGAAAAGGAAATATTTTTATAATCTAATGTATTTGAAAATCCATATGAATCATCGTGTGTATTATTGCGACAATGTTTGCATGCTAGACTTAGATTTGGAATGAAGAAATCACTACCGCCGCCACTACTACGGCCAGCGCTACCACTGTCTGTTTCAATATAATCACTTTGTGTATCATACAAATTTTCATTTTGAAATTGCGATGAACCAACTGATGATAATGATGAGAAAATATTTGTTGTTGGTGTTTTATAATGATACGCATACAATGGCGGTGCAATTGCTTGCCAATCTGTATTATGTAATTGTCCATTTTGCACTTGAATTATACATTTCAATCGTTCAATATGCTCCTTAACCGTCCTGAAATTATACACACAAAAAAGAAAAAAAAAAGAAATGAAACAAATGTGATCAGTTTGGAAATTTAGGTATTTTCATCATTTTGTCAATTAACACAATATACAATTCAATTCATTTCCCATTCATTGACCTAATTAATTCCTTTTTTTCTATGAATTAAATGAAACGTTACTGTTTCTAATGGATAACAAGTTGTACGAATTTGTATAAAGATTGCGGTAACTGAAAGTATTCTTGTTTCATGGATGTCTTTGGATAAACATGTAATCCGCATTTCATCATAATTGTCTCATTAAATGAATGTGTTCTTTCTTCATTCAAACCCTCCTTGCCCCCCCCCCCTCTCCCTATCTCTCTCTCTCTCTCTCTCTCTCTCTCTCTCTCTCTCTCTCTCTCTCTCTCTCTCTCTCTCTCTCTTTCTCTCTTTCTCTCTTTCTCTCTTTCTCTCTTTCTCTCTCTCTCCAAAATTGGATGTTGGGTGTATGAAAATGGCCCTAGCCTAATTGTCTACCGAACAAACTGGTAAATGTTAATTGAAAGGACATGATTAAAAATGTAAGTGAAACTGGAATTATGACAGCAATGACGGTGCTTATGACGATGGCATGTGCATTTCAAAGGTTGATTGGTGTCACTTTGTTCCCATTATATTTTGAAATTTCAATGGAAGCCTTTTGCGTGATACACACGAAAACGAAGACGAATGTATGAAGGAGAAGAAGAAGAAGAAGAAGAAGAAGAAGAAGAAGAAGAAGAAGAAGAAGAAAGAAGAAGAGGAAGAAAAAGAAGAAGAAGTAGAAGGAATACGGTGGAAAAAAATGAAAATAACAATGAAGACGGTATTTTGTATTTTGTATTCGCATTCACTTTCAATATTATTATCTGAATGAAGCAAATAGAACAAACATGTTCAATCAAAAACCATATGTGGGTTAACATTGCAATGAAATTTCCGTGAATACGAAATATAAAATGTGTGAATGATTGAAATGAAGAACATTTCTAGAACTTGTTATTGTTTTCAGTAAGTGTCATTAGTTCAAACAAAACGGTCGAATTTTTCTTAAAGTTAAAACTATTTCTTTTCTGCATCAAAAATTGCGTAGAGGATTTATTAAAACATTAGTATGTATTGTATGAAATGAAACATTTGAATTGTATCCAAGTCAATGCCAAAATGTGTATTTATTGTGCTCTTCAGTGAATTCGTTTTTGTTGTATCTTGATTTTGTTTAAAGAAAAAATGGAGATATATTTAAACCACAAATTATATGCCAAACAATACTAAAAAAAACCAAAGCAAACAATCGAGTATCGTTACAGGCTCTAATTGAAAATATAATCAATAAATGCTTCTAAACTCAACCATATACAAATCCATTAAATCGTATGCAAATTTGTCGATTTATAATGATAACCATTTCGTGTATTATTAGTGTGAAATTTTGTTTCGATTTATAAGATAAGATAGTATGTTGAAAATCAGTGTTTTTTTTTTTATTTCTCTTTTGTGCGTCAAACTCGCTTTATTTATTAATTCATTGTGAAAATATGATTATGAAGATTCCAAATGATTTTCGAATATGAATCTCTTAATTCAATTATAAATAAACAAAATCAAAATCTCAAAAATATGGAAAATGATAGATTCATAGAATGTGATTGATGTGATTGTGATTCACTTACCGTAAATCGTCCGACGAAAGTGCTGGATGAGCGACCAAAATTGATAATGTCTGCATGACAACTTCAACATTAATGATGCGACGATGTGTATCATCTACCATATATGGTATCAACGCTAAATACTCTTGGATTACCTCACCATTGCCAATTTTCAGCATGAGAATACAATTGAGAATCTCTGTGAGAATCTCTTCTTTTGTACTGAATTTATCGGCTACTAAATTTACCTTTATACTAGTGCTGTTTACATTATTATTACTATAATTATTATTGTTGTTGTTGTTGTTGTTGTTGTTATTATTATTATTGATCGAACTATTACTATTAATTAAGTTGGTTGAATTGTTGTCACCGATTATTAATCTATCCGATTCGAAAAACATTGAATCCTTGTTGTTGTTGTTGTTGTTGTTGTTATTATTGTTATTAATATTAATATTATTGTTTAATTGCACATCACTAGTTGTGTTTGTCAACGATTTGTATGAATCACAGAGCTCGTTT
This sequence comes from Resseliella maxima, assembly GCA_029041755.1. NCBI lineage: Eukaryota > Metazoa > Arthropoda > Insecta > Diptera > Cecidomyiidae > Resseliella > Resseliella maxima. Next base: position 5,802,866 of record JAQOWM010000438.1, read on the forward strand.
ATATACGATTTGTCATTCGATTTTTGTTCCAACCATGTATTTTTGTCAGAATCAGTGCTTTGGGCATATGTTGCTTCAATTTTTGAATGAATAAATCGCAACGTTGGATGCTGGAATTGTTTAAGCATTGAACAAACGGCAATGGCACGTTCGCAATGCGACCATTTTTCAAAGTAACGTTTCACCCATTGCAATTCCTCATCAAATACAGAACCACCCGATGGGAATGTCATGTTAACTGGATTTTATTTTTAATTTTTTATTTTTTTTTTTTTTTTTTTTGTTTGATTGTCACACGGGATAATCTGATTTGGGGTTTTGGTTTGTTCAAATTGGCTGCACTTTGGCGGTGAGTTATATCTTCTTCCCAAAATTCGTTTTTCTCTTTGTTTTTTTCTTGTTTACACTTAGTTTGCTTGGTTTGAAAATTTATTCTGATGAAAAATACCCAGAAAGTCAATGTGTCCGTTTTTGGAGAATGTTAAAATGCACCTGCAATTGAAACAAAAAAGAGAAAATTACATTAGAAAATTTATATAAAAAATGACGAAAAAACTAAAATGCAAAAAAAAAAAAAAATATGCAAAAATCCTAATTGAAATTGGAAAAAAAAAAAAAAAAAAAAACGAAGAAAAGAGCACAAAAATGAACCGTTAAAAATATGCACAAAGGTCAAAAGAACAAAAGTGGTCAAGAATAGCGCAAGTGAAATGAACGGTAGTCACAGTTGCAATTTATTTTCTTTTTTCTCTTTAATTGTTGCTATTGTACCACTAATTTTGGTGACGATAAAACTTTAGCGGCAATTATTAGCAAGGAAAGGAAAAAAAAAAAAACACATGTTTTCCATCACATTTCTAGAAAGCACTCGATGAACTACAATTGTATGTGAATGCGATGATTTTTGACCATGGTGCATTACGACTTGGTGATGTTCCGTTGTGTAAAAGAGTTTTGGCGCCAAAAACTACAAAGAACATTACTAAGTGCACGGTCACCTTCAGTCTATCTCTTGCACATACCATTTCACATTAACACAATCACCTTAAGTATATGAAAAACGTGCAAATTTCAACAACGATTAACGGTTTCATTGACGACATAAAATTACGGGGGGAAAAAAACAAAAACCAAAATTGAACACACGACACCACGACCAAAGCGATGATATTTGCTGGAGAAAATGCACGAGAAAAATCATATCGACACACACATACACACACACACATATACACAAAATCACATCATCGTCACAATTTAACCGTAAATGCATTTTGAGTTGAACAATGAAAAAAAAAAAAAAAAAAAAATGAACGAATTGCAATTGGAAATTAAATGAAATCAAGGAATCCATCGAAAAGAGTGAATCTGTACAATGTACATATAGCGTGCTGCACACAAAACTATAAATGCGAATGTTGTTGCTGATGTCGTCATGGAACATGGAAAAACGTCGATATGATCATAATTAGTTTAGCCTGAGCGGTTTGATTTTCATTTGAAAATTAAACAAAATACAATTGGAATACACATAAAATAATGTTCGTGAAAGAAAAAACAAAAAACTATGTTCACAAATTATGTTCGATTGAAAGAGAGACCGCCTTCCAATTTAATGGAACGGAAAAGAAATGATGGAAAAAATAAAACCAAATTTTGATCTAACTAAAACTATTATTTTCGATTGTGGTTAACTCTTGATTCTTTTCTTTTTTTTTTTTTTTGGTTTTATTTCTTCAAAAACACAATTGGAAAAACATTAAAATTGATATTTCAAACTCTAATAATGCACATCATATCAATGCAAAAATTGTTGATTCAAAACACATTTTCTGGTCGTCACATTGCATGAAAAATCTGTTTTTCTGCGCATATTTGCTTACTGAATAATAAAATAAACATAATTTCGACGGGAGTTTCTTCTCGCGTTGTGTTTTTTTTTTTTTTTTTTACTTCTTCTCTTGTTAAGTGGAATAATTTGCAAAAACAATGAAGAGTACAGAGGAGAAAAAGAAGAAATAAAAAAAAAAAAAGAGAAAAAGAAAAAAAACTAATAGAAAACGGTATAAAATGGAAATTGGCAAAACCGATCAAAAATTGAAACAACGGATTACTGAATACAGAGAATAACCATGGAAACAATGCGATAAAATGCATTACATAAATTGGAAAAATAAATATGACGAGAGTGAAACGAAAAAAAAAAAAACAAAAAACAAAAAATGAAATAATATAAAACACACAGAGTGATGGCCCTATTCTGCACACAATAAATACGAACAAAATTCTTAAATAAATTGTGATGAAATAATTAAAAATGGACTTACATTCGAAATGCGAATTGAAGAATAAAACGTTTGCACAACTGATTGAATGATGCAGAGAAAATGAAAATAAAGAAAATAAAAATTCTATTTATTTTTCCTTTTGCTTTTCTCTCCGTTTTGACTTGCTTCAGATCTTCTTTTTTTTTTTTGTATAGTTTTTGATTGCACGTCTCAAAGCAAACTAAAAACTGCGTTTGGTTTGTCACTAAGGTCAGAAACACACAAATATATGTATGTATATAGGAATATGTCGGGGAATTTGTTATTTCTGTTTTTTTTTTTTCCCTCTATGCGCTGGTACCACTAACGATGCTTCGAACTGTCAACTAATTTTTCGTTGCCTATGTATGCATTGGTATGCAGTGCAAAAAAAAAAAAAAATAATTGTTTACGCTTATTTGAATATTTATTGCTTTAATTATTGCTTCAATGAATATTGTTTAAATTGATAATTCCATGGCATTTTTTTTTTTTTTTTTAAATTGTTTTCAATGAAAAATTTGGATTTGAATAAAAAAAAAAAAATTCTCTGATGCATTTATGTATGACTGTATACAAACAGTTTTGGAGGTAAATACTTGGAAACGTTTAAATACACAAAATTACGCCATCTATCGCAATGTTTTTACAGTTAGTATAATGAAACATACGTTTTGTAAGCAAAATATAGCATTTCAATGCATTATAAATGATTTCATTAAATAAATCTATTTAATTTATACGATAACGTAATTTTTTATTTAAAAATTGATTAGATTGAGAGTCAAAGTAGTCGAAATTGATTTCAATTTCACCAATCGGAACGGTGTTTGCTATTGTTTTGATCGGACTGGTTTGAGATCGATTTCAAACAACATCAAACAATTACCACAGTCGAAACAAATAACTATCCAATCTGGAATGTGCCATTCCCTGCCATTACCATTTGTAATATTAATAAAGTTTATCAACCGGCCAACGAAAAAACATCACTCAAAAATTGTATGTGTAATTGTCTTAATGTTGATAATTCTGCTGAAATTTATTTCAGCTTTTTCAAATGGAAATTTATTTAAAAAAAATTGTTGAAAATATACCGTTATAGAGTTGAAAAGTGTTTAAAAAAAGAATCGATCGTCGAATTCTTGGTGAATTTGTGTCAAACTCATAACGCTGGAATATATTGATGCTTTATAATTGAAATTTTATCAAATTCTTGAAGAGATGAATATTATCAATTCTTGACTTACTCGATCCACTTAGATTCGGTTGTCCTTATATACGATTAATAAGCAAACTTCATTGAGTTGCCGATAGAGGTAAGGACAGTCGAATTGGAGTAGAGATAATCTTTTAATAGTTTATGAATTCTAATAAATTAATTAATGAATTAAATTATTCAGAAAAAGAAAAAATGCTGGTGAAAATTTTGGTTTACATATACGCATTGAAATTGAAAAGGAATCATATGTTGCATATAGTAAATCATTCTATGGTGTTAAGATTCTTATTCATGATGCTGAAAATTTTCTACGAATGTCTGTAACAATAACGACAATCGAACAACCTGGATATGATCTAACAATTTCCGTTTTACCATCAATTATTATTGGCGAACCAGGCATTCGATCACTTTCACAAAAACAATGTAATTGCCTATTCGTTGATGAAGTAATTTCGCTAGTTTTCATTTAAATATCTCAGAGCATGTGTGGATACACACGATAAAATTTGATTTTCCATTTTAAATTTTTCATAGAAAAAATTACGAACAACCGACAAGTACAGCTTTCAATCATACATGACCGAATGTACCGTTGATACAATATTGAATAAGTGTGATGGTTTGCCATTTTACTATCCTGAATCAAGTACATTTCGAATGAAATTATGATCAAAACATATTTTAACTAGTTTTTCCATCATCTCTTTACAGATATGAGAGCTTATTCGAAGAAGTATCGGCAATGTTCACTACATGATGTCAAATGTTTACGGGATAATAGACGTTAGTTCAAAATTTAAAAGAAAATTCAAAACACATTTCATATCACCAACTATCTGTGATAAATGCAAATGTCGAACAACAAATTTATTTGATTTTTTTTTTTGCATTTCTCTTGGTTTAGATGTATTTTCAAGCTTAAAATCACCAGATGACATTGCAGCCCTCAATGAGAACAGTATTGATATGGAATGTGTTTGTCCCTAGGGGGATACAACTCATGCGAGTACAGAGTTCGCTAATACAAATCTACGCGTTTTACAATTTTACCAAGTTTCATGCAAGTTTTGCAAATTTCTGCGATTAAAATACGAGTTTGTACAAATTCAAAAGCAATTCTCAAATGATATAAGTTTGACAACTGAAATGGTAAAAGTTTGTTTACAAATATAAAGGAAATTATTCGGAAAATAAAGAAATTCGAATGCAAATTACTTTCATGTTATTCTTATGCGAAACTTGTGCTGTGCACGAATACAGCGTGTTCGGTGCTGTGTGCAATGAATTCATGCAAGTTTTTTTGCTCGTTTTCAAGTAGTTGAATCCCCCCCTAGCATTCTTCAATTCAAAATGATTGAAGTGAATCAAAATCGGCGAAAGGAAAAAGTTTGAAGATTTTGCGATAAAAACTGTGAACGAAGGACCTTGAGTGTCTTGAGGAATCAACGGAAAAATTCAATTTTGTCTATTTAAAAAATTTCTTTCGAAAATTCAAATTTGCAATTTTTAAATTAATGTAATTACTGTTTGCAAAAGCCATTACAAGCAAATGACAGATATATTTATGTATCTTGCAAGGTAGATTGCAATTTAGCCGCATATTTACTGTACTGCAATTGCATTCCGTTTTTTTTTTTTATCCATACAATTGGTGCATCTCAATCATTGCAACTCCTGATGAAATCAGTCAAGAGAATGCTGAATGTTATCGTATCAAAATGTGACAAAAGTGATGCGAAAATATGAGAAACAGTAAAAAGAAATGTAAAGGTGATATAACGGTATCACATTGAAATTTAAATTTTTCAAACCGTGCGCTTCATTATTGTTACGATTGAATGGTGCTTCAAATAAGAAATTATTGAAATTTAAATGGAATGTCTTTTGTATTTTTATACGTAATGGAAATATTTCATTTTTTTTTTTTTTTTTTAATGGAAATTCTTATTTTATTTTAATCGTTAAAATCATATGGTTTTGAAAATTGAACAAAACAATTTTCAAATTAGAAGAGAGAAAGAATATTTAATTGTATTTCTTGTTCAAATAAATGGTTGTTATATTCAGTAAATTCCTAATAGATGGATCTCATTGCATATAATGTATTGAACGAAAATACAGTCAAATGTTTGTCGATAAAAATATATGTACACAAATAGGGCGATATGAGAGAAAAAGACAACCAACACCAAAGTGTGACGTAAATTATACAAATGCATTTCTAATATTTTATACACACAAACACATACACACCAACACTATTAACATTTGCAAAATTGTATCATATCATGCTTTGAATTGGTTTAACAAAGCTAATATTCACTCACTCACTCATATAAATTGTTACAGTAACATAAGTGGAAAAGCGAAACGACGAATTGTGTGTATGTATGTGTGTGTGTATGTATAAAAACTGAAGAGAAAAAAAAAATCTATCTAAAAATTCGGGCTGAGCTCCTTCTTTTTTCCTTTTTTTTAAATTTGTCTTTGTATATTCATCATCGTAATTCAGTTGAAGAATTGTCATTGTCATATATACGCAGCAAAAGTGTAGTTTTAACAACATACAATATCAAAATAATACAAACTAAAACGAAAGAAATCAAAAGAGAAGGAACGAGAGAGCGAGAGAGAGAGAGAGGGAGAGAGAAAGAGAGAGAGAGAGAAAAAAAAAAGAAGAAATAAACACATACAAAACAGTACGAAACGACGAATATACGTAGCAAGTTGTTGGCAATATTCGATCATCATATTAAGAATTTATTTGTGGTGCAAGACGAGTGAAGAAAAACGAAAAAAGAAAAAAAAAAAAAAAATTCAAATCAAATCAAATAAAATATATTTGAAAAATACCAAATCGATTTACTTATTTAATAGAAATAGAAAATTGTGTGCCAGTGATATAAACGCAGTCGAATCGTTCAATTTGAATTTAAACTTAGGAAACAAAGAAGAATTAGAGAGAGAGAGAGAGAGAAAAAAAAAAGGGAAGAAAAAAACAACCAAAATGAGTTACGCGTATTTATTTAAGTAAGTTTCGTGTGTGAAATATTGATTTTTTGTTATTGTTGCTTTTGTTATTGTTGTTGTTATTGTTTAGTGTGTTTTTCTGCAACATTTTTTTTTTTTTTTTTATTTTCACGACTTTAACAGCATTAAGTTTGTCTTTTCTCAAGTGAAAAATGGCCTAAAAAAGTGAAAAAAAAAAAAAATTTCTTCAAAGTACATTCATATGCATTATAATTTTGATTTTAATTAAAACACGTATGGAAATTCAATATGATTCATGAAAATGTCAATGTTTCTGAATAGAAACAGGATTAATTGTTTAGTGATTTAAATGTAATATTGATGTGTATTTTTATGGCATCCTAAAAATGACCATTTTGATTACAAACAAAAGCAAAAAAAAAAAAAAAAAAAAAAAATAATAAATAATTTCTAATTTGATGTTTTTTTTTTCTCTTCTATTTATCTCGCAATGTAATGCTCCATGGTATCATCGTCATGACTTTCACATGCTAATCGAAAAACAAAAAATACAACGATATATTTTATTCTATTTTTTTTTTTTTTTATCTTCATCCTCCCTTCTGTGCGCATACGAACAATTTGGCTACAATCAAATGACAACATATGCTTCATTCTACAGATATATAATCATCGGTGATACGGGTACGTTTATAGCATTTTATGTTATGTTCAAATTCGAATTCAGGCATTGATACAGATACAGGCTGATCTTCAGTCAATGCTTTTTTTTTTTCGTCGTAGTCTCCTTTTCCTTCTTCTTCTTCTTCTTCTTGTTATTTTCTATTTATTGTTTACATCATAATTGATTTCTTTGTTCGATGAATGCTTCGTACATATAACTATATACATATAACACGCGCATTATAAAAACGTGCGCTTTAACATATTATACGAAATTCAACATATGTGATTGTTTATGGTATTTTTCACCTTTGATTTGTGACAAGATTAGGAAATAGTATACAATATATTTATATAGACATAACAACAAGGAAAAATCAAGCCGAACAACAATGAAGCAAGAAAAAAGAAGAAGAAGAATAAAAAAAAAAAGACAACAGAATATGGAATTGTAAACAATAAATATGTGGATCATATGATTCATTTGTGCATTCATTCAAACAGTGGAAAACAATAATGAAATCAATAAAAAAAAAAAAAAAAAAAAAAAAAAATTGGCTGGAAAACTATACAAAGGAAATCGATCAAAATAAATTGCTTTGCACAACTGTAACTATAACATAGACAAAGCAAATTGGATTTATGTGTTTATTTATTTTGTTTTTTTTTTTTTTCTCTTTCTTTGGTTTTTGCGCTGTCGTTCATTTTTCATTCAATGTGGATTAGTTTAATGCGATCTTCATTCATATTGCACGTATAAATAGCGTGCAATTGCTGATGCTCTGATAATTTTTGCTCTTGACAATCAAATATTACTTGTCAATTGTGCCATATTCTCTCACATCACATTGTTGTTGCTGAAATTAAAACGGAATGCAAACATTTTTTTTTTTTTTTGTCATCTCTCTGTGCCAATTTATGTAGATGGAGAGAAAAGAAAAAGTGCTAACAATGCTCAAATTCAATCCACCCACGTAATCTCATTCATGCGACTGTTGTTATCTGTAACAATGATTGACCATATGGTAACAATATTACTATGCGCATTATCACAATTTAAATCACAATGTTATTTATGAATAAGTAATAATAACATATAAATATGGTCACCAAGATGGTCTTTACTTTTTCATGATATATATTACAAATGAAGAGACATTTATCGAACGAAAATTTCAATTATAACTGGACAATTCGTATCAATTTTAAACAATTATTATTATTTGATAAATATTATTATTATCATTTTTGATTAATCTAAACTATTCTATTGTGTAACAAACAATAAAAATCAGGAGTTGGAAAATCATGTCTACTATTACAATTTACCGATAAACGTTTTCAACCTGTTCATGATTTAACAATTGGCGTAGAATTTGGCGCACGTATGATAACCATCGATGGCAAACAAATCAAACTACAAATATGGTAAACAATAGAGATATATAATTAATGCTTATGATTCAAATTCATGTTTAAATTTCATAAAATTATCAATTGATTTTCATTTTGACTTTTGATCAACAGGGATACTGCGGGTCAAGAAGCATTCAGGTAAATTTTTGAAAATTAAATTAAAATGTCCGAATAAAAGCACACTCAATTACTTCATTCAATAAAAATTATTTAAAAATTGTATGCAATTGAATTTTTAGATCAATTACTCGCTCATATTATCGTGGAGCTGCCGGTGCATTGCTTGTGTACGACATTACACGACGTGAAACATTCAATCATTTAACAACATGGCTTGAAGATGCTCGACAACATTCAAATTCGAATATGGTCATTATGCTAATTGGAAATAAAAGGTTGGCTTTTTGCATTTCACATAAGTTTCTTTCTTTCTTTTTTTTTCTCGATATTTCTCTCGTTTTTTGTTTATCAACATTTTGTTTACCAATTATGGTTTTTTTTTTTGTGTTTTCGATTAATTGTATTTTTGTTGATTCACAGTGATTTAGATTCACGTCGTGAGGTGAAAGAAGAAGAGGGAAAAGCATTCGCCCGTGAGCATGGATTAGTTTTCATTGAAACATCTGCTCGTACTGCATCAAATGTTGAAAAGGCGTTCATTGATACGGCTAAAGAAATTTATGAAAAAATTCAAGAGGGTGTATTCGATATCAACAATGAAGTAAGCTAATGAAAGAACACACTTCTCAAGATCATTGTATTTTTCGGTTTTTTTTTTTTTTTTTTTTTTGAGACCAAACAATTTGCTGAAGTTTTTTTTTACTTAACAATTTGATAACTTTGTATTTAAATTGTGTGTTACAGGCAAACGGAATTAAGATTGGACAACAGCATTCACCAACAAATCCATCATTACCTGGTGCTGGCAGTCAAGGTAGCCAAGGCAGCGGTGGTTGTTGTTAAAATCACATCAATATGAAAAAAAAATGTTTCTGAATGAAAACTTATTGAAAAATCTCTCCAAAAGGGACATTTTCATCAACTATAATAATGAAGAAAAGAAAAAAAAAAAAAAAAAAAACAAACAAAATGAGAAAAATGAAAAGAGGAAAAAAAAAACATAATAAATTACGACAAACTTTGTGCAAAAAAAAAAAAAAAAAACAATTTCAATATTTCGAATTATAGATGATAAAAAAATTTTTTCTTCGATTTCAAATTGGAAATCAGCATTTCATAAATGAAAACAAACAAAACAAAACATGATAACAAATGGCTAATGTAAAATGTGATGCGTTTTTATTCATCATAGCTGCTGCTGTAATCGTCACCGCTGCCGCTATCATACGAAATATGCATTCAATAGAAAAACACTTGCCAAAACAGAGAGAAACAAATGCGGATAGAAAAAAAAAAGAAAAGAAAACTATTTAACTGTCTTCAATTAATCTAAACAAAGAATTACATTCATTTATCCTCCGTTAAAATAAAATTAATATATAATTTTAGTATTGATAAATGATTTCGAACACAACAAATTTTTCAAACATTTTATATATGAACACACACACACACACACACCAACAAACAAACAAAAAAACATTAATTTAACCAAAAAAAAAAAAAAAAAAAAAAAACTATTTACAATGGAAGGGTTTCGTTTTTATGTGAAAAATAAAATAAATAAACTTTAACTGTATTTGTGTTTTAAGATAAAGACAATGAGAAAAAATCTGTGACAAAAAAAAAAAAATTATCATATACAAATTCATAGCTACACACACACACACACACACTCACTGAAATGCAACAACAATAATAAAACAGCTTCATCGGCAATCAATAAAACATTGATTTATGTCAAGATGAAGAAGAAAAAAAAAAAATTTCAGTGAAATCTTTGAAAACAAACAAAATAACAGAAAACCAAAAACAAATCCAATTCCATTTCATAGTCAAATTTAAAAGAAAATCTATTGAAGGGAACGCTATATTTGTGTATTTTATTTGATTTTTTCTTTTTCGTTTTTTTTTTCTAATGAAATTTTGAATATATTTACTTCGAATGACGAATATTTTGCCTAGAATTCACGATTTAAATTCATTTGGAATTTTGCATAGAGAAATTGATGAGAAAACCAAAATTCACGAAACAAATTTGTAGAGTTTTTTTTATATATGAATTTGAACCGATGTAAGACAAAAAAAAAAAAACAAAAAACAAAACAAAAAAAAACAAACAAACTCGAAATGAAAAGTTTTAGAAGATTTTATTTGTTTATATATAGCCATTGAGTGTACGAAAAACAAAGAAAATAATTGGAACTGATCAACGTGTAGTTAGTGTGTGCATGTATTTGTTTTTCTCGTAGTTTATGTTGCAATTTATATTTTTACCTTTTCCATCTCCCCCCTACCCCCTCCTCCTCGGCTCTGGGGTGAGATCAATAGTGGGAAGTTATGATTTTACAATGTGTAATATGAGTTCATTTTTTTTTGTATTTTTTTTTTCTTTTGTTTTTTTTTTTTTTTTGTTGTTGTTCCCTTTCAATTTAAATTATAATATTTTGCTTGAATTCACTTAAATTCCAAATACATGATGCTTGTGATGGATACATTTTGCCTGAGATAATACGATCATGCTTGAATTTTCACTGGTATTTCCATAAGCCAATTTATTTATTGATTTATGGAATAAAACCATGAATCTGCTATGCTGATTCAATGTCAACAACAATTTTTGTTTAAAAGAAAAAAAACAAAAAAAAAAAAAATAAAAATAAAAAAATAAAAACAAATCTCACAAATCAATTGATAGAAATTTCACACTTACCAAATACCAAATAGCACATTTTGTATTTAAAAATGAGATAAATAAAAAGATCATAAGAATTACTAAATGAATTACATCTTAATTTTATGGAATTTATAAAAATTATTGTCATGTGAATCATTTTTGTTTTGAAAAATGATGGAATCCAATACCCTTTGAATTACACTTATCCCTTGACAGGGAGAGAAAAAAAAAACCAACAAACAAACAATAGAAATGTGTGCACATCATCATTTAACAATGATTCAAATGGCAATCAATTTATATAAAACCATTTATAACTTATACAAATCACTATTAATTATAAATACATGGAAAATACTATTGAATAAAGAAACATTATTGTAACTTTTATGAAAGAATGTTGATTCTATTGAATGTTCCTTGTAAATGACATACTAGATGATATATGTATGGGATTTGTATAATTGTGTGCAATGCAAAATGTTCAATGTGATACTTAGATAGAGTTTTCATGCTTTTGATTAGGATTTTTTTTGGATAAATCTTTGGAAGTTAACCATATACCTGATTTGAAATTTTATTCTCTAATCAATGTGGGAAAATGTTTTATTGGAATTTCAAGAGGAAATTGGAATTTTTCAGTAAAATCAGTGAATGGATGATTCATTTACCAATATGACTGGAAGATACTCGATAAGCCTACAAAGCCGATTTTTCAAATCTATGGCCGATCACAAATGGATTTCTATATTATTCAGCTTTAATATGCTCCTATTGCTAACTGTAATTTGGTGGAATTTATGAGCCAAAGTTCTTTAATTCTCCAAAGTTCTAATGAACTGAAATTCAATATTAAAACAAGAAAATTTGTCATGACTCGATAAATAATATATTAATCATTCGTTGAATACATGAATGATTATTATATTATTTATCGAGTCATCACAATTTTTCTTGTTTTAATATTGAATTTCAGTTCATTCTCTACTTGAATATTATTCCGTCATTCCGTGTATTAGAAATTGTTTCCCATTTTGATTAGATGCAATTCTAAAGCACAATGTGTATTATTTCAAAATCAGAGCTAAGAATGAATATCAATAATTGACCATAATCGGTCGTTTGTATCATTTTTTATCAGAGATGGTGCCCAATGATCAATATTATAGACCAATGGATGGATGTTGATCAATTCGGTGGATGGATTTGTGTATTTTTACGCATCGAATCATGCGGCATTGTTAACGCACACATAAGTTCATAAAATAAATGACATACTGATGCGGTAAGTGCTTCGTACGCAATCTATGCTATGCGTCAAAAGCAGAGAATATTTTTTTGATGGTTGCCTAGCTCTAGTTCTAGCATGGGCAAATGAATAACATGCGGTATGTTCAGATTTTTAAGATGTGATTTTTCGACTCGCTATTCTTTTCATGGTCACGCCTATATACAGAACATAGAGTTGAAATAGCTGCTACTGACAGCCACTACCGGTAGCTAGAGCTGGGCAGCCATCAAAAAAATATTCTCTGATTTAACGGATGTTCAATGTCGTTCACGTTAAAATCGTAGTAGTTGCACATTAATTTATTTCGTTTTCATTATTAAATTCATTTTTCAACAGAATTATTTGAGAGGAATTATCAACAGTAATAAACAATAATTTGCTTAATATTTTCACAATATTTTCAAAGATATAAGTTTCAATTCTTTTCCATACTAAATGCTCTAACTATTCAACATATTTTCTTTTCAATAAAAAAAAAAAAAAAAAAAAAACTGGTCTACGATTTAGCATTATTCATGGCAAACAAAAATACTTCAGTCAGATTCCAAATGGTACAACAATTGTTATGAGAGTGATAATCCACTGTGTGACATCAAATGCATTCTAAATGTTGTTAACATGTTTTCATAGAAAAACATATTAAAGTTATCCATGGATATGATTTTGGTACAGAAAATTAGGAATTAATAAAAAAAAAAAAAATCTATATCGTACAAGTATAAAATACAACATTGTTCTTTATTTCAAGACGGAAAATTACGAATATTTCGTTTACACGAAACTTGATTCATTATTTATTCCAAATCTTGGATTCGATGTTTTCGAAGTTTATGAAACAAGAAAAATTGAATCGCATTATATGGCCGCACTAATTTATCGCTTGTCTCTCTCTCTCTCTCTATGTGTGTGTGTTTGCCATGTGCTTCCGCTCAATCATGCAATAATTTGCACATCTTTGCAGAAATGTGCTGTATTAACGCGAACAGTTTGTTGAGTGAAGCCTTTCAAATCAGTCACATTGGTAACGATTTTATTTTTTGTTCAATTGTTTAAAGTTCAATTGTAAGAATGGCTGAAAAAATTAATCAATTGCTTGAACTTGATTTTTATGCACCGCTGAAAGGAACTGATTTGAGTGAAACTAAAAAAATGTTGGATGATTGTACAGCAAATAACAATCTACCCAATATAGTAGAATCAAATATAGATTCGAAATTAGAAGATTTCGAAAAAACAACGTTAACTGAAGATATACCATGTCCAGTGTGCACGGAAATTTATAAAAAACCGATAACATATAATAATCATAAAGGTTTATTTCGCTTCAAGCACGGGTGCTGCATTTGTAGAAAATATTTCAATAATCACGAAGAGCTCATTATTCACGCGACAGCATATAAGAGGCAAGGAAAATGTTGTTCATGTCAGCAATTTGAGCGCCATATTGTGGATAGCTACAGAAATCACATTGAAAAATGTCATACCATTCTAAGACGCAATTAAAATTTGCCAAATCCAAAACGCTATAAAAAAAATTAAAATGTTTATAACGCGCATTTGGTTTAGAAAATTAAAATTAATTTTTGGTTATCATCAACAGCATCAAAGTCATCGGCATGTGATAATCCAAAGCAATTTTACAAAATAGCTCGTGCAGTCATTACAACCCGTAAAACCATCGAAGCCGATAAAATAAGCTGTTGTCCAGATTCACAAAAAAAAAAAAAAAAAAAAAAAAAAAAAATCTCAAAGTAATACTGACCATTCGATTTCCTTATTGCATCGAAATATATGTAAATATCAACAAAATCTCAAAGGCAAACTAATAAATTAAGATACATTGACTCTATGAAGTCACTCAAATATGAAAATGTATAAGAAAAAATCGAGTAATAAAACAAATGTTGTTCTTATTTAGTCCTCACAATGATCGTTGCTTCATTTTAAATAATCAATTTAACCATTTTATGATGAGACCCAAAGCTAAGAAGGCAAAGAAAACGTAAGATTAGCAAAAAAAAAAATCTAAATTCTTAGGTTAATTCAAATGGCAGGATAGACGAATATTGAGTATTGATAATTGATTAGAAATCATTTACCACTCCTGACAAATTCTAACGCTGACAGCATAGTTAGGGTAAGCTTGAATGAGTAAGCGTTGAGCTTCTGTTGCACTTTTGTTCAAATGAAAGAAGCAAATCAAGACACGGTATAAGTCTTCCGATTTTGCATCAGATAACATAATATATGGTGTTTCCGCTGAAATAATAAATATATCTTTATTTTGGTATCGCATTTGCCTATCTATGGTAACAGACTATCTCCCATTTTTTACAATATATTCTCCTCTTCCTGACTTGATACTGTATCTAAATCCGTTATCAACAAAATTTGAATTTATTATTATAAATGCAATGGCTGAATACTTTTCACATATAACTATGTTTTCATATATTGTAGATCAATGTTTCTAGCTTGTGCTCCCAAACAAACTGGATTTCTTTGTGGAATGACGCTATATAATTTGTTCTTATCAGAGAGACTAGCTGATTAAAGACATGATTGGCTATAGAATATTATACAGAATTGTTTCGCGGAAAATGAGTAAACAGATGGCAAATGTAATTACAATGTCCTTGCAAAAAATTACATCATATATAGGGTGATTTTTTAAGTGTTTGGTTTTTAAAATTGGAAAAAAACAATGAAAATGTGCAAAGTTGAATGAATTTTATATTCGATTTTTTTTTTCAAATGCTTTTTTGTTTGATTGTTTTTCGTACTGCATTACTCTTGTAATGTGACCCGAAAAAAAAAAAACAGATTCATCCGTTTACATTAATTGTAGTCATGATGAATTCTTCAATCAATTCTATTTCTCTTTAATTCCTATTCGAGTAACAGTAACACAACTGAATTTCAGCATTCAAAACATATGAAAATCATTCGTTGTGTCAAAGAACTTTGTCTTAAGATTTGCTGCAAGCAATACAATTAGCAACGGAGATAATAAAACTAAAAAAATATAACAATCGAAGAAATAGGATCGAATTGCATTGAATTTCTGCCATTGAAGAATCAATACATAAGCGACACACGAAGGGAGAAGCACATATCAACGAATTAAGTGGTGCGCGTTATATACAATATATAAAAGAAGCGATTCTTATACATGATCGAAGTAAGCCGCGCGCACCGTTCGTTGCTATTTGCTTCTTCCTTTGTGTGTCGAATATGTATTGATTCTTCTTTCTTCTTCTTCTTCTTCTTCTCCTTCTTCTTCTTCTTCTTCTTCTTCGTTTATATACAACATCGTGTCAGCGGCTTACGTTATTTCGATAATATTATCTAGCGGGCTAATGACAGCCCAATGTAACGTCTGCCAGTTGGTGAAGGAAAATGCTTTTCCATACAAATAGTTGCAGATATAATCTTTAAATTATAGACTTATGAATAGAGCTTAAAGGTGTCAACGGACAAAATTTTGCTTGTCCGTCCGTCCGATTCAGAAGGTTCGGATGAACGGACACAATTGAAAATGTCCGAAACAAAAATACGGACGGACGGACGCAAATGAAAATGTCCGAAACCAAATTACGGACGGACGGACGGACGGAATAAAAAGGAAACGACAATGTCCGTTTTTTCCTCAGACACATTTTTTTCAGACGGACGAACAAAAATCTCAATGAAAATATTTCGGACAACTTAAGGACGGACGGACATGTTATAGGTTGTCTAGTACTGTATTATTTTGCAAATAATAAACCGAATCTCTACATTTTCAATTTTTTGACAAACATTATTTCAATTTACATGACAAAATATCATTTGTTAAATTACTTATCACTTTTTCAGTTGTTTTTTTTTTTTACTTTTTTCGTGAATATTGCACCAATTTCATCATCTCTACCGTTATAATTTCAATATCAAAATTATGTCTATAATCGATGTAGCCACTGGCTACTAGCTGATGCAACAAGTGTAAACCATTATTCATAATCTATGTCAAATCACATCAATATGAAAAAAAATGTTTCTGAATGAAAACTTATTGAAAAATCTCTCCAAAAGGGACATTTTCATCAACTATAATAATGAAGAAAAGAAAAAAAAAAAAAAAAAAAACAAACAAAATGAGAAAAATGAAAAGAGGAAAAAAAAACATAATAAATTACGACAAACTTTGTGCAAAAAAAAAAAAAAAAAAAAACAATTTCAATATTTCGAATTATAGATGATAAAAAAATTTTTTCTTCGATTTCAAATTGGAAATCAGCATTTCATAAATGAAAACAAACAAAACAAAACATGATAACAAATGGCTAATGTAAAATGTGATGCGTTTTTATTCATCATAGCTGCTGCTGTAATCGTCACCGCTGCCGCTATCATACGAAATATGCATTCAATAGAAAAACACTTGCCAAAACAGAGAGAAACAAATGCGGATAGAAAAAAAAAGAAAAGAAAACTATTTAACTGTCTTCAATTAATCTAAACAAAGAATTACATTCATTTATCCTCCGTTAAAATAAAATTAATATATAATTTTAGTATTGATAAATGATTTCGAACACAACAAATTTTTCAAACATTTTATATATGAACACACACACACACACACACCAACAAACAAACAAAAAAACATTAATTTAACCAAAAAAAAAAAAAAAAAAAAAAAACTATTTACAATGGAAGGGTTTCGTTTTTATGTGAAAAATAAAATAAATAAACTTTAACTGTATTTGTGTTTTAAGATAAAGACAATGAGAAAAAATCTGTGACAAAAAAAAAAAAAAAATTATCATATACAAATTCATAGCTCACACACACACACACACACACACTCACTGAAATGCAACAACAATAATAAAACAGCTTCATCGGCAATCAATAAAACATTGATTTATGTCAAGATGAAGAAGAAAAAAAAAAAATTTCAGTGAAATCTTTGAAAACAAACAAAATAACAGAAAACCAAAAACAAATCCAATTCCATTTCATAGTCAAATTTAAAAGAAAATCTATTGAAGGGAACGCTATATTTGTGTATTTTATTTGTTATTTTTTTTTTTTTCGTTTTTTTTTTTCTAATGAAATTTTGAATATATTTACTTCGAATGACGAATATTTTGCCTAGAATTCACGATTTAAATTCATTTGGAATTTTGCATAGAGAAATTGATGAGAAAACCAAAATTCACGAAACAAATTTGTAGAGTTTTTTTTATATATGAATTTGAACCGATGTAAGACAAAAAAAAAAAAACAAAAAACAAAACAAAAAAAAACAAACAAACTCGAAATGAAAAGTTTTAGAAGATTTTATTTGTTTATATATAGCCATTGAGTGTACGAAAAACAAAGAAAATAATTGGAACTGATCAACGTGTAGTTAGTGTGTGCATGTATTTGTTTTTCTCGTAGTTTATGTTGCAATTTATATTTTTACCTTTTCCATCTCCCCCCCTCCCCCCTCCTCCTCGGCTCTGGGGTGAGATCAATAGTGGGAAGTTATGATTTTACAATGTGTAATATGAGTTTATTTTGTTTTTTGTATTTTTTTTTTTCTTTTGTTTTTTTTTTTTTTTTGTTGTTGTTCCCTTTCAATTTAAATTATAATATTTTGCTTGAATTCACTTAAATTCCAAATACATGATGCTTGTGATGGATACATTTTGCCTGAGATAATACGATCATGCTTGAATTTTCACTGGTATTTCCATAAGCCAATTTATTTATTGATTTATGGAATAAAATCATGAATCTGCTATGCTGATTCAATGTCAACAACAATTTTTGTTTAAAAAAAAAAAAAAAAAAAACAAAAAATAAAAAAATAAAAACAAATCTCACAAATCAATTGATAGAAATTTCACACTTACCAAATACCAAATAGCACATTTTGTATTTAAAAATGAGATAAATAAAAAGAACATAAGAATTACTAAATGAATTACATCTTAATTTTATGGAATTTATAAAAATTATTGTCATGTGAATCATTTTTGTTTTGAAAAATGATGGAATCCAATACCCTTTGAATTAGACAGGGAGAGAAAAAAAAAAACCAACCAACAAACAAACAAACAAACAAACAATAGAAATGTGTGCACATCATCATTTAACAATGATTCAAATGGCAATCAATTTATATAAAACCATTTATAACTTATACAAATCACTATTAATTATAAATACATGGAAAATACTATTGAATAAAGAAACATTATTGTAACTTTTATGAAAGAATGTTGATTCTATTGAATGTTCCTTGTAAATGACATACTAGATGATATATGTATGGGATTTGTATAATTGTGTGCAATGCAAAATGTTCAATGTGATACTTAGATAGAGTTTTCATGCTTTTGATTTGGATTTTTTTGGATAAATCTTTGGAAATTAACCATATACCTGATTTGAAATTTTGTTCTCTAATCAATGTGGGAAAATTTTTTATTGGAATTTCAAGATGAAATTGGAATTTTTCAGTGAAATTAGTGAATGGATGATTCATTTACCAATATGGCTGGAAGATACTTGATAAGCCTACAAAGCCGATTTTTTAAATCTATGGCCGATCACAAATAGATTTCTATATTATTCAACTTTAATATGCTCCTATTGCTAACTGTAATTTGGTGGAATTTATGAATCAAAGTTCTTTAATTCTCCAAAGTTCTAATGAACTGAAATTCAATATTAAAACAAGAAAATTTGTCATGACTCGATAAATAATACAATATATTAATCATTCGTTGAATACATGAATGATTATTATATTATTTATCGAGTCATGACAATTTTTCTTGTTTCAATATTGAATTTCAGTTCATTCTCTACTTGAATATTATTCCGTCATTCTGTGTATTAGAAATCGTTTCCCATTTTGATAAGATCCAATTCTAAAGCACAATGTGTATTATTTCAAAATCAGAGCTAAGAATGAATATCAATAATTGACCATAATCGGTCGTTTGTATCATTTTTTATCAGAGATGGTGCCCAATGATCAATATTATAGACCAATGGATGAATGTTGATCAATTCGGTGGATGGATTTGTGTATTTTTACGCATCAAATCATGCGGCATTGTTAACGCACAACACATCCATCGACAGCAATTGTCAAAATACAACAACAATAACATAGAATACACTTCTCAGAGGGCGCTAGTTTCTATGCGCAATTGACAATTGCTGTCGATGGATGCGCACACATAAGTTCATAAAATAAATGACATATTGATGCGGTAAGTGCTTCGTACGCAATCTATGCTATGCGTCAAAAGCAGAGAATATTTTTTTGATGGTTGCCTAGCTCTAGCTCTAGCATGGGCAAATGAATAACATGCGATATGTTCAGATTTTTAAGATGTGATTTTTCGACTTGCTATTCTCTTCATGTTCACGCTTATATACAGAACATTGCGTTGAAATAGCTGCTGTTGACAGCCACTATCGGTAGCTAGAGCTGGGCAGCAATCAAAAAAATATTCTCTGATTTAACGGATGTTCACGTTAAAATCGTAGTAGTTGCACATTAATTTATTTCGTTTTCATTATTAAATTCATTTTTCAACAGAATTATTTGAGAAGAATTATCAACAGTAATAAACAATAATTTGCTTAATATTTTCACAATATTTTCAAAGATATAAGTTTCAATTCTTTTCCATACTAAACGCTCTAACTATTCAACATATTTTCTTTTCAATAAAAAAAACTAACGATTTAGCATTATTCATGGCAAACGAAAATACTTCAATCAGATTCCAAATGGTACAACAGTTGTTATGAGAGTGATAATCCACTGTGTGACATCAAATGCATTCTAAATGTTGTTAACATGTTTTCATAGAAAAACATATTAAAGTTATCCATGGACACATGATTTTGGTACAGAAAATTAGGAATTAATAAAAAAAAAAAAAAAAATCTATATCGTACAAGTATAAAATACAACATTGTTCTTTATTTCAAGACGGAAAATTACGAATATTTCGTTTACACGAAACTTGATTCATTATTTATTCCAAATCTTGTATTCGATGTTTTCGAAGTTTATGAAACAAGAAAAATTGAATCGCATTATATGGCCGCACTAATTTATCGCTTCTCTCTCTCTCTCTATGTGTGTGTGTTTGCCATGTGCTTCCGCTCAATCATGCAATAATTTGCACATCATTGCAGAAATGTGCTGTATTAACGCGAACAGTTTGTTGAGTGAAGCCTTTCAAATCAGTCACATTGGTAACGATTTTATTTTTTGTTCAATTGTTTAAAGTTCAATTGTAAGAATGGCTGAAATAATTAATCAATTGCTTGAACTTGATTTTTATGCACCGCTGAAAGGAACTGATTTGAGTGAAATTAAAAAAATGTTGGATGATTGTACAGCAAATAACAATCTACCCAACATAGTAGAATTAAATATAGATTCGAAATTAGAAGATTTCGAAAAAACAACGTTAATTAATGATATACCATGTCCAGTGTGCACGAAAATTTATAAAAAAAAGATGACATATGAAAATCATAAAGGTTTATTTCGCTCCAAGAAGGGGTGCTGCATTTGTAGACAATTTTTCAATAATTACGAAGAGCTCATTATTCACGCGACAGCATATAAGAGGCAAGGAAAATGTTGTTCATGTTTGAAATTTGAGCGCCAAATTGTGGATACCTACAGAAATCACATTGAAAAATGTTATAGCATTCGAAAACGCAATGAAAATTTGCCAAATGCAAAACGCTATAAAAAAAATTAAAATGTTTATAACGCGCATTTGGTTTAGAAAATTAAAATTAATTTTTGGTTATCATCAACAGCATCAAAGTCATCGGCATGTGATAATCCAAAGCAATTTTACAAAATAGCTCGTGCAGTCATTACAACCCGTAAAACCATCGAAGCCGATAAAATAAGCTGTTGTCCAGATTCACAAAAAAAAAAAAAAAAAAAAATCTCAAAGTACTGACCATTCGATTTCCTTATTGCATCGAAATATATGTAAATATCAACAAAATCTCAAAGGCAAACTAATAAATTAAGATACATTGACTCTATGAAGTCACTCAAATATGAAAATGTATAAGAAAAAATCGAGTAATAAAACAAATGTTGTTCTTATTTAGTCCTCACAATGATCGTTGCTTCATTTTAAATAATCAATTTAACCATTTTATGATGAGACCCAAAGCTAAGAAGGCAAAGAAAACGTAAGATTAGCAAAAAAAAAAATCTAAATTCTTAGGTTAATTCAAATGGCAGGATAGACGAATATTGAGTATTAATAATTGATTAGAAATCATTTACCACTCCTGACAAATTCTAACGCTTACAGCATAGTTAGGGTAAGCTTGAATGAGTAAGCGTTGAGCTTCTGTTGCACTTTTGTTCAAATGAAAGAAGCAAATCAAGACAAGGTATAAGTCTTCCGATTTTGCATCAGATAACATAATATATGGTGTTTCCGCTGAAATAATAAATATATCTTTATTTTGGTATCGCATTTGCCTATCTATGGTAACAGACTATCTCCCATTTTTTACAATATATTCTCCTCTTCCTGACTTGATACTGTATCTAAATCCGTTATCAACAAAATTTGAATTTATTATTATAAATGCAATGGCTGAATACTTTTTACATATAACTATGTTTTCATATATTGTAGATCAATGTTTCTAGCTTGTGATCCCAAACAAACTGGATTTCTTTGTGGAATGACGCTATATAATTTGTTCTTATCAGAGAGACTAGCTGATTAAAGACATGATTGGCTATAGAATATTATACAGAATTGTTTCGCGGAAAATGAGTAAACAGATGGCAAATGTAATTACAATGTCCTTGCAAAAAATTACATCATATATAGGGTGATTTTTTAAGTGTTTGGTTTTTAAAATTGGAAAAAAACAATGAAAATGTGCAAAGTTGAATGAATGAATTTTACATTCGATTTTTTTTTTCAAATGCTTTTTTGTTTGATTGTTTTTTCTTACTGCATTACTCTTGTAATGTGACCCGAAAAAAAAAACAGATTCATCCGTTTACATTAGTAATTGTAGTCATGACGAATTCTTCAATCAATTCTATTTCTCTTCCTATTCGAGTAACAGTAACACAACTGAATTTCAGCATTCAAAACATATGAAAATCATTTGTTGTGTCAAAGAACTTTGTCTTTAGATTTGCTGCAAGCAATACAATTAGCAACGGACATAATAAAACTAAAAAAATAAGCAATTCTTATACATGATCGAAGTAAGCCGCGCGCACCGTTCGTTGCTATGTGCTTCTTCCTTTGTGTGTCGCCTATGTATTGATTCTTCTTTCTTCTTTCTTCTTCTTCTTCTTCTTCTTCTTCTTCTTCTTCTTCTTCTTTTTCTTCTTCTTCTTCTTCTTCTTCTTCGTTTATATACAACAACGTGTCATTATAAGCAATTTTTTGACAAACATTATTTCAATTTACATGACAAAATATCATTTGTTAAATTACTTATCACTTTTTCAATTGTTTTTTTTTTTACTTTTTTCGAGAATATTGCACCAATTTCATCATCTCTACCGTTATAATTTTAATATCAAAATTATGTCTATAATCGATGTAGCCACTGGCTACTAGCTGATGCAACAAGTGTAAACCATTATTCATAATCTATGTCAAAGTAATAACAATTGAGTTATAGCTCGATGCAATACAATAAACTATGCATTAAGTAGTTACAGTACGATTTCATCAATTATATGGCTCAAAATATTATTTATGATACATGTGCCACTTGGGTTTCCATGTTTTCCATTCTTACCTTGGGTTTCTATGTTTATTCATGAATATTCCATATAAATCTCTGAAAATCAATGAGTTTCCCTAGAACCGAGTCTTCAAGTAAAAAATTCAAAACAAAAATTGAAATGAATGGAAAACAGCAAAACAAGACAAAGAAATTCAATACACAAAATCCAATGTTGATTTGTTCTGAGAAGAATCTTTTCATATTATTTTTTTTTTTTTTTTTTTTCTTTATTGATTTTAAATCGCTTTGTTCTTCCAAGGACAACTAGAAGATAAGTAAGTAAGTAATAATTATTGTTTACAGAAATTTTGCTTCGTCATCTTTTTAAATCGGACATTTTTTTTTTTTTTTTTTTTTTTCTTCAGCTGGAAATTTCTAACCATTTCATTCAATTTCAATTCATAATAAGCTAACCTTGAGCATGTTAAAAATGAAAAAAAAAAAAAAAAACAAAATTATTTATATAGAATTTTGCTCTGTTATTTAAATTTTAAAGACGGAAATGTGTATATGTTAATGTCATTTCAATTTATATATTGATGTCAAATCTCTCGGTGGAGCAATTATTTTATAAATCGCACATCATTAAATCATTCGTATAGAATATTCGCCAAATTGTTAAAATATAAACGTTGTCTATTTATTCGCTTTATCCGTTTTAATCTATGCTCTCAATTTCCGTTGCTCTTCATTTTCAATTTATATCTGTGATTGAAACACTCTTATTAATGGATTTTTTTATTTTATTTTGGATGATCTTATTTTACGTTTTATGTACAGGTTAATCCATTTCGATGGTCGATGTTTTAGCTTTTCAAGATTACAACTGTTTCTAATTTTTATTTTCCCCCTTTTTTTCAAAATATTACAATGAATCAAATTAAACAATTTATTAAAACTTGTTTTTTTAGAAAAATCAATTTTTTTTTTTTTTTCCTTTCTTGACATTGTCGTCGAATTTTGTATGATTCTTTCTTTTCTCTTTGTTTGTTTTGTAATTTTCATTTTGAAAATATATATATATATATATAAAAAAAAAAAAAAACAAAATTCTAATCTAAAACACAAATAATACATTCATAGCCGTACCCCTAATTGGCTGCCGGTTTGACTGATTTTTCGTTTCATTTTTTTTTTTTTTTTTTTTTTTAATTGATAAAAATTTTATAATAGAATACC
Source organism: Resseliella maxima (assembly GCA_029041755.1). Lineage (NCBI taxonomy): Eukaryota > Metazoa > Arthropoda > Insecta > Diptera > Cecidomyiidae > Resseliella > Resseliella maxima. Next base: position 5,827,543 of record JAQOWM010000438.1, read on the forward strand.
AGTTAGTGAATTGAATTCAAGTCAATAAGTGAGAGAGAAAAGCAAAAAAAAAAAAAAAAAACAGAAAAAAAAACCGAAAAACAAAAAACCAACCAAATGCATTTGACTAATGTCAAATTGCGAATTTTGTTGTTCACATTCTAATAATATAAGTTTCAATTCTTTTCCATACTAAACGCTCTAACTATTCAACATATTTTCTTTTCAATAAAAAAAACTAACGATTTAGCATTATTCATGGCAAACGAAAATACTTCAATCAGATTCCAAATGGTACAACAGTTGTTATGAGAGTGATAATCCACTGTGTGACATCAAATGCATTCTAAATGTTGTTAACATGTTTTCATAGAAAAACATATTAAAGTTATCCATGGACACATGATTTTGGTACAGAAAATTAGGAATTAATGAAAAAAAAAAAAAAAAAAAATCTATATCGTACAAGTATAAAATACAACATTGTTCTTTATTTCAAGACGGAAAATTACGAATATTTCGTTTACACGAAACTTGATTCATTATTTATTCCAAATCTTGTATTCGATGTTTTCGAAGTTTATGAAACAAGAAAAATTGAATCGCATTATATGGCCGCACTAATTTATCGCTTCTCTCTCTCTCTCTCTATGTGTGTGTGTTTGCCATGTGCTTCCGCTCAATCATGCAATAATTTGCACATCATTGCAGAAATGTGCTGTATTAACGCGAACAGTTTGTTGAGTGAAGCCTTTCAAATCAGTCACATTGGTAACGATTTTATTTTTTGTTCAATTGTTTAAAGTTCAATTGTAAGAATGGCTGAAATAATTAATCAATTGCTTGAACTTGATTTTTATGCACCGCTGAAAGGAACTGATTTGAGTGAAATTAAAAAAATGTTGGATGATTGTACAGCAAATAACAATCTACCCAACATAGTAGAATTAAATATAGATTCGAAATTAGAAGATTTCGAAAAAACAACGTTAACTACAGATATACCATGTCCAGTGTGCACGAAAATTTATAAAAAAACGATAACATATGAAAATCATAAAGGTTTATTTCGCTTCAAGCACGGGTGCTGCATTTGTAGAAAATATTTCAATAATCACGAAGAGCTCATTATTCACGCGACAGCATATAAGAGGCAAGGAAAATGTTGTTCATGTCAGAAATTTGAGCGCCATATTGTGGATACCTACAGAAATCACATTGAAAAATGTCATAGCATTCTAAGACGCAATGAAAATTTGCCAAATGCAAAACGCTATAAAAAAAATTAAAATGTTTATAACGCGCATTTGGTTTAGAAAATTAAAATTAATTTTTGGTTATCATCAACAGCATCAAAGTCATCGGCATGTGATAATCCAAAGCAATTTTACAAAATAGCTCGTGCAGTCATTACAACCCGTAAAACCATCGAAGCCGATAAAATAAGCTGTTGTCCAGATTCACAAAAAAAAAAAAAAAAAAAAAAAAAAAATCTCAAAGTAATACTGACCATTCGATTTCCTTATTGCATCGAAATATATGTAAATATCAACAAAATCTCAAAGGCAAACTAATAAATTAAGATACATTGACTCTATGAAGTCACTCAAATATGAAAATGTATAAGAAAAAATCGAGTAATAAAACAAATGTTGTTCTTATTTAGTCCTCACAATGATCGTTGCTTCATTTTAAATAATCAATTTAACCATTTTATGATGAGACCCAAAGCTAAGAAGGCAAAGAAAACGTAAGATTAGCAAAAAAAAATCTAAATTCTTAGGTTAATTCAAATGGCAGGATAGACGAATATTGAGTATTAATAATTGATTAGAAATCATTTACCACTCCTGACAAATTCTAACGCTTACAGCATAGTTAGGGTAAGCTTGAATGAGTAAGCGTTGAGCTTCTGTTGCACTTTTGTTCAAATGAAAGAAGCAAATCAAGACAAGGTATAAGTCTTCCGATTTTGCATCAGATAACATAATATATGGTGTTTCCGCTGAAATAATAAATATATCTTTATTTTGGTATCGCATTTGCCTATCTATGGTAACAGACATCCGTTTACATTAGTAATTGTAGTCATGACGAATTCTTCAATCAATTCTATTTCTCTTTAATTCCTATTCGAGTAACAGTAACACAACTGAATTTCAGCATTCAAAACATATGAAAATCATTCGTTGTGTCAAAGAACTTTGTCTTTAGATTTGCTGCAAGCAATACAATTAGCAACGGACATAATAAAACTAAAAAAATAAGCAATTCTTATACATGATCGAAGTAAGCCGCGCGCACCGTTCGTTGCTATGTGCTTCTTCCTTTGTGTGTCGCCTATGTATTGATTCTTCTTTCTTCTTCTTCTTCTTCTTCTTCTTCTTCTTCTTCTTCTTCTTCTTCTTCTTCTTCTTCTTCTTCTTCGTTTATATACAGCATCGTGTCAGCGGCTTACGTTATTTCGATAATATTATCTAGCGGGCTAATGACAGCCCAATGTAATGTTTGCCAGTTGGTGAAGGAAAATGCTTTTCCATACAAATAGTTGCAAATATAATCTTTAAATTATAGACTTATGAATAGAGCTTAAAGGTGTCAACGGACAAAATTTTGCTTGTCCGTCCGTCCGATTCAGAAGGTTCGGATGAACGGACACAATTGAAAATGTCCGAAACAAAAATACGGACGGACGGACTCAAATGAAAATGTCCGAAACCAAATTACTGACGGACGGACAAAACAGGAAACGACAATGTCCGTTTTTTCCTCGGACACATTTTTTTCGGACGGACGAACAAAAATCTCAATGAAAATATTTCGGACAACTTAAGGACGGACGGATATGTTATAGGTTGTCTAGTACTGTATTATTTTGCAAATAATAAACCGAATCTCTAAACATTTGCAATTTTTTGACAAACATTATTTCAATTTACATGACAAAATATCATTTGTTAAATTACTTATCACTTTTTCAATTGTTTTTTTTTTTTACTTTTTTCGAGAATATTGCACCAATTTCATCATCTCTACCGTTATAATTTTAATATCAAAATTATGTCTATAATCGATGTAGCCACTGGCTACTAGCTGATGCTACAAGTGTAAACCATTATTCATAATCTATGTCAAAGTAATAACAATTGAGTTATAGCTCGATGCAATACAATAAACTATGCATTAAGTAGTTACAGTACGATTTCATCAATTATATGGCTCAAAATATTATTTATGATACATGTGCCACTTGGGTTTCCATGTTTTCCATTCTTACCTTGGGTTTCTATGTTTATTCATGAATATTCCATATAAATCTATGAAAATCAATGAGTTTCCCTAGAACCGAGTCTTCAAGTAAAAAATTCAAAACAAAAATTGAAATGAATGGAAAACAGCAAAACAAGACAAAGAAATTCAATACACAAAATCCAATGTTGATTTGTTCTGAGAAGAATCTTTTCATATTATTTTTTTTTTTTTTTTTTTTTTCTTTATTGATTTTAAATCGCTTTGTTCTTCCAAGGACAACTAGAAGATAAGTAAGTAAGTAATAATTATTGTTTACAGAAATTTTGCTTCGTCATCTTTTTAAATCGGACATTTTTTTTTTTTTTTTTTTTCTTCAGCTGGAAATTTCTAACCATTTCATTCAATTTCAATTCATAATAAGCTAACCTTGAGCATGTTAAAAATGAAAAAAAAAAAAAAAAACAAAATTATTTATATAGAATTTTGCTCTGTTATTTAAATTTTAAAGACGGAAATGTGTATATGTTAATGTCATTTCAATTTATATATTGATGTCAAATCTCTCGGTGGAGCAATTATTTTATAAATCGCACATCATTAAATCATTCGTATAGAATATTCGCCAAATTGTTAAAATATAAACGTTGTCTATTTATTCGCTTTATCCGTTTTAATCTATGCTCTCAATTTCCGTTGCTCTTCATTTTCAATTTATATCTGTGATTGAAACACTCTTATTAATGGATTTTTTTATTTTATTTTGGATGATCTTATTTTACGTTTTATGTACAGGTTAATCCATTTCGATGGTCGATGTTTTAGCTTTTCAAGATTACAACTGTTTCTAATTTTTATTTTCCCCCTTTTTTTCAAAATATTACAATGAATCAAATTAAACAATTTATTAAAACTTGTTTTTTTAGAAAAATCAATTTTTTTTTTTTTTCCTTTCTTGACATTGTCGTCGAATTTTGTATGATTCTTTCTTTTCTCTTTGTTTGTTTTGTAATTTTCATTTTGAAAATATATATATATATATATAATAAAAAAAAAAAACAAAATTCTAATCTAAAACACAAATAATACATTCATAGCCGTACCCCTAATTGGCTGCCGGTTTGACTGATTTTTCGTTTCATTTTTTTTTTTTTTTTTTTTCTCCATACTATAGAATTAAGATAAATATATTTTCATATATCAATAATAGTTTCTATATCAATTTAATTTTCTTTATCAATATTCATATTCCCTCAAATTATTTCTCTCTTCCTCTATCCTTCTCTCTTTCTCTTTCTCTCTCTCTCTCTCTCTCTCTCTCTCTCTCTCTCGTGTGTGTGTATTCCTATCTCGGATATTTTATTCCGGGGTAGGCGCAAATTGCATTCATTAATGCATTACCATTTGCTTTCATTGTTCATTAGAATTAGTTTTTTTTTTTTTTTTTTTTTAATTTTATGCTTCTTATCATCATCATCATCATCATAATTCACCCACTTAAAATTTATTTTTTATCTTATGGCCCTGTATGGTTATGTTGCTTACTTTTTCGTCACACAAAAAAAAAAAAAAAAAAAAAAACACAGACACATTCATTTCATTTCACTTGCCGTGACCAATTTTCAATTGTTTTAAAATGTTAATTTAAACAGAATAGAATGTGACAATTTGCAATTTTCCAAAAGATTTTTGTTTTTGCTGATTCAAAAACAATTAATTACTAATTTTTATAACAAATTTTTCTTTTTTTTTCGTGTGTTTGTGTGTTTCTTTTTTTTTTTGAAATAATCTATGAACAATTTTTTTTTTTTTTTTTTTTTTGAACATTATATTTTAACCGAATTCCATTTGAACATTTCCTTTATCAAATGATGAAAAATAACACAAAAAAATCAACCCAAAAATTTTATGACAGAATTCAATTTCGTCTATTTTACAAATTGTGATATATAAGATATATTTATAGATTTCGGACGTTTCCATTTGGATTTTATTGCCAAATATTTCACACCGCAAAATGAATTCAATATTTTAATAGTTTATGTGCGTTTTTATTTGATTTTGAAAATTGTAAATTTCGTTAAAAATTCCATTTGATTTGATTGAGAAATGTTGGAAATCCTGAATGTTATAATAACATAAAAAAAAATGTATTTTAATGAAGCGAATCCCCACATGGATAATGAAATTATTCAATTTCAGAGCCCATATCACCTTGGAAATTTGTATAATCAAATTCGTGGTATCATTCATTTTCTCAAAATATCTACTTAACATCTGTGAAGAGATTTCATTGTAATTTTTATTTTTCTCAATTTTTTCATCATTTCAAATGAAAGAAAAAAAAAAAAAAGAAAAAAAAAAAACAAAAAAAAAAAAGAAAAAACAAAAACATCCATATTTTTCATTCGCTCTCATTTTGATTAGCTTTCAGTTTACGCGGATACATGGACGGTTGAATCAAATTGATAGATTATTTTCATATAAATTCACTTTATTTTGTTTTTATTCACTTTATTTTGTTTAGCATGTATTGCTTATATATGAAATGTTATTTTTAACATTATACTCTCTATAGAATTAGTGTATTGAGAGACCAAAGAATAAAATCATTATTTTGTGTATATTCATTTAAAGTTCTGAAGGAAATCTTCATTTTATTTCATCAGAAAAAAAAAAAAACAAAAAAGAAAAAAAAAAACGAAAGAATTCGGTACAATTCAAATTAATTCGTCAGAGAAAAATTAATGGAAAAAATTAATTCCGTATTTTGGCAAAAAATTTATGAAATTTTGAAATATAAGTAAAATTGACAAAACAAAAAGTAAAATTGAGTAAATTGACAAAGAATAAAAAAAAAAAAAAAAAAAAATTCAACGGAATGTCACCATTTTTAGTAGAAAACATTTCTGAAAAATGTGTGATTGAAATAAATTTTACGCAGACAGACAAGTCTATAGTCTGAATGATGTCCAAATATACATGATATCTACGTCAAATGTTAATTCAATAGAAATGGCTCAAATATGAATATCCGATAGTCTGATTGTTATACGGTGATGGTACATTGGAGTCGCTAACATTAAAAAATGAAACTTATTCAATGCAATAATTTAAAAAGAAATAATATATATGTGTGTGTTTGTGTTTTTTTTTTTTTTTCTTCTTTCATTCTGTTATTATTATTTCTTTACAATGGAATTCTTAATGCGACCGCGAAAACTTCTGACTTGGCTTGCATCATTCAAATATCCATAAGATTCTAATTCATTTTTATTGTTATGATCGTTTATTTTATTTTATTTACAAATGTTTTTTTTTTTTTTTTTTTTTCTTTGAAATCATTTTCTGTTGTTGTTGTTGTTGTTGTTGTTGTTGTTTCATATTGTTGCATTAAATGGGTTTTTTGTTTTCTTTGTTGTCAATTTATGTAATTTCAATAATAATTTTCTGAGATTTGAAATCAATTCACAATGTTTGTATATTGGAATAAATGTTCAATTTAATCTGAATGTTGAGTGTGTGTGTAATTTGATTTAGAATGTGAACAACAAAATTCGCAATTTGACATTAGTCAAATGCATTTGGTTGGTTTTTTGTTTTTCGGTTTTTTTTTTCTGTTTTTTTTTTTTTTTTTGCTTTTCTCTCTCACTTATTGACTTGAATTCAATTCACTAACTGGTATTCTATTATATAATTTTTATCAATTAAAAAAAAAAGAAAAAAAAAAAAAAAAACGTGTTTAACAAAAATTTGCAATTAAAAATTGAAAAAAAAAAAATTAATTATTTTTTAAAGGATTCCTTCGGAATAAATTCGTCATATATGCGCACTCATTGCTCGGCTTACAGGCGGTTTATTGTATGTCTGTTGTTTCTTTTAAACATTTTTTTTTTTCTTTCTTTCACTTCTTCTTAAAATTTCCATTATTCAATATATTTCATTTTTTTTTTTTTTTTCTTCTTCTACTTTTTTAATTCAAATGGAAATATTTTATTTCCCCTCAAATTTACGTATACAAAAATAAAGTGGTAATTGGTATTCATGTTTCATTGCCAATGATGAAAGCATCGAAAAAAGAGGTGAGAATTGAAGAAAGCACTAGAAATATTCAAAAAAAAAAAAAAAAAAAAAAAAGAAAAACGAAATTCTCAACTCATCTTCTTTGTTTGATTATTTTTTTTTTTTTTTCCTTTTTGTTTTGTTTTGAAAATTAACGCGGAGTTATTGAGTTAATATCTAAGCAAAAATTTAAGTACAAAAATATAACAAAAACTTCTACTCTTTTTCTTTTTGTATGTTTATCTGGGAGAAAAAAAAACAACGTATTTTTTTTTTTTTTTTTCATCTTACTGAACATTCATTCACTACTGGTTTCAGTTCCGAATTTTGCTTATTCAATGAGAACAGAAATCAAATGGAAACTATATTTCGTTTTCTTCTTCTTCTCCTTTTTTTGTTTTTTTTTTTTTTTTTTTTTGCTATCATGAAATTGTATGAGCTTAGGCAATATATTGTTTCACTTAGTTTTATGATTTGTTGCTATTTGGATATTTATCCAAATGACAATAACAGATGCATCATCTTTTTGAGGTTTTTTTTTTATTTAATTTTCATTTGAATGATTTTCAATCATTTATATTTTTTAGATGATGCTGTGCGCCAAAAACAAAATATCTTTCTCTTTTAATTTATTTTGATATTTTATCATTATATTTTTTTTTTTTATTTTGTTTAGTTAGTGTTTTTTTTTTGTTTTCATTTTTGGCTTTGGTTGCCATTTACATAGTGTTTTCGATGGGAAATTGGTTGTTTATCTATTACTCACATCCTTAATTCGGCTGACTTTCTAGGCAATTCTAAACTGAACCAATGACTTTCATGTATATTACTCTCGATAATCTGTTTTTTTTCTTCTCTTTTCTCTTCTATTTTTTCATTCTTTTTTTTTTTCGTTTTTGTTTTGTATTGTTTGTTTTTGATTTAATGACTAAAAACCGTTTTAATCAACAACGTTGAAATATTTCAAATACAAGTAATTACTGATTTGGTCATTGTATTATGACTCATAGTGGTTTTCGGGTTTTATTTTGTCGCCTTTCATTTGTTATTTGTTTTTATATTATAATTTTTTTTTTTCTTCACAATTTCTTCCTCGTTTTTCTCTTTCATTCAGTACAATTTAATTGTATTGCTATTGGTTTTCTTCAATGCTAATTTATTATTTATGTCTATTGAAAAAATGGCTCGCATGTATTATTTATTTTATTGTGTGTGTGTGTGTGTGTGTGTGTGTGTGGTATTTTTCTATTTTTCTTTTTAAATTTGCTGTTTTATGTTAATAACTACTCCCGTAAGCAAATCAACTTAAAATTGTTGTGTTCCCGCCGAATTTGCAAAATTCGCAGAAAAAAAAAACAACAATACCAAAACAAAACTTTTGTTGTTACTTTACATTAAAAATCTGTTAATTAAACTGTATGCAGTTGATTACAATGGTTTTGATGTTTTCTTTTTTTTTTTTCTTCAATTTTTATTCAGTTTGCGGGTGTGTGTGTGTGTGTGTTTTTTCTCTGTTTTTCCATTAAATGAAGAATGGTGACTGTAGTGTAGATTGATGACATTTTTTTTCTCTCTCTTTCTATTTTTTGTTTGTAATTTTTTCTTTTGTTTTCTTCCTGTGAGTGTGTCTCTGTGTATATTTTGTGTTGTTTTTGCTTTTTTTTTTTTTTTTGCAATTTTATTCAATTTTTTTTTGTTTTGCATTTTTCATTTTCACTTTTTTTTTTTTTTCATATTTAAACTTTGTTCGTTCTCTCATGTTATATTCTTATTTATTTAGATTTGATTACAATCAATGATCACATCGTTGCGTCTTGTTGCGGCTCCTCCTTAAATCGACTGTGGGCTTCCTGCAGTTCTTGCAAGAACGGTTTATCCGACACATGGATTTTAATATGATTGTTTAGAGTACTAGACTGTCTAAATTGTTTTTTGCACACCTAATCAAAGTTGATTCGATCAACATAGAAGATTATTGAAAGAAAATTTCAATTAATTTTATTATTGTCAACAATTTCAAAAAAAAAAAAAAAAAAGAAAAGAAAAAAAAAATGCACAATTTATATCAAATTTGCATTAAATTACTTACAGCACATTCAAATGGCTTTTCTCCCGTATGAATTTTCGTATGGTTAATTAGTGTGCTTAGTTGCCGGAATAATTTCGCGCACTGTAATCAATATTTGGAAATGTAAACATTTTCATGAATAAAAAAAGAAAAAAAAAAAAAGAAAAAAAAAAACGAAGAAAAAAAAAATCCCGCCATTTTTGCAGTTTGTTATTTTGCAAATGGAAAATCATACTCACGTAATTGCAGCTGAATGGTTTCTCGCCTGTATGAATTTTCGCATGGTTCGTCAATGTGCTTGATTGCCTGAATCGCTTATCGCATATCTACAAATAATTGTTAAATTTAAATGTGTGAGTTTGTTTTTTAATTTTTTTTTGTTTCTATTTCATTTAAAATTATTCATCATCATTTATGAGTTAAACGGGATAAAATTTATTTTTAATATTGTAACATAACTTACATGACATTTGAATGGCTTTTCTCCGGTATGGATTTTATAATGATTTGTGAGCGTACTGAGCTGACGGAATTGTTTTTCGCAAACAGCACATTGAAACGGCTTTTCTGCGCTGACAGTCATTGTAATTGCACGACTTAGGGCTCTAGACATATGCGACTCCAATCTAACGTTCATATATTTGTTTCAATGCCGGATTATTTGAATTTCGTTTAAAAATGTATGATAAAAGAGATATTTTTGTTTGCTGGGTGGTTTGGAGGGGTGGAAATGGAGCGGGGATGGTGATACGGATTCCGATTGATTCTAGTCGATTTACGAATAATTCGGCCGGCCAATTTGATCGCAAATCCAATGGTCAATGTTTATCAGTTGATCAATAAGAGGAAGTCTCGTATGTGATACAAACGGAAATAACAACGAAAAAAAAAAAAAAAAAATAACAAAAATGATTTCTCCAATAGGCGCCGTAGGTCAACTGCTCCAGCCGCGTGTGTACAAAATTGTGGGGAAGGCTTCTTTTGTTTAGGTAGTTTCAGCTTCTTCTTCTTCTTTTCTTCTTCTTATTCTTATTCTTATTCGTCTGCTTTTATCTGCAGTTTCTATGTTTCTCTTGTTTTTCTCAATGTTTATTCCTCACAAAATACTGTTTTATTCACTGCAATCGTGTTGATCCAGTCATAAAATCAGCTGCCATATTTCTATCTTATCTAAAATGAGATCCAAACACAACAAATAGCCATTTATTTAAAAAAAAAAAAAATTGTCACATCATATATAGAAAACGGTTTCGGGAAATTAAGTTGTCATGTTATGTTATACTCCAATTTCATTTCGTTTATTGTTTAGTTGTTTTTAGTTTTTCGGTTCGAAAGCAAGTAATCTTTTTTTTTTTTTTCATTCTTTCAAATTTAATCGGCAATTCGATCAAACTACGTCACCAACTCACCACTGTTGTGACTATCATCAATCACATTACGTAAAAGTGAAAATAACATGACAGTTTTTTTTTCAGAGTTTCTATTTGCCTATATCTAATTTTAAAAGAGATAAAGAGAGATGGAGAGAATAAAGAGGTAGCCGACAGAGACAAAGAAACGATACGTAATGTGTTTGATGCCGATATGTGAATAAAAACAACTTTTCTTGTTTTTTTTTTTTTTTTTTTGGTTTTTTTTTTTGCTTGTGAATTTTGTGTTTTCGCTTTATTTTTTTCTTCTTCTGTTCTATTACCGAACAGCCGATATCATAAATTAGTTATAATACTAAAACAATTTTCAAAAACCTAGATCTTCAAAACTCATGCATCGCACTGCACATCATACATATATGTGTTTGTATGTGAATGTGGGTGATCTTTATATAAAAAAAAAATGAAGAAAAAAAATTTTGCGAATCTTTGCAAATGCGTTTCAATGACAAACTGTGCAAATGCACAACACATTCTCACATACAAATGACATGCGACAAAAAAGAGAGAACCAGCGAACAAGTGGGAAAGATAGAGCGAGAGCGAGGAGAGAGAGAGAGAGAGAGAGAGAGAGAAAGAGGGAGACAGGGACAGAAATACAAATAGAGTGAGCATAAAAATGTGCGTATGCAACATTGGATAATAAAGTGTCTATTGACATGCTCATATTTTATAGAAATCTATGTAAATTTTGCAAACTGAGCATGATGTTATTTTTTCCCTCCCTCTCTCTCTCTTTCTGTCTCTATCTCTCTCTCTCTCTCTCTCATTGTTGTGTGTGTGTGTGTGTGTGTGTCACGCTCTCTAACTTTCATTGCAAATGATGCAAAATGATGCACAGGACATGTGGGAAAAAAAAAAATGATGTGGCGAGGCGCACATAATAGCACTTAATGGTTTCCCATGCCATCGGATTCAAGTAAATGCTTGATCACTGGCAATTTTTTTGTTTCTTTCTTTCTCTTCTGTCCAATTTGTTCATAGATTGACACTTTTTCTTTCCTTGGTGCTCATCATAACTCACTCTCCATCTCTCACTCACTCACACACAAACTCACTCGAACATACACACACTCGGATTACGAACGCATTCGCACGGCAAACAGTTAAATCGATGGAATCGAACCAACAAATATCTATAGCAAAATGCATAATATATATTTAACACGTTGTGTGCGGTATTGCGAGTTCGTCGTCAATTTGTTTTTTTTTTTTTCAACTTATGGCTTGATTCGCATTTTTCTTTTTATTCATTCATTTTCATTTTTTTTTTTTCTATATTTGAAGCGATTTATCGCCATTACCGACACTTAATAATAATTCAACTTGAATATTAACCATGTTTTTGAAAGGAGGAATGTCAAAAAACACTATTCACGTTTGGAAAAAAAAAAAAAAAGAATTGGAAAAATTTAACAAAATCACGCACACAATTTCTTCTTTTTTCTTTTTATTTTTCTCAAGAAAATGATTTCATGTTAAAAATCGAAGCGATGATGAAGAAGTTTTTTTTTTTTTTAGCTCATTTCTCAATAAACAAATGTTCTGAAGCAAAAGAACGCATGAAAAAGCTAGGTTAAATAAACAGTTTTGTTAAAATAACATACATTCAACGCATAGACAATGTGCGTAGAACGAAGCAAAGAATGGTTATATCCCAAGACACGAGATTCACACAAAATTCGGTTCTTACGGACGAACTTCAAACACAGATGTCGAACAATATTCAAATAACGAAAACGAAACAAAAAAAAAAACCAATTTAGCTTTGCAAAATGTAATAATTGTTTTTTTCTCTTCTTTACTTTTTGCCAATACAATTGCAAAAAGAGAAGAAATTTTTTTCTTTCTTTTTTTTTTTTTTTTTTTTTGTTTTTTTAACGCACAATTTTCACAGTAATCCAGAAAACACCGTAGAATTTAACAAAAATATCTATCACATCAGTATGAAAATAAGATGGAATGGAAAAAAAATTTAATATTATTTCTTTTCCTGTGGTTTCGATATTTGACAAAACTTACCTGTTTATTACAATCAGACGCGTTCCATTGGATTTCACTATTTAACATACCTTTTTCTCTTGCCTACTGTCTTCGTGCAGCCATCTTTCTTTCATTTTTTCATTGCATGGGCAAATGTGTAACACTGAAATGTCAAAATCCGTTTCAAATCAATTCGCATTTATGTCAAAACGACGTCGTGTGTACGTTATAATTGTAATGTCAATAATTTTAAAATAATGCTTCAATCAATTGAAATGGACAAAATTTAATTTCCCTTTTTAAAATATGAAAAAATAATTTTGAAATTAAAAACAACACGCACATACACACATTCAAACACACACAAAAAACAAAATTCTAATTGGAATAATAATTTTGAATATTTTTGTATAAATTTATTTGAATAAATTATTATGACTGAGAACCATACAACAATTTTTATACAACGTGAACATAGCTGCTAATTGGTGCAAAAATCAACTCATAGCAAAGACACACACCGCATACGAAATGTCAAAACTCATTTTTTTTTTTTTTTTTTCTTTCAATTGTATGCTACTACATGCAAACAAATACTTAAATCATTTTCACATTGAATTTAATACGTCAAAATATATGATTTTTCATTTGAATTGTTACAATTTGAAAATTTTCATGCAAACAAATTTATAAGATTTTATTCAAGATATTGCTTTGTAAATGGATTTATCATTGGTAATGAATGATTTGCACCGTAAATATTACGATTTCGTAAATTATTAACACTTTGTCGCTCATAATTATTTAATGATTTTTGCTTTAATTTTGCCTTTGAATTTATTGTTGACGGTTTATTGACTGTATAGAAAATTATACGACCAAATATTCGAATTACAATAAAATAAATCATTTCGATAAAACTAATCGTTGATGCACCCAGACACAAACCAAATATTCCACCAACTGATGCTACAAAATGTATGAAAGAAAAACAAATCATAATGTTCATCAATTTGAAGCCAAAAAAAAAAAAAAAAAAAAGTTTCGATTTAAAATGTAATGAATTTACCAAGAAAATTATCCCATGTCATAAAAACACTGCGTCTATATCGAAGACATGTTACATCTTTGAATCCAATAAACATTGTTGTATGATTTAGTAAATCCGTTGTCTCTGTTATATTACTGCATTTTTTTTTTTTTTTTTTTTTTTTTGGAAAAAGTTTGAAATATATAAAGTCGCAATATTGCTCATTGCATTAAACTGACTTACAAGATATTTGAAAAGACCATATTAATTGGACCAGTCGGAGCTCTTCGTCGATTTGTTAAGAGAGTTTGAAAACTGTATCTCTGAAATGATATTATTAATAAAATGATACTCGAAAAAAAGAAAGAAAAAGAAAAAAAAAAAACAAAAACAAAATGAATAGAATATAAACAAAAACCACAACAGCACATATTTACAGTTTCAAAACATCCAGGCATGCAATCACAATTGATACCAAGATTTGATTTATTTGAAATATAATCAAAACCGATTGCATCTGGAGGTGGAGCTATACTAGCAATTGTAGCACGAATACTTTGCAGACAATTCAAATCTTCAGAATCGCATATTTTTGTATTTTCATATTCAGGAAGTGCTGAAAATGATATTTTTAAAGGAATTCATTCCATTTTACTTCATTATTTTATGTAAAAAAAAAAAAAAACAAGCAACAAATCAACTTACTTAAATGCGGCAAATAGAACGGAATACAATTGCATAATTTCAAATAATTGTCTACTTGACAATCGACCATACAAGATGTATACGTGTATTTATCAATCATTTTAGTTTTTCTCTAATTCAAAATGTGCAGAAAAAATCGTTATGAATATTTGATGGATTTTTTTTTGTCCATTTTCTATTTTTTTTTTTTTTTTTTTTTTTTTTTAAATCATAGACGTGCACGGCCCAAATGGTTATGGGATGATCAGAAAATGTTCACTTTCGAACAAAAATAAAATTCTACAAAAAAAATGCGTCTAGGATTTTCGGTGAAAAAACCCCAGGAATTTTGAATAATTTCAAAAACAAATTTAATTGGGAAGGTTGTGCACGTAATGAAGATTTTCATAGTATCATAGATGGCATAATGAAGATTTTCATATCATAATCCCTGATTGATTCGAATTTAAAATGCAATTACCTCATCTTCAAATAAACATTTCCGGTGTTTTAGTGATAATGATCGTACCTGATGATGCAAATATATTTAAGAAAAAAATTAACATTATTGATAATATCAATCATGATATATTAAACTATAAATCAATAAAATAATATTTACATACCGAATGATCAGAAATTAAAACTGATGGTGTAATAAAGATTTTTACATCATAACCTGGTTGAACAATAATTGGATTTTTCATATCCGGATAATCATCTTGTGCATGAATGGCTACTTGAATCCCATAATATGGTTTTATATATGAAAAATATTCATTTGGTTCGGGTGCCAAAAATAAATCTAATCCAACATTATCACCAGCACCTGAATATTATATATATATATATGTATATTCATTTATTTGAATGAAAATAATAAAAGTCGCGAGAAAAAAAATAAATGATGAATGAATCAAATACCTGATACATAATAGTTGGCTTCACCTGGCCACCTAAAAAACAAATAAATAAATTTCAACTCTGATGGAATTACTATCAATTATTCGGTTTATACTTTGCAGTGCCAATATAGTTGAAAGAACCTATAAATATCATTAACATTTAAAATTAAAAAAATCAAATAACGACGATAAATGAAAAAAACAAAAAAAAAAAAAAAAATTGAAACAAACAGCAAACTCCTTGAGATGTCATCGATACATGAAACATTTCATCGCATGGAACATTTTTATTAAGCCAAAGACATTGTTTAACCATTTTTTCACATGGTTGCATCACATCAAACATCATGTCTTCAACGCTTGCATTGAAAAATTTTTTTGCCCTTTTATATTCCTCAAACCATTGCTCTTGTGTCATATCTTTTTGTTGGGTAGTTGCATTTAATCGATTAGATCCTCTTTTCACTATAGTTGTATTAAAACCTTTCTGTTTCCTAAATTTAATAAAAATCAAACGGTTTGATGAAAAATAAATGAAAAAAAAAAAAAAAAAACAATAAAAATAAAAAATAAATAAAAATAAAAGAAAAAATAAACAATTTTATGAAATATTTTAAAATCAAACCATTTTTCAGCAAGTTTATCCAATGCCGGACGATATACTGTATTTAAATTGCATAATGTTATTGCTGGGAATGGTACATCCCAAATTGGATGATAATATGTATCGATGGTAGTTATTGTTGGTGTAGTTTGTGAACGATTCCAAACCAATAATGTCATTTTTATCGCTAAAAGTATACCAACAATGATCGCACCACCCCATACAAAAAAACTGGCACATTTCGCAAACAATATATAACTTGAATATGGAAGAAAAATTGACACGACAACAAAATAACAAAAAAAAAAAAAAGAAAAAAAAAATGTCATTGGTTTAAGTCAGATATTCAATATCATAACTCAAATTGAAAAATACAAACCCGTTCGATAATTTGGATTTTGTTGATGGTTTATTTAAGTAACGAAAATCTTCCACAATATTTTTGGCACCGTGTAATGATGTAAATGTTCCAAAATCATTTAAAATTCTCACAAATCCAGAGAATAATCGACGACGAAACACTTTATTTGATTTCATTCTTAAAATCATTTGTTTTCGATTCAATGTAAATACATTCAATTTTAAGCAGAAACTAACGCTGAATACACCATTTATGCAGCATTTTATCTCTTTTATCAAATAATTCAACCAATAATTATTTTCCAATTATATTCAAATTTTATTTTTGATATTAATCTTCCTTATTAAAGTTGAAATTAATTGATTTAGTTTTTTTTTTTTTTTTAAATATAATTGATATTTATTTGCATTTACAAGAAAATGTGACCATTAAGCCGTGATAATATTGTCATTATTAATAAATAAATTACCAAACTTTTATACATTGATCAATGGACGATATTGTTTTACAAACAAGAGAGAGAGAGAGAAAGAGAGAGAAAGGGAGAGAAAGGGAGAGGAAGAGAGGGAGAGAGTGAGAGAAAGGGAGAGAGAGAGAGAGAGAGAGAGAGAGAGAGAAAGAGAGAGAGAAGAGAGAGAGAAAGAGAGAGAGAAAGAGAGAGAGAAAGGGAGAGGAAGAGAGGGAGAGAGAGAGAGAAAGGGAGAAAGAGAGAGAGAAAGGGAGGGAGAGGGGGAGAGAGAGAGAGAGAGAGAGAACGGGAGAGCAAAGAGAGAGAGAGAGAGAGAGAGAGAAAGGGAGAGCAAGAGAGAGAGAAAGGGAGAGCAAGAGAGGGAGAGATTGAGCACAATATCAATTAGGCATTAATGATACACTTGAACAATTGTCAAACTTGTTCAATACTTAACGTATCAATGGATTAAACAAAATCCTTTTAAAATGGAATTTTCTGTTGGTTTCAAATGAATCGATTTAATATGAATCAAAAATCAGTCATTTTTCATTTTATTCCATTTTTTGTCTTATCTTCAATCATTTGAATTTTAAGAATTAAACGAAATTGTCTTGAAAACCAAAAAACTTCTCCTGAAAACCAAAATTCTTCAAAAAAAAAAAAAAAAAAAAAAAAATACTCTAAAATCATTTTAAAAATCCGTAACTGAAACTTCGTCTATACGCACATAGTACAGTGAGATAAAGAATAATACAAACATAAATTGATATTGTTGCAATTTAATCTATATTTTCATTGTAAGTTTATCAACTTCATATAATTTGGAGCTTTTAACATGTATTTAAACAAAAAACTCATCTATAATTGTCATAAGTAATGACCATACGACGCCTTTGTTCAATTATATAGTGTTTCTTGAAGTGTTGTTTACCTATAATTGTGAAAACTTTTTTCTTTGATTTTTTTCTCATATTTTTCAAAGAATCTAAAGAGAAGGTGCCAAAGATTTTATTTAAGAAATAATAATTGATTTCAATTAAGGTGATAAGTGATCCACCTAAACAAAAGCCAATAATACCACCCACTGATCCTGTAAAAATGGATTTTTCGATTAAAGGAATTCATTTTAGTTTATATAAAAGTCAATAAAAGAAGAAAAGACTTTAGTTTTCATACCAAGTAATGAATCCCATGTCATATAAACACTTAGACGATATTTAATACAATAGTTGTTGGCAAATGTAATTGTTAATGTGGAATAATTTTTCATTTTATCAATCGATATATTACTGTTTGTAAATGGAAAAAAAAGTTTTCGTTTAAGTAATAATTTATCAATTCAAAGTTCTATTTAAATAATAATTATCACAAAATGACATACAATTTTTTGATGAGCATTTTCGATTGATCAAAATCTTGAGAATAAATTGGATAATCTTTGAACATCAACATTCAGCTCATAATTCTAAATGAAAAAAGAAATGTTTTCAATAATATTTTATTGATGATAATTTCAATTGTATTCTTTTAAGCTTGCTCAAAATTCTAATCATACAAACCATATTTTCACAATTTGGTATGCAACTGCAATTCAAACCAATTTTTGTATGATTTTTTAAATGTTTAAATACTTTACTTTTCTCAGATGGTTGAATACTAGATATTTTTGTACGAATATACTGCAAACAATCAACATTAGTTGAATCACATTCTGGAACACCATAAAATTGTGGCAACGCTTAAAAAATAAAATCCAATCCAGTCATTAGTATTTAAATAGAAATTTCTATTTGATTTACAACATATTATTACCACTATGTGGATAATAAGATGGCATACAATTACACATATCAATATATGCTTTTACACGACAATCTGTCATACATGATGAATAACTATATTTATTTTGTGTCATTAAAATTTTCTGGAAAAATATCATTTGTGCATTGCATTCATTTGGAATATATTAGGAAGATTGTTTGAATTGATTTTTTAATAATACCTCATCTGAAAATAAACAATTACGTTGTGATATTGGTAATAATCGTACTTCATCATCGGCTATTTGAATTGATGGTGTTATAGAAATATGTGTATCATCACGTGGCATAATTGAAATAAGATGCTCAGTATCGGGAAATTCATTTCTATCATGAATTGCCACATCAATACCATAAAATGATTTTTTTGGGGAAACATATTGATCAATGTCGTGCGAAAGCAATAAATCCAAACCAAGTTCTTCACCAGATCCTTAAAATTTAATTCGATTAACACATGTGTAAGCTTTAAGCTGGCAAACAGCCATATATGGCTTAAAGCTCATATATGGTTGTTTGCCAGCTTAAACCTATAGGTTCTGACACCTTCAAGCCAAGATCAAGGGCCACAGAAACACTATGTCAGAACCTATGCAAGAAACTATATTATTAGCTGTCAATGAACAAATTAATTTTACCCGATAAACGGTATTCTTGAGTTTTTGTTGAACTGTTTGCACTGTGCAATTTTCATATGAAAAAGAAAGAAAAAAAAAAAAAAATTATGATCTTATTTCTAATGAAACAGAATAATAAAAAAGTCAAATGAGAAATGAATTTCAATGCGAAATAATTTACTTGTTAAACTGTAAAGCGAGCTCTCGATCAATATTAAAAGAACAACAATAACCTTCAGCTGTTCGTGTTACAATAAATAATTCATTGCATGGCATTAAACGATCAAACCATGAGCACATTTTGATCATTTTATTGCATGGATGCATAACATCACGCAGAAATTTATTTACCGTATAGCCAAGTGCACCAAAATTATATTCAATTTTTCTTGCATTTTTTGGAAATGCAACTTTTTGCGGTTTAACAAGCGTTCGAAGTAATTTTGCAAAATTCAAAAAATCACTTTCATTTATGCCTCTTGTTTTCCTACAATAAAGAACAATAAAGTTTAATTAATTGAGCGAAATATTGTTTTTTTTTTCTTTTTCTTTTTTTTTTTTTTTTTTGTTTTTTTATTACAAACATTTTATCAATGATTGGTTGTAACATTAAACGATGCACCGTATTAACATTACAAAGTGTAATTGCTGGAAAAGGAACCGAATAAATTGGATGATAATATGTATCAATTGTAGATCGAATTATTGTTGATTCTTTACGATGCCAAATTAAATTAAATAATATAATTAGCAATATGATTCCAATTAAATTAAAACATCCCCAAATAATATACAAAGCATTTTTCACTATAAAAATTTTTCTGTAGAATAAACAATGAAATTAGATCAGTTATTTTGAATCAAATCACATTCATATATTTACTTTTGCGAATATTTTGCATTATTTAATAATTTTTCTATAAAATTTGGTTCTTCAATAATTTTGTTTAAACCATGCAATGTAGATAATCGAAAACGGTTGGGTTTACTTAATGAAAAAAAATTTTCTTTCAATTTTTTCAACATTTTTTGATATTTTAATGATTTTTTTCTTAACATTTTATAGTTTCCAACAACTGAATTAGATATTCACAAATTTATCTACTAATTCAACAGAATTCAATACAATGTAATAATTCAACAGTATTCAAGACTAAACCGTCAAAGTTTGATTTAAATATTATAAAAAGGAAAATAGTCGACTAAGTAATTGTAGATCTACATGAAAATGGAGTAGAAAAATTCCTAAAAACATTTTTTGTTAATGGACATTGTTTTCTATTTATTTCAAAGAACAATTCTCTTAGAGAATGCCACACAAACACTTAAAAAAGTTGCATAGTTTTCGTTTAATACATTTGTGATTATAAAGTTTAATTTTGTTCACAAGAATAATTATACTAACATTAACTCAATCAAATATGATACGACAGTAGCGAGTTCCTTCATTCAAGAATTAGAAATAAATAAACTAGATATCTTATCTGATAGCCTAGGCGATAAAAAGTTCGTACCTATAGGTTCTGACACCGGCGAGCTAGGAGGTGGGGAATCCCCTTGACGAAAATTGACCTCAGTATTCTTTATTCAATAATTGAAGGGCAAAAAAGAAAAGGTTTTCTGGTGTGGGGCGGTTTGATGCGGGGCATTTTGGCGTGGGGCGGTTTGGCTGTGGAGCGGTTTGGCTGTGAGGCGGTTTGCTGTGGGGCGTTTTGTTGTGGGGCGGTTTGCTGTGGGGCGGTTCCAGAGCGTCAAAGGGGGAGTAGGTGGTCAAAGAAACCCTGGGAACCCAGTACAGGAGCCTATGACTTGTACTCTGTTCAAATGATGGTAATTTTTAAATACTAATTTCTTCAAATTTATATTAATTTCCATCGCATTGAGCTCAACATTAAAATTAAACTTTGTGAGAGCAACTTGTGTGATTCTTCGATTTAATCACATAGACTTTTGGTAAATGTTGATTTTTCGAAATAGTGAATATTTTGTTTGTTCTCGATTTTTTTGTCATTCTATTAATGCGATGTGAATGGTTTTTTTCAACAATTGGATTGAAAAAATAATAAGCAATCTCAATTAGACTAATGAGTGAGCCACCTAAACATAAACCAATAACACCACCAATACAACCTACAACAAATAATTAGATTTAAATATATTAAAATTAAGTTTAAAACTGTAATGGGTTTTATACTAAGTAAAGAATCCCACGTCATATAAACACTAAGACGATATTTAATACAAGTGCTGTCTGAAAATGCAATCGTTAATGTAGAATAATTCATCATTTTATCAGCCGAAATATTACTGTTTTGCAAATGAAAAATGTATTTTCATGAAATTCCATTTTATAAATGAATAATCACAAAATGACTTACAATTTTTTTAGCAAAATTGTTGATTTATCGATAATTGGGAAATAATTTTGATACCTTGACTTACCGACTTTCAGATCATAACTCTATTGAGAGAAAGGAAAAAAAAAATCTTTTTAAAACATTTCGACAAATTAATTTATGAACCAACCACATGATCACAATTTGCGATGCAACTGCAATTTAAACCGATTTGTTTATCATTTCTTGAATGTTGAAATACATTACTAAATTCAGGCGGTTGAATACTTGATAATATTTTTTGAATATTCACCACACAATCAATATGCAATGAATTACATTCGTCAATATTATGAAATTCTTGCAATGCTAAAATAATTAATATGGCTATGAGATATCATTGTCATTCAGTATGAGATATCATTTTCATTCAAATGAGATATAATTTTGTAAACATTTACCAATATGTGGATAATATGATGGAATACATTTGCAATTATCAGCATATGCTTTTACTCGACAATCAGTCATGCAAGACAAATAACTGTATTGATTTTGTGTCATCAAAGTTTTCTGGAATAATATCATTTGTGCATTGCATTCAATTGGAATGTATTAGAAACTTTCTAATAGAAAGATGTTAAAATTGATTTCTTAATAATACCTCATCAGCAAATAAACAATCACGTTCTCATATTGGTAATGATCGTACATCATCATCGGCCATTTTAATTGATGGTGTTACAAAAATATGCATGTCATCACCAGGTATAACAGAAATAAGATGCTCCGTATCGGCAAAATCATTTCGGGCATGAATTGCTACATCGATGCCATAAAAGGATTTTTTTGGCGATACATATTCATCGATATCGTGTGAAAGTAATAAATTTAATGAAACATATTCACCAGATCCTTAAATTATAGAATTGTGATTTATTTTAACAAGTTTTTGATAAAAAAAAAAAAAAAAGAAAAGAAACTCTTTTTACGATGAAAATCTATATTATTTGAGGAAAAACGTTGATTACCAGATAATCGATATTCTTGCATTTTTTTTGAATTGCTATTACGAGAAGAAAAAAAAAAACAATGAATTAAAATGACATAAAAATACAAGAATATATAACTGAAGAAATACAAGACTATATAATTAAATGATCTTCTTACTCATTGATCGGAAGAATTTGTTCTTGATTAATATTAAATGAACAACAAAACCCTTCAGCTGTTTGTGTAACAATGAACAATTCTTGGCATGGAATTAACTGATCAAACCATGAACATTTCATAATCATTTTATTACATGGATGCATCGCTTGACGCATAAAATGTTTTATCGAATAACCGATTGCATCATAATGTGCTGATATTTTTTCCGTATTTTCCGGAAATTTTAATTTTTGTGGTTTAACAAAGGTTCGAAGTAATTTTGTTAAATTTAAAATATCATTTTCATTTATGCCACGTTTTTTCCTACAATATTGAAAATTATTTAAATTATTCTATTATTGTACGAAATTTGATGAAAACAAACAAATAAACAATAGATATAGACTTAAATTGAATTGTATTATTTAGTTATATTGAATTTAATTACAAACATTTTATCAATTACGGGTTGTAGCATTTTACGATGAGCTACATTTACACTGCAAAGTGTAACAGCCGGAAATGGTACATCATAATTTGGATGATAATATGTATCAATTGTTGTGATAACTGGTTTTGCATCTTTTCGTTGCAAAATTAAATAACACAAAATCATTAGCAATATGATTCCGAATAAATTTGAAAATATCCAAATTATAAACTTAACGCTTTTCATACAGATTTTTCTATAAAAGAAAATAAACAATTTGAAAAAAGCAAAAAAAAAAAAAAAAAAAAAAATGTGTTTAATCGATAATTGTTTAGATTAAAATCGATGTTCTAGAATTTTGGTAATGAAAATGCAATTACTTTTGCGATAATTTTGCATTTGCCATTGTTTTGTGGATATAATCAAGTTCTTCAATGATTTTGTTTATACCATGCAGAGATGTTGTTGAACCAAAACGTTTAAATGCATGGAAACAATCATTTTTGTCTTTATCAATATACTGAATTTCTGCCATTATTAACTAGCTTTAAAAAAATTTGAATTATAAAAAATCCAATTTGAAAATATTCTCACAACAATTTTTGTCACACATAATTACTAGGGGGATATGACTCGCAGCGAATCCCAATTTATTTGCAAAAATATGATCAAAAATTTAAAGATTCGCATATTACACTTGAAAATGAATAAAAGATTCGCAAGGATTCGCATTTGATTATGTGTTAAAAAGATGCGCTCGCAATTGCAAATCTCTTTGTCAACTTCACATGTAAATGAAGATTCGTAAGACTCGTAAGATTCGTGAAAATGTTTCGATTTCTCTAAAATTTTGAAAAGATTTGCAAGAGTCATTTCCCCCTAGCATAATTATACCGCAAAAAAAAAAAAAAAAACACATAAAATTACCGAAGATTGGAATTTTACTGAATTCCCTTCTGTGAAAATTTATTCATTTATCTAGGAAGAAAATCCAGATTAAAATAAAACAAAAACAAACTCTTAAAACTTTCAAAATTTACTATTCATAAATGGCTAGCATAAATGAATAATTCCATTTCGTATCATTAAATACTAAAATTATTTTTTCAACATTATTTATGAATTTTCGACGCCCATAAAATCGAAAAGTTAAAGTAGATTTATTGTAGAGTTTGTAAAGCAATGAAACAGCATTCAGTTTGTAAAGCAATGGAACAGCATTCAGTTTGTAAAGCAATGAAACACATATGGAATGTTATTATTTCGATAATTTAACATCAATCAATTTGTTCAAAAAAAAAAGGGTCAAACTTCCTCTGAATTTTATTAAAATAAAAACATTATATATTCAGTACATTTTTCATTCGTAAATGAGTTTGTATACATTATCAATTGATAAAATATTCATATTTCGTCTATTATTTGAAATAGTGAATACTTTTTTTGTTTTCGATTTTTCATCCATTTTATTCATACGCGATAAAATGAAATGTCCAAAAAAATGATGAAAAAAATAATAAGTGAATTCAATTAGACTAATTAGTGATCCTCCCAAGCACAAACCAATAATTCCGCCCATTGAACCTACAACAACAAATTAAATAAATTGTATTTAGATAAAGCTTAAAACTGTAATGCTTTTTATACTAAGTAAAGAATCCCATGTCATATAAACACTAAGACGATATTTAATACAAGTACTTTCCGCGAATCCAATTGACAATGTAGAATAATTCATCATTTTATCAGCTGAAATATTACTATTTTTCAAATCGAAAATGAAATTTCATTAAATTCTACTCAAACAAATAATTATCACAAAATGACATACAATTTTTCCAAAAGAATTGTTGAATTATCAATATTTGAGAAATGATTTGGATAGCTTTGAACATTAATTTTTAGATCGTAATCCTGGAAAAATACAAAAATTTGCGATAGAAATAATTGAGACTTTTCGAAAGAAAAAAAAAAAAAAATGAACGCTCTTTTCAATGTACTCATTGAGTATATTAGAAATGTGTTTAATTTAGGACAAAATGAGTGTCCGTCCGTCCCAAAATTGTCCAAATAAGGAATATGGCCGTCCGTCACAAAAATATTGTCCTAATTTTTAAACGGACGTCTGTTTTCTGTGTCCGTCCGTTTTCTATGTCCGTCCGTTTTCTGTGTCCGTCCGTCCGTCCTACTTCAAATTCAGACAAATTGGTGTCCGTCCTTTTGTTCTATTTCAATAAAGAACAAATTTGTGTCCGTGCTATTGTCCTACTTCACAAGACGGACGAACGAACACGAAAATACAGAAAATATTCATCTCCTTTGACACATTTAGTACTCAAGCACTAGATATTTTGTTAATACGAACCACATTTTCGCAATTTGCGATGCAACTGCAGTTTAAACCAAGTTGCGTATCATCGTGTGAATGTAAGAATACATAACTTGATTTAGGTGGTTGAATGCTAGAAATTTGTGTTCGAATATTTCTCAAACAATCAACATGTTTTTCATCACATTGCCCCGTACGAAATGCGGTCAATACTAAAAAATCGATATTCAAATTTAAATTACTATTTGATTGACAATTCAGAATAAATTCATTTTGAATTTAATAAATTACCACTTTCCGGATAATAAGGTGGTATACAATTGCAAATATCAACATATGCTTTCACACGACAATCTGTCATGCATGATGTATAACTGTATTTTGGTGTTACCAATAATCTTTTCTGCAACATTTAAAAAAAAAAAACAATCTAAAAACGGATTCTGTGTTCGAAATTGTGTTTTATAATTTTTGTATATATACTTCATCTGAAAATAAACACTTGCGTGCTGATGCTGGTAATAATCGTACTTCATCATCTGCTGTTCGAACGGATGGCGTAATAAAAATATCCATATCATCACCAGGTGTTACAGAAATAATACGTTCCGTATCAGCAAATTCATCTCGCGCATGAATTGCTATATCAATGCCATAAAATGATTTTTTTGGTGCAAGATATTGTTCAATATCATGTGAAAGTAATAAATCTAATGAAACAAAATCTCCAGCTCCTTAAAATTGAAAAAAAAAAAAAAAAAAAAAAAAAGTTTACGATTTATTTTCCATTCCAAACGAAGAAAAAAAAAGAAAAATAATTTACCTGACAAACGATATTCTTGAACATTTGTTGAGCTAATAATCGAAAAGAATTCATAAATGCAAATTTCCAAGAGGAAATGATTAAAGAAATAAAAAAAAAATTTGAAATATATCTTACTCATTGATTTGCATTGAAAATTCGTGATTAAAACTACAACAATAACCTTCAGCTGTGCGAGAAAGAACAAATAACTTTTCACATGGAATTAATTGATCGAAGAATGAACATTTTGAAATCATTCTATTGCAAGGATGCATTACTTCACGTAGAAATGCCTTTAGTGTAAAACCGAGCCCTCCAAATTGAGTTGCCATTTTATGTGTATATTCTGGAAATTCGACTTTTTCTGGTTTTATAAATGTTCGAAGAAGTGTAGCCACATGTATTATTTCGCTTTTATTTATGCCACGTTTTATCCTATAATAGATAATACATTTGTTGCTTTATGGATATCATATCAAATTTCTATTGGTTTATTTCATCAATTTATGTTTCTATTCAACAATGTATGTTCCTATCAAGTTTGTATGAACATTGTTCATTGAACATACGTTCGTTTGCATCTCATCAATAGATTTTTAAGTTCAATTTTACACTACTACTTACTAAGCTACTTACAATTGATTCATGCTTGGTGTCAACGCTAAAAGATCAACAGCATTAATGCTACAAAGTGTGACAGCAGGAAATGGCACATCATATATCTTTAACGAAAAATTTGACATTGAACTTTAATTTTTACGTTTTTTTTTTTTGCAAATTTTTGAGAGAATAATTGGTAATCTGTTCAAGACATTCCTTAAGAAATAGAAGATTTTTCGGCGCTTTTGAAATACAAAAATGTATACATTGGACAATTGTATCATTCTACAAAAATTGTATCATTTTACAAATGTTTGTGTCCATATCTTTGTTATTTCAATATTATTTACAAATAGATTATATACCGGATGATGATATGTGTCAATCGTTGTTATGGTTGATGTTGCCTCTTTTCTTTGCCAAATTAAATAGCATAAAATTACTAGCAATATTAATGCGACTAAATTCAAACAACTCCAAACGAAGTAATAAAAATTTTTTACTCTTGCAATTTTTCTAAAAATGAAAAAAAAAAATATCGAATTTATTTCAAAATTTCAAAATTTCAAAATTTCCAAATTTCCAAATTTCAAAATTTCAAAATTTCCAAATTTCAAAATTTCAAAATTTCAAAATTTCAAAATTTCAAAATTTCAAAATTTCAAAATTTCCAAATTTCCAAATTTCAATTTTCTATTTACTTTTGCGGATGATTTATATTTATTAATTCTTTTCCTATAAAATTTGGTTCTTCAATGATTTTATTCAAGCCATGCAATGATGTAGATAATGCAAATGATGCAAATGCATCAGATGGATTAAACAAGTTATGCTTTATTTTGGCTTTTGTATTTTTTTTCATTTTTCATCAAGTTTCTTCGTAAATACTATTAAAATTGGATAAAATGTGGTTGCACTTGTATGAATGGTGGCAATTTTAACACAATTCGGCCTAACTGAATTCATTCGACACACTGTAAGTTAAATTTTCTCAAGGAAAAGATGTATAGATAATAATTAAGGAAAAAAAAAAGCTTTTAAAATAATATAAAATAATGAATTCTCTTTTGTTTTACATTAATGACCATCAGTTTATTAATATATTTTGTAAAAAAAAAAAAAAATTTTTTTGTCTATTTGGAATCATTCCAATGCCCTTTTATTTCCATATTAAATTGAATTTCATGATTTATGTATAGAAAATTCATGTGATGTTTGTCGGCATCCATTAACATTTAAATTAATCATAGATGGTTGCCTAAAATGTTGTTTCTTTGAAATAATGAATATTCGTTTTTTTTTCGATTTGAATTTCATTCTCTTCGTGCAAGTTAAGAAAACATTTCCAAAAAATTGATTAAATGAATAATAAGTAATTTCCATTAAGCTAATAAGTGATCCACCTAAACATAAACCAATAACTCCACCCATGGAACCTAAGGGAAATAGTTTAACAAATGTATTTAGATGAAATTTAAATGTATAATGGTTTTCATACTAAGTAAAGAATCCCATGTCATATAAACACTAAGACGATATTTAATACATGTGCTATCCGTGAATCCAATCGATAATGTAGAATAATTCATCATTTTATCAGCTGAAATATTACTGTTTTGCAAATAAAAAATATAATTTCATTAAATTTCATCATTAAGCAATAATTATCGCAAAATGACATACAATTTTTCCAAACGAATTGATGATTTGTCAATATTTGGGAAATAAGTTGGATACCTCTGAATGCCAACTTCTAGATCGTATCTCTGTAGAAAGAAATGAAATGAATCTATTTGTTTGACGAAATATGAATTGTTTTATATATAGAGTTGTTCAATCAGTCAGTCAGTCAGTCACTTTTTTTTTTTTGACACAGTTTACATACCACATCCTCACAATTTGTTATACAATTGCATTTTAAGCCAATTTGGGTATCATTTTTTGTATGTAAAAATACATTACTCATTTGAGGCGGTTGAATACTTGACATTATCGTTTTAATATGATGCATACAATCCATATGAATAACATCACATGGCTGAAAATTATAATATTCCGGCATAGCTGGAATGATGAAATATCTTATTTTTTTTTAGTAAATGCTAAATGATTATATCAATATGATTAATAATATAAATAACGTTCAATAAAAGTTTATCATATCAAATTCTTCATTTTTTAGTCTAAATCAAATGAATTCAAAAAATTTCTAATCTATGTTTATTTGATCTATTGCACATAATTTACCACTATGAGGATAATAAGTTGGAATACATTTACAAAAATCAATAAATGCTTTCACCCGACAATCGGTCATGCAAGACAAATAACTATATTTTGATGTTATCATCAATGATTTCTAATGAAAATAGAAAAATAAAATTCAATTGTAAAATATAAAATGTAAAGAATTTCATAAAATATTCTATATACCTCATCTGAAAATAAGCAATTTCGTTTTGATATTGGTAATGATCGTACTTCATCATCTGCTATTCGAATTGATGGTGTTACAGAAATATGCATATCATCACCGGGTGTAACAGAAATAAGATGCTCCGTATCGGCAAAATCATCTCGAGTATGAATTGCTACATCGATACCATAAAAGGATTTTTTTGGCGATAAATAATTTTCAATATCTTGTGCAAGCAATAAATCCAATCCAACATATTCGCCAGATCCTTGAAAATTATAAAATAGAATTAATACAAGCAAAATTATTTGAAGAGCATTTATCATTCATTTGCATCTTTGATATCACAGTTATTATTACCAGATAAACGATATTCTTGTATTTTTGTTGACATTTTACTACAAAAAAAAAAAAAAAAGAAAAAAAAAAACATGAAATGAATGAAAATCGTTAAATTTGTATTTTAAAGCATAAAATCCAATTGAATGATCGTACGAATTGTGATACTTGTAGTGTTTCGGATTAATATTAAACGAACAACAGTAACCTTCAGCTGTTTTTGAAACAACAAATAATTCTTCGCATGGAATTATTTTATCAAACCATAAGCATTTTTCAATCATTCGATTGCACGGTTGCATTAAATGACGCATCATTGTTTCAACTGTATAACCAGTGGCTGCAAAATTCGTTATTACTTTTATAACATATTTTGGATAAAGAACTTTATGTGGTTTTATAAATGCTCGAAAATGTGGTGCCATTTCTATAAGTATGCTTTCATTTATTCCGCGTGGTTTCCTATAATCAAAATATCATGATAAAAAATTGTGAATTTTATGATTGTGAAGAATGTTTTTTTTTCCTTTTTTTTCTTTTTTTCTTTTTTTTTCTTTTTTTTTTTCTTTTTTTTTTTTTCTTTTTTTGTTTTTTTTTTTTTTTGTGTAAAAATCCTTTACTATACTTACATTTGATCAATTATGGTTTGATACATTAAACGATGAAGTGTATTTACACTACAAAGTGTAACAGCCGGAAATGGTACATCCCAAGTTGGATGATGATATGTATCAATTGTTGTTAAAACTGAATTTTCATCATTTCGTTGTATAATCAAATGACATAAAATAATTAACAATACTATTCCAATTAAATTTAAACAACCCCAAATAATATACATGCATTTTTTTGCATTGCCAATTTTTCTGAAGAAAAAACAAAAAAGAAAAAAAAAATAATCATAAATTAGGTCTCTCAATAAATTTCATCAGTGGCATCATCCACTTATGTCTGGGGATTATGTCACACTAATTTCAACATCATATTTACTTTTGCGGATATTTTGCTTTAATTAATGTTTTTTCAAACCAATCAGGCTCCTCAAAGATTTTTTTAAAACCAATCAACGATCTCATTCGATTGAACATACTAAATAAATTGAATTTATTTTTAAGTTTTGTAATGATATTTCGATTTTCATTCAACATCGTTCAACTTAGCATCGACAAATTCCTTTAGTCTAAAAACAAGAATGGCAATGATTGGATTCAACTGAAAATACAAACTATATGGGCATAAGATTATTCTTAAGTAACGACTTTTGTATGTATGAATGAATAAAAATGAAATAAGATTAATAGAAAATGAAACACAAAATGAATTTAGTTTAAAAGCTTCTAAAACTTTATGAAGTATAATAATACAGCGATGGAACAAAAGTTTTTTTTTTCAAGAAAAATGTCACGAGTTAATGCATTAAAATTAAACTCAATCCAAAATGCTATGAATTAAATCATATAAACAATCTAAAAAAATGCCTAATCATTAGCATTTCAAGGTTGCAATGGTTATTATTTTGAAAAATATTTTATTAACTATTTTGATGAATTAGTACATCACTAGTACAATTACGTTAATTAAGGAAAACAATTTAATGTTCATAAAATCGAACTGTTCCAAAATGTCGTGAATTTGTAATGAAAAAGATATTATTTTTAGCATTTTGTCGTTGTTTATAGTTCATTAAAATTTTTCCAATTGTTCGAATCAATATAAAACAAGCAATTTCAACTAGGCTAATAAATGATCCACCCAAACACAAGCCAATAATTCCACCCAATGAACCTATAAAAAAATCATTTTATTCTTTATCAATGGCCATTAACAAGAAATATACAAGTATTATTGAATTTATTTTCATACCAAGTAATGAGTCCCATGTCATATAAACGCTGCGTCGATACCTAATACATGTACTTTCTTCAAATGCAATTCTCAATGTAGCATAATTCATTATTTCATTAGCAGGAATATCACTATAAATAAACCAAATTTAAATGAATTGATCATGTATTTATTTCAATATTTTTACGCACAATTTTGTAATTGATTCATTTGATTGAAAATTATGTGGAGAAACATGACGATTTCGAAGTATCATGCGTGGATTATATCTCTAGTATTGAAAAAAATTAAAAGAAATAATTAAATTTTCAATGAATTTGATCATAATTAAAATTTTTACCACTTCAGAACAATCAGGTAAACAGCTACAATTTAAATTGATTTGCGAAACATTTTCTGAATGTAAAATTTTACTATGTGTTTCGGCACGTGAAATAATATTACGAATTCGATTCACACATTCGACTTTTTCAAAGTAACAAATGGCTCTTGTACTGAACTCAGGCAATGCTTCAACGAAAGGAAAAATTAAACAATTTATTTAGATAAATGTTGTGACTAAAAAATGTTTTGCACATGAAATGATATGAGATGCACCTGTGTGTGGATAAAAAAACGGTATACAATTGCAGTACAATAAATATGCGGCTACATGGCAATCGGCCATGCATGATGCATAACTATATTTGTTATTTGCTTGTAATGGCTTCTGTAAACATTAATTACATTAATTTAAAAACTAGAAATTTAAAAAAAAAAAATGTTTTGAATGAACCAATAACCTCATCTTTAAACAGACATTCTCGTTTATTCGGCGATAAAGATCGTACTTCTTCATCCGATATCAAAAGTGATGCTGTCATAAGGACATTTACATCGTATCCGGGTGAAATAGAGAAAAAATGTCCAGTGTCTGTGTATTCATCTCGATTGTGAATTGATACATCAATACCGTCAAATGGTTTTTTATATGACACATAATCAGCAACATCTGCTGAGAGCAATAAATCAAGTCCAACATGTTCGCCAGAACCTTGCGAAAAAAATTTTCAATTTTTTTTTTGAAAAATTAAAGAAAATGGCAAGGCAATGAAACGAGGTGCACGTAGTACCTACTACGCGCCCGAATGTGCTTTCGGTAGCACAAATATGTGTTCTCAGTGGTACAAACAGATGCGTAGTAGGCACTACGTATACTGCATTTCATCGCCATGGAAAATGTTAATAACCTTCCACCCCACTGTAAGTAACTGTGGAGTCCCCACATTCACGAAAAAATTGACAAAAAAAAAAAAAAAAAAAAAACACTTACCAGACGAACGAAACTCTGTACCTTGTGTTGAACTGTACAAATAATCAAAATATGAAAAGAAGGAAAAATCAATGTGGAAAAATGCTTTAAAAACCCTTTTGAGAGAAAAAAAAACAATTGAGTTAAAAATACTTTGCAAGCATATAATTGAAACTGCAACAAAAGCCTTCCGATGATTTTGAAACAAAAAATAAGTCTTCACATGGTAATAAACGATCCAACCAAAAGCATTTCTTAATCATTGATTCACATGGTTGCATCAGCGTATACATAAGTTGATCAACTTTTGGTTGTCCCATTACTAAATATGATATATGATTTGGTTTTGGCCATTCTTCATTATTTAGCTTAACAAGCACACGAAAATCTGATGCCATATCTATAATTTCACTTTCATTAAATTCCAATCTCAATCTAAATTGAAAGGGAATTTTTTTTTAATGGTTTTAACAATAAAACTATGCTTCATTCAAGTAATTATTTCTTACAGTCTATCGATAGAACTTTGTAAGGATTTACGATGAACTACGTTGATATTACAAAGTGTAACAGCCGGAAAAGGGACATCATATATCTTTGAACATTTATTTTTTTCATTTTTTTTATTTTTTTTTTTTTAATTTTTTTTATTTTTTTTTTTTTTTTTTTTTTGGAAATCAAAATGAGATTAGTTTTTATTTGGTAAATAATGTGAAAACTGTTGAAAAAAAATCATTAATTTCAAAACATACCGGATGATAAAATGTATCAATTGTTGTTATAGTTGATTTTGCCTCCTTTCTTTGCCAAATGAATGAATTTAAAATGACAACCAATACAATTCCCAATAGAAAAGATCCAAACCAAACCATATACAAAGCAATATTTCCAAAAATGATGTTTCTTAAAATGAAAAAAGAAAAAAAAAAAAAAAAAAAAAAAATTATTTAAATTATGAACAATGGATAGGAATGCATTTATTTACCCTCTGGATAATTTGAATTTTTCCGTTGATTTCTTAAGATAATGAAATTCATTTTTAATTTTATTCAAACCATGTAAAGATATTGATGAACTTAAATCATTTACAGTTCTTATAACAAAATCTTTGAACATTTTCCCTATCGATTCCTTTCGTCGACTTTGTTTCACATTAATCATCTTGAATTGAAGAATGCTATCTACAGAATGTGATTGAATGAAATCTAATCGAATTGTTTTTGCATTAATGTATTCTCATTTATTTATAGTCAATATAGATAAGTAATTAAAACTAAAACATTTTATCAATTAATTCATAAAATTATACACGACACATGGTATGATTTTTTTTTTTTCTTTGGTCTTTAATAAACTTTTCTGAAATGCTGTTTTTTCGATATAATAAATAGTTTTCTTGCTTTCGATTTGAATGGCTTTTTTTTCATGCGATAAAAATTAATTTGTCCCAAAAATGTAGTCAAAAAATAATAAGCAATCTCAATTAAACTGATGAGTGAACCACCTAAACACAAACCAATAAATCCACCCACTGATCCTGAAAAAAAAAAAAAAAAGAAATAACTTTTTCCACAGTTAAACAAAAATCATTAAAATGAAATTAGCAATGCGTTTAGTTTTTATATACCAAGTAAAGAGTCCCATGTCATGTAAATACTTAATCGATATTTGATACAATTTCTGTCGGCAAATGCAATTGACAATGTTGAATAATTTGTCATATTATCAGCCGAAATATTGCTATTTGTAAATGAAAAATTAAATTTTAAGAAAAAAAAAAAAAAAAAAAGAAAAAAATTAATTTCAAATTTTTACTCAAACAAACGATTATTACACAATGAATTACAATTTTTCCAGACGAATATTTGATCTATAAATATCCGGAACATATTTTGGATAGCTTTGGGTACCAACTCGTAAATTGTATTTCTATGAAATTTTGAAAAACAAAAAAAAAAAAAAAAAAATTATGGACATTTTGTTAAGATTTCAACTTGAAATTTTTCAAGTCTTAAAATGATTAAATTCATTGAATTCAACATTTATTTACACATAAATCAAAACAAAAATGCGTAAAAATCCAACTGACCACATGTTCACAATCCGATCTACAGCTACAATTCAAACCGATTTTCGTATAATTTGTTGATTTTCGAAAAAAATCATTTGTTTTAGGTGGTTCAACACTTGACATTATTGTTCGAATATTTTGCAAACATTCAGACTGTACAATGCTACATTCTTCAATGCCATAAAATTGTTGTAATGCTGAAATAATTTTGACTTTAAAACCGAATTATCGATTAAATTAAATTAAAATAAAATGTGATAATTTTACCACTGTGAGGATAATACGATGGAATACATTTGCAAATATCAACATATGCTTTTACTCGGCAATCCGTCATGCATGATGTATAACTATATTTCGTGTGAATCATTGACGTTTCCTAAATTTTTATGGAATCAATTATAAATTAGCAATTAATTTTTTATACAAAATCGAAACCATAATAATACTTCATCTTTAAATAAACAATCACGTTGAGATATTGGTGATGATCGAAGTTCATTATCTGCAATTCTAACTGATGGTGTCACATCAATATACATATTATCACCAGGTAAAATAGTAATAAGGTGTTCTGTATCGGCAAAATCTTCTCGCGCATGTATTGCTACATCAATACCATATAATGGTCTCTTTGGAGTAACATATTGATTAATATCATGTGCAAGCAATAAATTTAAACCGACATAATCTCCAGAACCTTTTAAATATTATTTGATTGCAATTATGATTTTAAAAATGTTTTGATAAAAGTAGAAATTGTTTACATAAAAAATTTTGCTCACCGGATAAACGATATTCACGAATTCTGGTTGAGCTAATTACCAAAATATGAAAAATAAA
The DNA here is from genome assembly GCA_029041755.1 of Resseliella maxima. NCBI lineage: Eukaryota > Metazoa > Arthropoda > Insecta > Diptera > Cecidomyiidae > Resseliella > Resseliella maxima. The sequence continues at coordinate 5,863,243 of JAQOWM010000438.1, forward strand.
AAAAAATTTTCAAAAATAAATTTGTTTTTGAATAGTGACAAATTTGTCTTACTCATTCAGACGTTGGGCAAGCTCATGATTAAATGTACAACAGTAACCTTCAGCTGTTTGTGAAATAACCAAGTGCATTTGATAATCATTTCATTACATGGTGGCATTATTTCACGCATAAAATTATTTATTTTATAGCCAAGTGCCAAAAAGTGAATCGCCAATTTTTTAAGATTATTTGGAATTGTAACTTTTTGTGGTTTAATCACCGATCGAAGAAATACACTCAATTTTATTATTTCACTTTGATTTATGCCACGTTTTCCCCTGGAAAATGATGAGAACTTTTAATTTTGTAACAAATTGATTTATTTCAGTGTTTTTTTTTTTGTTTTCGATTTTATACTAAACATTTTATCAATTGATGGTTGTAACATTGCACGATTAACTGCATTTATACTGCATAGTGTAACTGCTGGAAATGGTACATTCCAAATTGGATGATGATATGTATCAATTGTTGTACGAACATATTGATTCTCTTTTCGTAGCCAAATAAAATGGCATAAAAATATTAACAATATAATTCCGAATAAATTTAAGCATCCCCAAATTATATACACTGTATTCTTTAATTTTGTTAATGATTTCAATGAATTGAAATTTGTAGATAGAAATTTTTCCATATAATTTGATTCTTCAATGAACTTTTTTAAGCCCGGCAATGATGTTGTTGACTCAAATCGTTTTAATATGCTGCTTACATAATTTTTCTTCTTTAATTTCGAAATATTTATAAATTTTTGAGACATTTTTAAATGAAAGAGAAATGTAAATAATGATAATGAATGAAGCGAATTCAAAAAATATTTATCCGCTACTCACTATGAATATTTCGACTGATTCATATCATACATTTTTCAATTTCATATCATACAAATAATCTTCAACAAAAAAAAAAAAACCACATTCAAAGTAGAAGAAGAAAACTCTTAAAATGTTTAATTGTTTGTGCCACAGCAATGGAATATTGTGTATATAATTATTTCTTAAACAATCACATTTATTTGTATTCTTCAATCATATGCGGAGAAAAATATTTTTGTGAAACATTCATTAAATGTATAATTTATGCATTTATATGGACAAATGATAAATGGATAAATTCAGTTCGAACAGGGCCATGAAATGAACAACAACAATAACAAGTATTTAGACATAAGCAAATGACAAAAAAAATCGTCACAAATCTGGTGGAAAGTAGAATAAGCATTATATTTGGGTATGATTTTGTTGACAAGAACTGAAAATGGCTTTGTACTGTACAGAGTTTTATTTTTTTTCCGATAGGTGTGCTGCGATAAATGTATTCAGTGCCGATTTCATGTTCTTGAGTTCGAAGCATTATTATTTTAAAAATTCATGTACAGCTGGTTTATTGACATCATGTATGGCCGTTTTGCCTAATATGGTAGCCGTACTACCACCAGTGTTTGTACCAAATATTGATGGTCTCATTCGTTGCCATTTTGGATTTCGTACTAAACTTTAGGGGTGTTAGGATAAAAACGGATTCTCCAGAAGTTGCATTTATTATGCATTATGCAGGTAATATGCTTGAACCTGGTGAAACGATTACACCTAAACGTTACCGACAACAATTAATCAAAATGGAACATGCATTGAAGAACAAATGGGCTCTGATAGCAACCAAACAAAGGGAAGTTTTATTTCACGATGATAATGCCATACCACATCCGTGCACTCATCGTTAAAAAATTGTACTTATAAATTTAGATAATGAAAGACTCGTGAAATGGTTATCACATTCATTTTCGCATATTTATCAAACATTTGACAAGCGGTGTTATTTGCTTTTAAAATTTTAGCAAATTGAAAATGAAATGTTTATGGCGCGTGTTGTGCTTATTGCGTAATATAAACAATTATACAATACAATTATGATTTGCACGTGTAAAATTTTTATTTTTGCAATGTTTGTACATTCTTCCCAGTTTGTTTGAAAACTCATAAAAAAAAAAAAAAAAAAATTTATAATATGTGCTGCATTGTCTTTTATGTCCAAAGACAAGTATGTATCAATTCACAAGAAATTAATATCCTCAACGGTCCTCAATGAACACAATTTGTTGAATTTGTTTTGAAAACTTAAGTTTTTTTTTTTTTTTTTTTTTTTTTTTTTAACAGCAAATGCTCCGACTTTATAATTTTTAAAAATTCATCATTTCGAGGAGAATGCTTTGATTAAAAAGATTAGTAAATTCTTGTTAAACAATGAAAACGACTTTATAATTATTTATTTTATTTATTGCGCAAACAAGCAGATTTAACACATATTTTACGATATTCATATTTCTAACTAGAGAAAGTCTAGAAAGCTTATAAAAAAATATATCTAAATTATCGGTAAGCGTGCATATTTATCTAAATTTGTTTGCTTTTTTAATTGCTTTTCATTTTGTATAAAAATGTGCTTCGCATCTATCAAAAAATCACTTTCTTTTAACACCTTCTTACGAAGTAAACAATTTAAAAGAATCAAATCAAAATGAAGTTTATAATCGTTACAATGGTAGGCATTATTATTAGTGTCAGTGCTGTACCTGCATCAGAAACGGTTGGCCTGGGATCAGCTTTAGGTAAATCAATTTGATGATTTTTGCGAAATGAATAAAAATTAAATAATTAATTTAAACACAATTCATGCGATATTTTCTTTGGAATTACAGGCAATGTCGTTTCAAATGTAGGCGATGCTGTTGATGGAGCAACTGGTGCACTTAGCGGAAATGTTGGTGAAACAAATGGTGGATTGGGTGAAAATTTAGGTAAATAAATTTGTTTATATATAAACGTATTTATATATTTTAATGCGTATACGCAAATATGAAAAAAATATTAGTTTTTTTTTTTCCACTTAAACATCGAACAAGCACGAATTATTCGTATATTAATACATTGAACAAATATAATTTAAAACACAAAAACGCCCTCTACACGTTGATTGTTTTTTTTTACCATGTGTATTAAGTAATTACATCGCTTATCATATGAACATGAGATTTGAGATTTTTGTCCGTACTCGTTCAATATAAGGCGCTCAAAAGCATCTGCGATATTTCGCGCGTAGAGGGCGAATTGTTGTTTTTGAGTCTTCATGAATTCGTGCTTGCATTGAAGAATATTAATTATAATATTTGATTGCAGGAAATGTTGCTTCGGAATTGGGTAGGGTTGTAGATCGTCTTATCGATGGGTCTGATAATGACACTGTTTCAACAGGTAAATGAATAAAATAAACAACAACAAAAAAACGTCAAATTCTCTTTGATTAAATTCACTTTAAAGCGTCTGTAATAAAACTTTGTGCATGCATCAATCAGTTGTAATTTAGTCCCAATTTTAGTTTGGAAATGTCCATTTCATTCTCAATACGCGTATTTTTATTTATAGCTGAATCATCAAACATCAATATTCCAAATATAGAAATCGGATTTTGTGACAATCCATTTATAACATTAACCGATATTAACGCTATATCAGCGGTCAATGTCTTAAGTTTTGTAACGGGTACAGTAAAAATTTTACCCCATTCAGATGATGAGTTGAGGGAAAAACTAAATTTTATCATACATGAACCGTAAGTTGAGCAGTTTATATATACAATCTTTCGATTAATATATTCATAAAAATTAATTTTTTCTTAAGGGGTCAAGATGTTAAAATTGTAAATGGTATAGATTTTACATCAGATCCATCCAAATATATGAATATAAATGCAAATTGTATTCGAATGTTAATGAATGGTTTTCTTAATGATTGTAATGCCAATGATACTGTCACTGCATATGTAAATGGTATTAAATGGAATCAATTTAATTTTAAATTTTTCTATTGTGTGTAATGAGTTTAATATGCTTTTCATCAGATTGGAGAACCAATTGTGCTCGTGGTTTAAATCAGGACCCTCTTCAATGTACTGTAGTTTCAGTCGATTGGGGTATGTGGTATTCTATCGAAATCACCATTGATTAAAATGGCTAATTAAACAGAACAAAAAAAAAAAATCATTTTTGTTTTTGTTCTTTTTTTTTTTTTTTTATTGCAAATTTGGTTTGTTTTATAGGGGACTTTGCTTGTGAAAATTATATAACCCTTGCTAAATCAGTTGTTCCAAAATTGGGCAAATTATTAGGAGACTTTTTTGCTGATAAAATGAATGTAACCAGCTTGCGTTTGTTGGGACATTCACTTGGTGGTAAATAACAAATGTAAATTTATCAATATTATTGATCACGTTTTAATTATTGCCTATTAATAACAGGACAAATAATGAGTTTTGCTTCTCAAGCTGCGAAATTAAAGAAAAAAATAATAGAAGAACTTGCAGGTAAATAAATTGAACAATTGGGGGCTCAGAGTGAAAATGATCAACAAACAGTTGAGAGTAAAAATATTCAGTTTCCATGTGTCCAAAGTTTGGACTCCAAACAGCACGCAATCGCCATAGAAATTATATGGAGTGTAAACACTTTTGTCTCTTAACTTTTTATTGTTCATTTTCACTCTCAGTCCTTCATATGTAGAGAAGATATGGTAGCAAAAAAAAAAAAAAAAAAAAAAATGGTTTTCAATTATATTTTCTCTTTAAGAATTTACTTCATTTTAATACAAATGTTTAGAATTTAAATAGTAAAAATTCATTTTAACTCAAACAGTTGTTGATTTGGCTGGTCCATTGTTTGAAGATGAAATGTGTTCCCCACTATCAGTATTTGAATCAACTCCAAGTGGAATGAGCAATCCATATATTGCAAAAAAAACATTCGCCCTAATCACTAACCCTTGCGAATTTGGAAGTGGAAGAATGAATATTGCACAGGTTAACATTAAAGTCAACCCAGATACAGAATACAGACAGCCAGGTGGTGTAACTGGGGTTGCTAATCATGGATTTGCAACTATATTAGCATCAGCAATGTGCTATCCTATTAAATGTTTTAATGCAGGAGGCTCAAAAATAAATTTGAATTTTATGTATAATCCCGATATTGAACCAGGAAATTATACAATTTCATCACAAAACTGCTATCCAGTTTGCATGGATTAAATGAAAAATGTTACAATATTCTCTGATTCAATAAAAATGAAACAATGAACATTTATTTTGTGGTTAATTTTTACTATTATTATTCATGTAATACCATATCACTGAAATTTTAATATGAATTTAGTGTTTTGAAGCTGCGTGTAAAAATAATTGAGATGGGTATAATTGTTAGAAAGTTTTGCCTAGTCATTGATGATGCATTACGTTCAACAGCGATAGATAATCGTGTTTCTGTTTAAGTTATTGATTTCATTATAGAATTCTATTCTCGTCAAGCCATTGATTATTTTCTTAAATCACTGAAAGTTCTTTCGAATTTTTTTTTTCGCGATTTTGGTTTCGGTGTTTTATTTTTTCGGGATTTTGTTGTTTCAAGATTTTATTTTTTGGGATTTTGCACAGTTACCCATTTTATGACTGCCACGTTCAAACTAGTGTATAACAAATCCAGTGTGGCATCTCGACTGTTTCATATCGTACATTTTTCAATTCATATCATACAAATAATCTTCAACAAAAAAAAAACCACATTCAAAGTAGAAGAAGAAAACTCTTAAAATGTTTAATTGTTTGTGCCTCAGCAAAGGAATATTGTGTATATAATTATTTCTTAAACAATCACATTTATTTGTATTCTTCAATATGATTGCGGAGAAAAATATTTTTTGTAAAACATTCATTAAATGTATAATTTATGCACTGACATGGATAGACAAATGATAATGGATAAATTCTGTTCGAAGCATTATTATTTTAAAAATTCATGTACAGCTGGTTTATTGAATTCATGTATGGCCGTTTTGCCCAATATGGTAGCCGTACTACCACCAGTGTTTGTACCAAATATTGATGGTCTCATTCGTTGCCATTTTGGATTTCGTTCAAATTGTTGATAAGCTTTAAAATTTTGTAAAAATGATCTTGGATTTATTTCGACCGTTTTAACATTATTGCTAATGCTAACACGTTTTGAATCACGTCTGGCAGCTCCACGATTTATAACAACACTATACAAGCGTAATGTGAAAAAATACAATAGTTCAACTAAACTAATCACCGATCCGCCAAGGCACAAACCGAAAATTCCACCAAATGAAGCTGTTTTGAATTAATCGTAAAAAAAAATGTATTTTTTGAATTAATTTTTTCAGTGAACATGATTTTGGACAATTATCCTAATGATATTTATTTTTATTCATTACCAAATAAACCATCCCAAGTCATGTACATATCACGCCGGTATTTGATGCATGTGAGATCTTTGAAATGAACTTTCAATGTCGTGGAATCATCGAGATCTTCACTATTGTCTCTATCGGAGTTACGGCAATTAGTATTTTTTTTTTTTTTTTTTTTAAACATTTTCAAAAGGATTTCAAATGAAATAGTCATTTAAACTCACCCTGAAGTGGTTGTATTTAATTTATCTTCTGGATATCGACGAGACAATATTGATTGGACTTCGTACCGCTAGAATGAAACAGAAAATAATCAATGGTTTCACAGTGTCTTTCCATTTTTTGTTCCAAAAAGGAAACGTTTTTGTTACCAATTCCGAGCATGTTGGTGGACAAACACATTCCATCCCAATACTGCTTTCATTGAGAGCTGCAATATCATCTGGTGGTTTTAAGCTTGAAAAAACATCTAAACCAAGAGAAATGAAAAAAAAAAAATCAAATAAATTTGTTGTTCGACATTTGCATTTATCACGCATAGTTAGTGATATGAAATGTGTTTTGAATTTTTTTTTTCAAATTTTTGAACTAACGTCTATTATCACGTAAACATTTGACATCATGTAGTGAACATTGCCGATACTTCTTCGAATAAGCTCTCATATCTGAAAACAGATGATGGAAAAACTAGTTAAAATATGTTTTGATCATAAATTTCATCCGAAATGTACTTGATTCAGGATAATAAAATGGCAAACAATCACACTTATTCAATATTGTATCAACGGTACACTCGGTCATGCATGATTGAAAGCTGTACTTGTCGGTTGTTCGTAATTTTTTCTATGAAAAATTTAAAATGGAAAATCAAATTTTATCGTGTGTATCCATACACATGTATCTGAGATATTTAAATCAAAACTAGCGAAATTACTTCATCAACGAATAGGCAATTTCGTTGTTTTTGTGAAAGTGATCGAATGCCTGGTTCGCCAACAATAACTGATGGTAAAACGGCAATTGTTAGATCATATCCAGGTTGTCCAATTGTTGTTGTTGTTACAGACGTTTGTGGAAAATTTTCAGCATCATGAATAAGAATCTTAGCACCATAGAATGATTTACTATATGCAACATATGATTCCTTTTCAATTTCAATGCGTATATGTAAACCAACATTTTCACCAGCTCCCGACACACGATATGTTGGATTATTTAATTGCTCATTTACGGTATTTTTCGATGAATCGCTAAAATTGTGAAAATTTAATTATTTGCACGTTTTTCATTGAAAATTTGCATTTTTGTTATAAAAAATGCAATTTTTTACATTTCCAAATCTCCTTTGAGCGCTTTATAATTGAATGAACCTTAAAATACAAAATATTAGAATGAAAAAAAGAAAAACACATTAGAATAAACTAAATAAAAATATGATGATGAAAATTTTCACATAAACATACAACAAAATCCTTCAGAACTTCGAGCGACACGAAACAATGTGTCACAAGGAACGATTTTCCCAAGCCATGCGCAATTTTTTATCATATTATTACATGGTTGCATAAGTTCCAACATCAATTTATCGGTTGTGTAGCCCATTTCTTCAAGAAATTGATAAGTTTTCAAGTATAAAGCATCAATATATTCCGGTGTTATGAGTTTGGCCAAATTCTCCAAGAATTCAACTATTGATTCTTTTTTTAAACCTTTTTCAACTCTATAACGGTATATTTTCAACAATTTTTTTTAAAATAAATTTTGATTTGGAGAAATAAAAATACATTTCAGCAGAATTATCGACATTAAGACAATTACACATACAATTTTTGAGTAATGTTCTTCGTGGCCGGTTGATAAACTTTATTAATATTACAAATGGTAATGGCAGGGAATGGTACATTCCAGATTGGATAGTTATTTGTTTCGACAGTGGTAATTGTTGGTGTTGTTTGAAATCGATCCCAAACTAGTCCCATCAAAACAATAGCAAACACCGTTCCCATTATAACAGCACTTGCCCAAATTATCAAACTTAACAATTTATTCAATCGTTTTTGTCTACAGAAGTTTATAAACAAAAAAAAAAAAAAAAAAAAAACAAAATAGTTTGAAATCAAAATAAAAGCATTAAATTTGATGAAATTGATTCGATAAATTTACCGGCTATAACTAGAGCCCAATTCTTGAATGTCAACAACAATGTGTTTAATTCCATGCAATGTTGAATCACGGCAAAAGTCCATTGTCGTTTGGGCCAATGCTTGTACACAATAATTATCGCGAACATCTTGCAAATTTGTTGGTATATGCAATGTAATATTGGATTTTTTTCGTGATTTTTCCTTTTCCGGCGGTTTTGATGGTGCCGCTGGCGGAATTGAAATCAATGTTGACATCTTTGACTTCCAATCTAATTAATTTTAAAATAAGAAATTACATTTTTCTTTTCTAATAAATTCTAAAAATCACACTTAAAAGCATTTATTGATTATATTTTCAATTAGAGCCTGTAGTGATACTCGATTGTTTGCTTTGGAATTTTTTTTAGTATTGTTTGGCATATAATTTGTGGTTTAAATATATCTCCATTTTTTCTTTAAACAAAATCAAGATAGAACAAAAACGAATTCACTGAAGAGCACAATAAATACACATTTTGGCATTGATTTGGATACAATTCAAATGTTTCATTTCATACAATACATACCAATGTTTTAATAAATCCTCTACGCAATTTTTGATGCAGAAAAGAAATAGTTTTAACTTTAAGAAAAATTCGACCGTTTTGTTTGAACTAATGACACTTACTGAAAACAATAACAAGTTCTAGAAATGTTTTTCATTTCAATCATTCACACATTTTATATTTCGTATTCACGGAAATTTCATTGCAATGTTAACCCACATATGGTTTTTGATTGAACATGTTTGTTCTATTTGCTTCATTCAGATAATAATATTGAAAGGGAATGCGAATACAAAATACCAAATCCGTCTTCATTGTTATTTTCATTTTTCTCCACCATATTTCTTCTTCTTCTTCTTCTTCTTCTTCTTCTTCTTCTTCTTCTTCTTCTTCTTCTTCTTCTTCTTCTTTCTTCATACATTCGTCTTCGTTTTCGTGTGTATCACGCAAAAGGCTTCCATTGAAATTTCAAAATATAATGGAAACAAAGTGACAATCAACCTTTAAAATGCACATGCCATCGTCATCAGCACCGTCATTGCTGTCATAATTCCAGTTTCACTTACATTTTTAATCATGTCCTTTCAATTAACATTTACCAGTTTGTTCGGTAGACAATTAGGCTAGCGCTATTTTCATACACTTAACCTCTGTTGGAGATGGGGAGTGAGAGAGAAAGAGAGAGAGAAAGAGAGAGAGAGAGAGAGAGAGAGAGAGAGAGAGAAAGAGCGAGGGGAGGGGGGAGTTTATTGTGAGGGGGAAGGAGGTTTGAATGAAGAAAGAACACATTCATTTAATGAGACAATTGTGAGGAAATACGGATTGCATGTTGATCCAACGACATGCATGAAATAAGAATACTTTCGGTGACCGCAATCTTCATACCAATTCGTACAATTTGTTATCCATTAGAAACAGTAACGTTTCATTTAATTCATAGAAAAAAGGAATTAATTAGGTCAATGAATGGGAAATGAATTGAATTGTATATTGTGTTAATTGACGAAATGATGAAAATACCTAAATTCCAGATTTGATCTTATTTATTTCATTTCTTTTTTCTTTCTTGTGTGTATAATTTCAGGACGATTAAAGAGCATATTGAATGAATAAAATGTATAATTCAAGTGCAAAATGAACAATTACATAATACAGATTGGCAATTGCCATCGCACCGTCATTAAAATGTGAAACAAAAATCGAAAAGATAATAAAATGGCAAAGTGTGAAACATTAAGAAAATTATCAAAGAATTTGTACAAAGTAAACATGTAAATGTTCTGATGTTTTATAATAAAAGAGACTGACTGATGTAATTGAATATAAAAAGAAAAGAAATGTAGAAAAAGAAAATTAAAATAATTGAAAAATGACAAGATTCAATGAAATGTGAAAAAAATAATGTGAAATAAACCCAGTTTACTGGACATTTAATGAAATTCAGAGAAAAAGAAAGAGAAACACTTGATTTGTTTTTATTATTATTTCTCATTTTTATTAGAATATCTACTTGAAATACATCTTTATCCTTGAAATAACTGACATTTTACAATAAAATCTTAACGTTTTTTCTTGTTTTTTTTTTCTTTCTTTCTTTTTTGATCTTGTGGACATCTCTTAGTTGGTTTTTCATTTAAAAACATATGACATTTGAATGAATCAAATCAAATTAAAATTGTGAAAGTTCTTTTGTCAATGTTTCTCTAAGATTCATTTTCATTTAGAATTGATTGTTTTATTTTGATTTTTTTTTTTCTATTTGAAAAATATTGTTTAAGTGCTGAACTATATTGTTCAGTTGTTTTTCTCAGAAAATGAAGCAGTGTTGAAGTCGCTTCAAAAAAGAAATTCATTGTCTCTTCTCTAGTCGAGTATGGTGTGATTTTAAATTAATATCAAACAAAATTGAGAAAGTGGACTTCTATGCCGTGGGCAAGTACATCAACTATCGACTAATGGACTACGGCATAAATCGTGCGACGTTACATTCGAAGTGATCTCTATCATTTATACATTGAATGGCACATATACCATTACGGAATGCAAATGACAAAACGTATCTTTTTGCCGTTTCCGTTGATATAGACAATGTACATTGATAAATCGCTTTCATGCAAGAAATTCATACGTTAATAAATCGTATAGATGGCGTCAAGTGTGTAGAATTTGAACGAACAGGAACAGATCGCATTTATGAAACAGTTGAATTAATTGAACAACGTTCGGAAACATTTTGTGTGTTCATGTTCGTTCAAGTTCGGTTCAAGTTGTTCAGAATTGAAAATAACCTGTTCATGTTCGTTCATGTTCGGTTAAAATTCGAACGAACTCGAACGAACATGAACAGTTCGGTTCAGTGGACAGCTCTAGTGTATGTATGTATGTATGCGACTACAAAATGTAATTGAAAGACATTTGATGTGAACCATCGAAAAAAAAAAAATGATTGTGACTCTCACAATCACTCTCTTAATCATGATTGTATGCGATTGTGAGATTGTGTTTACTTCACAATCATTTCATAATGAGTGATTAAGAGATTTTTTTTTTATTAATTTGACAATTCGAATTTAACGGATTTCGATTTTAACATTCTGACGTTTACAACTACATACAATACATGCTATTCACATACGCGAACAAATCCCATATGAAACATCATATGCGCGAATCATGTTGACATATTTTGTAAAATGACCAAAATGAATAAAAAAAAAAAAAATTTTAATTTCAACATAAATCATATAATTTGACTTGAAACATTTTTTTCATACAAAATACCAATTTTATTATATGTTTTTTGATATTTTTCTCAGTTGATGTCGATGAACCAAACGGACATTTGCAACTTGAAGATAATTTAGAGGTATTTATTTCAGTGTTACTTCAAGATAAAATATTTATTTAATTAACTTATATAACTTATTTTCAGTGTTCTTGGTCGGCTTGCTTATAAGCGGCTGCTTTTTTTAAGCAGCTTATCAATACGGTTCTGAAGCATCAATCAGCAATGCGTTACGGTATTCTATTATACACTCATGAAACACAGAGTATGCGTGTACGTTGTACAATTTTACATGTTATTAGACACTGCACCCTGCGCATTGTACTGCATTGTTGATCGATGCGTCAGAGCCGTATTGATAAGCTGGCTTATTTAAGCAGCTTAAAAAAAGCAGCCGCTTATAAGCAAGCCTACGAAGAACACTGCTTATTTTTTTTTTGTTTTAGCAACTTTTGGAGGCCATTTTGTCGTCAATTGAGCAGCAACAAGTATACAGTTTTATGAATATTATTCCAGATCAAATATTTGTTTAATTAACGCTTATTTTTTTTCCATCTTAGATTCTATTAAAAGGAATGCTATTTGTTGGTTGTGCCACCATTGTTGCCGTTGCTTGCTTTTTACGCATCAACAAATAATTCAGATTTTGTTCAAAAATATTGTTTAAAAAAAATTAATTTCATTAAAAAGATAAATGCATTTTTTTTGTTTCTTGAATTTTTTTTTTTTGGGTGCGTATGTTAGTCGTGTGTGTATGTTGGGTGTGTTGGGTGTGTTGGGTGTGTTGGGTGTGTTGGGTGTATGATGATAGAAGCATTTATTGATTATATTTTCAATAAGAGCCTGTAATGATACTCGATTGTTTGCTTTGGATTTTTTTTAGTATTGTTTGGCATATAATTTGTGGTTTAAATATATCTCCATTTTTTCTTTAAACAAAATCAAGATAGAACAAAAACGAATTCACTGAAGAGCACAATAAATACACATTTTAGCATTGATTTGGATACAATTCAAATGTTTCATTTCATACAATACATACCAATGATTTAATAAATCCTCTACGCAATTTTTGATGCAGAAAAGAAATAGTTTTAACTTTAAGAAAAATTCGACCGTTTTGTTTGAACTAATGACACTTACTGAAAACAATAACAAGTTCTAGAAATGTTTTTCATTTCAATCATTCACACATTTTATATTTCGTATTCACGGAAATTTCATTGCAATGTTAACCCACATATGGTTTTTGATTGAACATGTTTGTTCTATTCGCTTCATTCAGATAATAATATTGAAAGGGAATGCGAATACAAAATACCAACTTCATTGTTATTTTCATTTTTTTCCACCATATTTTTTTCTTCTTCTTCTTCTTCTTCTTCTTCTTCTTCTTCTTCTTCTTCTTCTTCATACATTCGTCTTCGTTTTTGTGTATCACGAAAAAGGCTTCCATTGAAATTTCAAAATATAATGGAAACAAAGTGACAATCAACCTTTAAAATGCACATGCCATCGTCATCAGCACCGTCATTGCTGTCATAATTCCAGTTTCACTTACATTTTTAATCATGTCCTTTCAATTAACATTTACCAGTTTGTTCGGTAGACAATTAGGCTAGCGCTATTTTCATACACTTAACCTCTGTTGGAGATGGGGAGTGAGAGAGAAAAAGAGAGGGAGAGAAAAAAAGAGCGAGGGGGGGGGGGGGAGTTTATTGTGAGGGGGAAGGAGGTTTGAATGAAGAAAGAACACATTCATTTAATGAGACAATTGTGAGGAAATACGGATTGCATGTTGATCCAACGACATGCATGAAATAAGAATACTTTCGGTGACCGCAATCTTCATACCAATTCGTACAATTTGTTATCCATTAGAAACAGTAACGTTTCATTTAATTCATAGAAAAAAGGAATTAATTAGGTCAATGAATGGGAAATGAATTGAATTGTATATTGTGTTAATTGACGAAATGATGAAAATACCTAAATTCCAGATTTGATCTTATTTATTTCATTTCTTTTTTCTTTCTTGTGTGTATAATTTCAGGACGGTTAAAGAGCATATTGAATGAATAAAATGTATAATTCAAGTGCAAAATGAACAATTACATAATACAGATTGGCAATTGCCATCGCACCGTCATTAAAATGTGAAACAAAAATCGAAAAGATAACAAAATGGCAAAGTGTGAAACATTAAGAAAATTATCAAAGAATTTGTACAAAGTAAACATGTAAATGTTCTGATGTTTTATAATAAAAGAGACTGACTGATGTAATTGAATATAAAAAGAAATGAAATGTAGAAAAAGAAAATTAAAATGATTGAAAAATGACAAGATTCAATGAAATGTGAAAAAAATAATGTGAAATAAACCCAGTTTACTGGACATTTAATGAAATTCAGAGAAAGATAAACACTTGATTTGTTTTTATTATTATTTCTCATTTTTATTAGAATATCTACTTGAAATACATCTTTATCCTTGAAATAACTGACATTTTACAATAAAATCTTAACGTTTTTTCTTGTTTTATTTTGTTTTTTTTTTTTCTATTTGAAAAATATTGTTTAAATGCTGATCTAATGCGTATAAAAATAAAAATTATATTCTCTTACATTCTAAGCAGATTCTCATTGGGATATGAGATTGAGTTTGTTTTCTTTTCATTCAATATTTCAATTGGTTTAACTAAATTTTACTTGTTGATAATATCAACTTGATATTCTATCGGATAAAATCTCTTATTTTAATATCTTTACATTCTTTTGTATTATTTTTGTTGGATTTTTTTTTCTGTTTTTTTTTTTTTTTTTTTTTTTCAATTTTCTTTAGTATTTTTTCCCTAGGTATTTCCTTATATATATATATATATATCTTGCCGTTTGTACGTGCAGCTTGTTTATTGTTTACATTCCATGGTGAACGAGTATGCAGAATTCCTTTGAAAATGATTCGATTATTGGCTTTCATTCAAAAAATTATTTTGATTCGATTTCATATGTGAAAGGCTTCGAGGAAAAATGTTACACAGAAAAGTTCCGTGGAAAAATGTTATTATTCAATGTATTTGTTGTTGTTTTTTGTATGTTGAATACACTGAATAATAACATTTTTCATCGGAGCCTTTCATGTATTGAAAGTTTATTGAAGGAAATTCAAGCATTGTTCAGATCAATTAATGCTGATTAAATTTTCAAAATGATTACGAGTTTTTTTTTTTTTTTTTTTTTTTTTTTTCTTAAATTCTTAGTCCTCCTACATGCTAAATTTCTTTTTAATACGTAAACGTTTAAATCATTTTATTTTGATTGTTATCATAGTATATTTTTGTGATGAGCTGTATTTTCTTCGCAATATGATTACCAAATGCAAATCATTATGAAAAAAAATGTATCTAACTCTTGATGGCCACCACCACAATATATGTTTTTTTTTTTTTTTTTTGTTTTTTTTTTCTCAAAGCAATTTTCTTTTTTCTCAATTTTTTTCTTAAAATTACCATTATGGTTACATGTATTTTAGGAATTTTTCTTTTTCCTAATTCATCTCATTTGACACTTTTATGTTGAAAAGGAAAAATCAAGACATATCAGAAGGATGACATCTCAGTACAAATGAAATTTGGAATACTTGTGGTGCCAAGTATCATTTTGCAATGGAATTTTCGTAATTCACAAGTTCGATGTAAGTGACAACAAAACGTGTCATCCTCTTAGGAAAAAAAGATTGAAAATGAGTAAATGTTCAATTAATTACTTTTGTTGTTGTTGTTGTTTTTGAATAATTACTGAAATTTGTAATTTTAATCGCTATGGACATGAGTGTTTGCAAAAATTCCAATTGATTTAAGACCAAAGAAATTCAATCGATTTGATTTCATTTCTTCTTTTTTTTGTCGAAAAATGAATATTTGAACATACAAAGAGTTGGATGTATATTAAAAAAAAAAAAAAAAAAAAAAAAACAAAAAAAAAATCTCTGATTGTTTGACTTCAATTTTGCAGCTAAACATCTATTCTAATCATCTTATGAAAAAATTATAAAATCTCGACAGTAATTAATATCGATAATGGGAAAATTTTTTTGTTTCTATTCTAAAATCATTTTTATTTATAAAAAAAAAAAAAAAAAAGAAAATATACTCTTGACGAATAGCTAATAATACTGATATTGGTAAGTTTATATCATAAAATACACTTAAGACACAATTGTTTGTTGGAAATTATTGTAATTTAATTTCTTCAGAAAATTCGTTGTTTCTGAACGAATTTTTCCTAATTGAATTTCTAAATTTCCTAATTAAATTGGCATTATTTCTATAATTGTTTTAATTCTAATTTTTTGAAAAAAAGAAAAGAATGTTGTACGCATTGCATATTTTTTTTTTTTTTTTTTTTTATCTAATTCGATGGAAATTTTAACTGATTGTTATGTTTATGTTGTGAATGTGTTTTAATATAATTCCATCGCCAATCGATTAGTATCAATGAATTCAGTCGATTTGTCCTTTATGATTGATGTATGCATTGTAAAGTGCGGAATCTTTATTTCGATAGCGTAATTTTGTGCATGTCATCCACAGTGATACAATTAAAATGGCGAATAGAATAAATGTGGCAAACATAAATGATGATAGTATAGTTGTTTTCATGCATGTTTCACTTGGCTCTTTCACACCTAAATTTCATAATTAAAAGAATATAAATTGTTATTATTTTCCTCTCAATAATAATAAAATTATAAGATTTATAAAAATAAAATAAAAAAAAAAAAAAAACACATCATGACAATGAGATAAATCTTTATTCGATAAATATTTACTTTGAACAGCTGAACTGAATTCATCACCTTCGCCTTCTTGAAGTACTCGCAATGATTGAAATAGACTTATGTTATCGGAAACGGTTTTTTCCTTTTTACCACTTTCAGCCACATCATTTACAATTGTTTTATTTATATTGGATACATCACGCTTGGTCACCGATTTTATATTACGCCAATGACACGGTTGACTCTATATAGAATTAACAATTTGAAGGAAAAGTTTAACAATTAAAAACAAGAACACATACAAACGAATTTAAATTCAGTAGATTAAGAAAAAAAAAAAAAAAAAGAAAAAAAAAAATAAACATCGATCGCATTGTTTTTTTTTTTTTGTGATGAAAAACAAAAATGTTACACACATTGTTTTATGAATGTCATTGTCTTATTTACTTATTGGAGTAATAGTGGAATTTCATTTCAATTGTTATTTGTTTGATGTTTTGTATAATTGTCTGCATATGAATTTGTATGAAAACTACACATGAATTGTCAACACAATGCGAAAGATATTGCATAAAATTCTCTTTCTTTCTTTCTCTCTCTCTCTCTCTCTTTCTCTCTCTCTCTTTCTCTCTCTCTCTCTCTCTCTCTCTTTCTCTCTCTCTCTCCCTCTTTCTCTCTATCGCTCTTTCAGAGAAGATTCAGTTGAAACACAACTTACCGGACATCTGCCATGACACATTCGAACATCGCATTCAATATATAGCGCCGGTGAACCAGTGAATCGGAATGTCTTCATGTATGCATAAACTTGAGTTTCATAACCACCAGTATCGGACCATTGGCCACGGAAGCGTGAAATCAATTTATCGTCAACGGGACAACTACAATGGTGTGTTTTTTTTTTTTTTTTTTTTTTTTTTTGTTATTTTGCGAAAATTAACATCCACATCCATAGAAAAGCGAAGTCATAATGATGGAAATAAAAGAAGCAAAAGAAGAAAAGACAAAGAAAATGTTTAAAATAAAGAAGATTTTAGCATTGCATAATCCTTGAAATTTCAAAGTTTTTTTTTTTTGTTTTTATTTTTATTTTTGATTTGTATATTGTTTATCATCATTGAAACACTTACCCATATTCATCAATTAATTGGATACGTTTATTGGCACCATTATGTGCATAACAATCATTAACAACAATATCAAAACCATCATATTTGCTGCGCATATAAATCATTAATGTCAATGGATCACCAACACGAACGGGTCCACTTACACGTGTACCACCAATGCCATAACCATTGCGAATTTCCATGTAGCATTCCGGGGGGCTCAAAGTGAAAACGACCGGATTTCCTGTTGCCACTCTGTGTATGCGACAAAAAAAAAAAAAAAAAAAAAAAAAAAAAAAAAAACGAATTTTCAATCATGTAGTAATCATCATCAATAAATCAAAAAAAAAAAAAAAAAAAATTGCGTAAATGTTTGATTCTTTGTTTGAAAACAAGAAGAATAAAAGAAAACATTGAAGAAAATCAATTGAAATGTTACTTACTCAACATCCAAAAATGGGAATGTAACCGTTTTCCAAAAATCGTAACCATATTCGCAAGTTACTTTAAAATGCTCATCAAATTCTTCTTCAATCAATGGATTATACTGAACAGTGATTGTATTCCACATAAAATTCTAATAAATTACAGGATTTTTTTTTAAAATGAAAACCAATTTAATTTAATCAGTTTGTTCTGTATAAATCAAAATCAAAATAATAATATAAAAATGTTTACCGTTGGATTTTCGCGTGATTTTTCACTAATTGCATTTTTTCCCAATGTTCCGCAACGATTTAATTGAATATAAAATTCATAATAATCACGACCTGAACCATTAATATACATACAATCTGGATCATATGCATAACCTTTGATGAAAATGAAAAAGAAAGAAAGAAAGAAAGGAAAACACATAAAAATGCACTTGTTAAAAAATGGTTAATATTAATTTGAATTTCGTGTGTTTTGTTTTTATTTTAATTTTAATTTACTCAAATGTATACAAATTTGGAAGCAATTCAATGAGTTTACGATTCAAATCACAAAATTGTAATTTTCATTACAATTTAACAACACGATTATGTAAAATGTGCATAAAAATCATTATTCATACATACCAGCTGAATATAAAAGACCAGTAAATGATCCATTGAATCCAATACGAATTTTCATATAATCATCTTGGCATTCGGCTTCAATATCTGCATCAAAATATAAATGAAAAAAAAAAAAATAAAAAATTGTAATAAACAAATCATCACTTATGGCTTATCTTGACAATTATATTATATATTCGAAAATTTATGGATATCATATTGAATTGCTTGTTAGATAGACTTAACCAAAAAAAAAAAAAAAAAAAAAAAAAAAAATATATAAAAATGCACGCAATGGAACTTACGTTGTACTCGTGTATTATTGATTCGATTACGATGTGTATAGTCTCGGTCCCATGATTCATGACGCCATCCATCAATATCACCATCAATATGATAACCAGCATTGATTCCAGTTGGTCGATTACGCAATGATGTAACTGGAATATAACCAGCCGTCTCCGATAGATAAACCACCTGTAAAATGATTAATGATCTCACATCAATTTACAATTTTATAATTATTATCATTATCAAACTATGCGCCAGTCAAGGTTTATACAAAATGAAAATGAAAGAAAAATATAACATCAACAATGAAAAAAAAAAAAAAAAATTAACCAATAAAAAAGAAGAAATAACAAAATTAAACAACAACTACAACAAAAAAAGAATCTATCAAACGGTTCAAAAAACACAGACGATCACACATTCAAAAACTTTTGCTCAAATTAGTAAATCTAATAAAATGCACTGAAGCGAGCACACAATGAATGAAATAAAAAAAAAAAAAAATGCAAATCAAAAACTAAAAGAAAACAGTTGAATATGCAAAAATGCCATCAAATTGACCATCAAAAGTAAAACAAAACGTTGCGAAATATTGGGCTGACAGCGATTCATTTCTCGTTGGTTTCCCTTTTTCTTCTTTCTTTGTTTCTTTCTATTTTTCTTTGACTCTTTCACTCTTTTACTCGTTCACTCTTTCACTCTTTCACTCTTTCACTCTATCTCGTTCTCTTTCTTTCTCTTTCTCTCTCTTTCTCTCTCTTTCTCTCGTTTTCTCTCTTTCTGATCTTTGTCCCTTGTTTCTTGTTGTTCGACTGTTAAAAGCTTCAACGTTCTTAGGGAAAAGAGGAAAAAAAGAAGCAAATTGTAGATGGCTTTGGATGGGATCGTACACAATATGTGTACGTTGCGTGAACAATATTCGAACTGTTCAGTGTTCAATCGAATTCCAATTGTGGTTGGCGTTGCATTGTGATATCGTTTTGTTTGATTGAATCTTTTTTTTTTTTTTTTTTTTTTTCAATTTACCACATACTGTCCGCGTCTCACACAGTCAAACGCGCATACAAAAGAACATGGAAAAAATAAAAAGCGTTTAAAATCAATAAGCTCGTCGAATTATTGCACAGTAGAATAAAACGATGAATGAAAATTTACAATCAATATGTATTTTAGAATGTGTGAAAAATACGAACGAAAAATACCAACGAAAAAAGAAAAACACACTCACACAAATACGTGCGAAAAAAAATATTGACAAGAAAAAAATTGACAAGAAAAAGCACAATTTTCTTCAATAAAATGAAGGAAAAATAAAAAATAAAAAAAAAAAAAAAAAATAAACATTCAAAACAGCATTTCAGTATGAATGTACAAATGTGTAATTTGTCAGGTTGTTTGGCCTTATATGCTGAAGGTCATTTCTGTGCATTTTTGTACAAAATAGATCTGATCATTTGATGCGATTGGAACACGATTGATGGCACATATCGTTTTATTATTATTATGGCCCATTCGCCGCAAACGATGAATTTTTGAATGGGGGAGAACAGCTGGATTAAATGCTCTTTGCTCTCTACTCGCTTTACTTTTCGTTTCGCACATTTTGTACGAAAATTGAACGCAACTTTGTTGCGATTAAAATGACGTGCACTAGGTCGTATCACTCATTCGATCTTTTGTTGTTTTGGTAGTTTGGTCTCGTTCTCTCTCTCTCTCTCTCTCTCTTTTTTTTTTTCTCTCCCTTTCTGTTTCTAGTAGTGAAGTATAGTATTTTCAATTTCAATAAAACTCATCATGCACACACACACACACGCACATACAGTGAACATAAGCTCCAATGAATGAATTTGCGTGAACAAATTTTCTGTAATCCAAAGCAAAGATTTAGACGTACGGTAGTGAGGTCGAGGTGTTCGACTGATTGGAAAGATAACTATAATATTATGTATCCATTTTAAATTTTCAGATATATTTCCATAAAACACAGTTAACCGAATTCAATTTAAGTCTTCATTTCAATGCTGACCATTTATTGTTTACGAAAAAAAAAAAAAAAAGAAAAAAAAGTGTCTTCGTACGCGTTCTAAATTTTATCCGCGTTTATTTTATTTAGTTAATTTCTGTAAAACACTGCGGTAATTTAATGAAAAAAAAAAGATGATTTTTAGCACACATTTGGTTGACGTTTAACCTTTTTGCTCAAATGCACAATGAAAGCGAATTCTAAACGCCTTCAAAGCCAAAATACATTTGCTGAATCATTGAAAATGAATTCATTTTAAGTTGGTTTTGCTAAATTCACTTTTTGTTCTAAATTGAATAAATTAGAATTGAAAAATGAAAATGAATAAGCATTTGACGTTAAATAATTATGCTCATTTATTTTTATTACTTTTCTAGACCATTTCCATTACAGATGTGTGTGTGTGTTTGCGTGTGTGTGTAAACAATTTTTCATTTAAAATACTTTTGAATTGTGGACACTTACATAATTGATGTGTTTTGGTTTTTCAACATTGAATTGAAAATGCTAACAAATAATAAACTCATTTCCGGGAAATTAAATTTTGAATTTTAAATGTCATTCTTGGGCTCTCAATAAGTTTCACACTTGACAAAACAAATTGACAACATATTGACAAATAAACAAAAAACGAAAAAGAAAAAGAAGAAGAAGATGATGATGATGATGAAGAAGAAGAAGAAGAAGAAGAAGAAGAAGAAGAAGAAGAAGAAGAAGAAGAAGAAAGAAAGAAGCAAACAATAAAATGTCATTCAAAATACAAAAGACATTTTTCCAACGAGTCATCACAAAAATGATAGATTCATACGCACATTAAACTGTTTGTAAAATGCATCATAACTAGTTTACTTGCAAACGGAAAAATAATGAAAAAAGAAGGAAAAAAATACAGTATATACCAAACGAAAAAGAGATGTAAAGAAAAAGCGAATAAAGCGTCATAATAAGGCAATGAGTTAAAAGGAAAATTAGCCATTAAAGTCAGTACAGAGCAATGTATCTTTGCTCGTCACTCTTTCACATATAATGTTTGCGCATAATTTTGTTGGTGTTGTTGTTGTTTTTACCTTATTATTAAAACATTATGCCATTGCATAATCATAATAACAACGAGTGCAAAACAAATGACCCATGCGGAATTTCATGATCTTCATCCACCACATAATTCTGTTGGTGTTTAAAAAGCCACATAAAATGAGACGATGACGACGACGACGACGATGATGATGATGACGACTACAACGTCAAACATTTATGATGATGGCTAGCACATGTTCGGATTCAAGTCATTTCAACTGGATTTGAAACAATAGTGTAAGGCCATTCGACCTTATTTGATGACGACATAACATCAGTGGTGCACATGCCCTGGTACTTATAAATCAGACGCAAACATTTTATTTGACGTTACTCCTGAATGAATGGATGACAGGCATGTATATGTTGATTATTGTCGAAGACGATTCAATACATGTGCAGAATTAATACCAAATGAGTAAAAAAAAAAAAAAAACCATAAACCACAATCAACTATTCCAAAAACAAATATTCAATATATTTAATTTTATATTGTGTTTTGTGTTTTGTGTTTTTCGAGAAAAAAGAAAAAAAAAAATTTTTCGTAGACACAAACCAAACGGATGGAATGACGAACAAAAATGGAAGTTAAAACGATAAACAACAACCGAAATGAACTGAAAAACGATTTCATAATCACACAACTCAAAATACCGGAGAAAAATTATTGAAGAAAAAAAAAAAAAAAAAAAAAACACCGGCCAACCAAACAAGTAGACTGTAGTTGTAGAATTTGTAGCTTCATTTTGGCAATAGCTTCATTCCATACAAAATGCATGGTATAATATATATGGAAAATGTGGCATTACAAGATTTCAACGCAATGAAATAAAAATAAAAATTGTTTTATTTTAGTCATGCCCTAGTGATTTGACGTATTCTGCACATTTAATATGAACACCGTTTTGTTGGTTTGTGCAATTATAAGTGCGGACGCGTTGGCGGCACAAAATAGACAGCCACGATGCAAACATTATATGATGACACCGCAAGTTTGCATACTTGGTGAATTTGTTGTTGTTGTTGTTTTTTTTTTTTTTGTTTTTTCATTGGGCCCGATCATTTTCTTTCGTCTCTCATTGTCGACTCAACGAAATCACTTTCTTACATCCCGACATATAACTCCCGAAGGTTTCACACTATTGACACATCCATTTACGCTTAAGTGGAATCGGAAGATCGTACTCTTCTTCTTCTTCTTCTTCTTCTCCTCCTTCTCCTCCTCCTCCTCCTCCTTCTTCTTCTTTTTCTTCTGTTGTTGTTGTTGTTGTTATTGTTGAAATGTTGATATATCTTTTTGCGTAAATTGTTCTCTCATTGTTTTTATTTTGAATGAACAATTAGTGTCTTTAATGAAATAAAATACTTTCAAACTATTAACAAATTGACATATTGAAAAATGGCGATGACTCAATATAATCCTTTAAAAGGCCATTTCAATTGATTCATTCAGGATGTGTTGAAACTAGCATTTAATTACAGATTTGCATACAAATGTATTTAAAAAAAAAAAAAAAAAAAAAAAAAAGAAATTCAGATTAAAAGAAAAACTCCCCGTTTAAAAACGTTTGTTCACGGGAAATGAGTGATGAATTTAAGAGGTTGTCTTTGGACTTATTTAATTGATGAAATATCAATTCAAAAGTATACAATTTTCCAATCACCATTGTCTCAAACTATATGAATTGAAACATGGATGTCACTTGATTCAATCGAAAATAAAGTCAAAGTCAAATGAAAAAAAAAAAAAATAAGAACATTGAATGCAACCAAAAGTATTCATACATAAAATTCAATTGCCTGAACAATTTGAACCGTTTGTATTATATTTTTCTTTGTTTTTTGGATTATTTTCTTTAATTGTTTGTACATGCTGGGCGAATTCGATTTAAAGCACTTGTCTCGATCAAATTATAAGTTGTTTGAATGAGCTGGCCTCTAGTACTACTTGGCCAAGTAGTTAGAATGAATAAAAAAAAAAAAAAAAAAAAAAAAAAACTAATATTGAGATTTCATTGAAACAATTTTGCTCTCCATCGTTTTAATTTGAATAATTCACTAATGATCATTTATAAAATTCTTTTTGCTGGCGGCAACTTCGACAGCGTCGGTGTATTCAAACAATAACAATAATGATTTCATTCTTTTCTCAAATACCAATAGTTTTGATGTGCAGAGACACCATCATCCACATTGCTTTCATCGATTCATGTCAATTCAAATTAGACATTTTTAGTATGCCAAGCGAATAACGCTGAAACTCAATGAAATGATTTTAAATGGAAATGTATGTTAAACACAGCTTGAAAATCAATGCGCCTGAAATTAAGAGATTCTTTTATTTCGATGTGTGTCTATGTTTTTGCAGTTTATTTTCACCTTTCATCAGGCCAATTTCTTTGTGTGTATCTATGTGTGTCAATTTATCAAAACATATCTGAAGAATTGCCGGGGCTTTGTTTTTTTTTTTCTTTTTTCTTTTTTTTTGAATGTAAAGTGGTTTACTTATATGCACACAACAGATACGCATTACAATCATCTCTAGTTCAGTCTATCTATAATATCGCATATTGTATTTTGCCAATATGGATTAATTTGTTTTTTTTTTTTTTTTTTTTTTTTTGCACAAGTCGCGATCATCTTACAATTATCGTCTGTTTTATGCGTTTCGGATCAACAGCTACGAGATAATTTGTCTTTTATTTCATTCTATCAACGTTGATTTGAATGTTTTTATTTTAATCATTTGTGAACGAAATGAAAATACAGAGATTTAGAGGGAGAGAGAGAGAGAGAGAAAGAGAGTGGAAGAGAGATTGAGAGAGAGAGAAACAGAGAGAAAGAGATCCGTCATTGAAACCATTCGAATCAGTTTGTTTCTTTTTGAATTTGGCCATTTTCCGTTGTTTATAAACGGTTTCAAGTGATTACTATGTTTGTAAATATAATGTAAATCATGTGTTGTTGCTATGTGCGCGCATTGTATTTGAAGAGAAATGAAATGCTTTCAAATGAATTGACTGCGTCGGTCATAATTTGGACGTATATGCTTGTATGTGTGTGTGTGTGTGTGTGCATGTATATTTGTGACTGGGCTAAGTACTTGACGAAATGTTCTATTTTCTAATAACTGAGCAATGTGTTGAATCGTGTATTCAACTGGAATCATTTCAATGGAATGTGAATTCCCGTGAAAAAGCTTACAAATTACCAGCAAATTGTTCACAATTGCTGAATTTTTATGTTTTATTCATATCCATCATTTTGATTCTATATAGAATAAAATCAAACGGTCGAAAAATAGAGATAGAGAGAGAGAGAGAGAGAGAGAGAGAGAGAAAGAAAAAGAAAGAAATCAAAATCAAAAAGAAAAATTACACCAATGAAATTGTGATGTGTGTTCAGTTGGCAGAACAAAGCCGATAAAATATATGCGAGAGAGCAATTAGCAATTAGGTTACCATTTCAACGTGTCAACTGTCTATATGTACATGCGTAACGCATCAAATTCTGGTAGCGTGAACAAAAATAAAAATGAATGAATTTTCCCAAAACATTCTCTCTCTCTCTCTCTCTCTCTCTCTCTCGGTCTGTCTCTCTTGATTTAATTCTGATCTTGATACAGATATTTTTAAATTGTAATACAAATACATAGTAAACTGTAAATAAATAGTAAAGATTAAATGGCATACATACCGGTTCTTTTTGACTGCCATCTTGACTAAGCGCTTCCGTTGAATGATTTTGATTTGAATCGGTGATAGTGATCGTTTTCTGGAAGAAAAAAAAAAAAAAAATCACATAAACATTTTATGGACATTTTTCATTTTTTTTTTTTTTTCTTTTTGTTTTTTCATTTATTTCAGTTCAAGTATTTTTTGCTTGACAAAATGATTTAAATTGAATGATTGTTTTATCATTGTGATGTATAAAAAAAATAAAACCTACCTCAATATCAACTGATTCCGGTTTTACTGATCCTTTACGTTTAATGATTGATGATTGTGTAACAGGGATAAATTGTCGTGTTGATGGTGATGTTTCTAAACTTGATACTCCATCACTGGTTTGATCACTTGTTATACCAACACTAACATTACTATCATTTGTACTAGTATTGCTGTCATTTTCACTATCGTTGCCTAAAATCAAAGTAAAAGATTTTCGTTTTGTTTTGTTTTGTTTTTGTTTTTGTTTTTGTTTTTATTTTTCATTTAAAAATTTGTTTTTTATTCAAATTTTCTTGAAAAATGTATCAATGAAAAAGTACTTTTTTTTTTATGCATTGAATTTGGAATTTAATTCATCCTTGATTCGCTCATTTTATTTTAATAACTCCATGGATGAATTTTTATTTTGCATATTTAAATTCATAATTAATTTGATTATTTTATGAAAAATTTCTTACCATTTTCTGTGCTTGCACTGGCCGTACTAGCTCCTCTACTTTCAAAACCGCTGGCTGTTGAACTGATTCCCATTGTTGATGTACTACTATTACTGCTACTACTTGTATGACCAATTATACTGAATTCTGTCACTAATAAATCTTCATCCTGTGCATTAGCCAATAGACTTGATGATATCTGGACAGAATAGAGCAAAACATGATTATATTATCCATAAAATTAGGATGGAGCAAAAAATGTGGGGCGGGGGAGGTGTGGAATGAAAGCGACAAAAATTGCTTAAACAAATTAGATGCAAAGGAAATGAAACGATAGCTAATGATTGATAATTTAAATCACTATCGAAAGACACCACAGTATTCACATCTAATATACATCGACCATGTGTGTGTGTGTGTAGTCAATGAAAAAAAAAAAAAAAAAAACAAATAGCGATTTAAGTCATAAATCACCGATTTACTTACCAGCGATAAAATGAAAATATTCAACAAAACCCCGGTGGCCATCATGTTACTCCACGATATCCTGCACAAAATACACAATTTGAATAGATTAAATTTCGAATAAATTAATTGAGGCTGGTTGTATGGTGTTTTTTTTTCTTCTTCTTTTTCTTTTTATTTTTCTTTTTCTTCTACATTTCAGTTAATTTTTGCTTATATTTTTATCTGTAAGCACAAATCAAATATACACATTAACCTACATGCACTTGTCTGCAAAACGAATTACATAAACGGAATCAATGTTTTTTTCTTCTTCTTTTTTTTTTGTGAGTTGGTGTTTCTTTTTATATTTTAAACGTATGCGTATGCCAAAATGCCGAATCAAAGCGCATATACATTGAGAGAGTGAGACGGTTTTTATTCGAAATGTTGCAATTGAATTAAATTCATTTGTTTTGAAGAATTAAACAAAAACAAAAAAAAAAAACAAAACAACCACGTTGTACGGAAAATCTTCAGTTGGATGGTCCGAATCGGTTGAGTAAAATCTGTTTGGAATCGTAATTGGGCACAAATTGCAAATTTAACGGCTGATCATTATTTGATGGGGCCGTGTGTTTTTTTTTTCTTTTCTTTTGATTTTTGTTGTTTCAATTGCTACTAGACCACAAAACAAGAACACAACACTATTGAACAATTAGTCAATCACTGTGCAGTCATTAGTCATTAGGCAGTCATTGGTGAACCAAAGTAAAAAACACATTGCCCGAAAGCACAAAAATAAAAACAACAATTGCAGCTTCGGTTTATGCGCCATACACTCTTGATGATTTTTTATTCACTAATTGTGCGCACCGTATTAAAATTGAAATTCATCGGTATCCGTTATATATGCGAATGAAGAAAACGAACACTATGCACATGCTAAATTTTTGTTTTCCGTTGTTTTTTTTTTTTTTTTTTTTAGTTTTCTTTTTGGGCGGAAATTTTCATTTAAAGATTTTGTTACTTTTTTCCTAGATTCTTATGGAAAAAACAAATCACGATGGAAAAAACTGAAGAAAAAAAATCCACATAGTCACACACAAAATAACTTGTAAATTTTAATTGAATTTTCTTAACGAACGAAAAAGAAAAAAAAAAAAACAAAAAAACTGATCGCAATTGATACGTGGTTTGGTGATTTAATTAATTTGTCTCTTGAAAATCGGAAAACGAATGTTTCACGTTGAATGTTCGATGTGATGTGTGCACGGTTTTGATTTAGTGGATGTCATCAACAGCCGTTGACAATATTGAATGGTGTGTGTGTGTGTATATGAAAAATAATTTAGCGCACCAAGTGACCAAACGGTTGTTGTTCTTTTAATTTTTCCACCTCAATTGCTTGTGATCTTTTAACATCAAGAATCTTTTTCTATCTATTTCTACTTCATTAGTATTAGCATCAGATCATCACAATAACAATACTGTGGTGTATGTGTCAACCGTGCACACCGTGCGTGCGCATCTAACATGAATGGAAAAAAAACGATGAAAAAAAGGAGGGAGAGCGCGGTAGAGTGAACGATAGAGAGTAAGAGAAACAGAGAGAGTAAGAGAATGAGAAAAAGAAAAAAGAAAGAGAGACAAACAGAGAGACAGAGAGAGGGAGAGAGAGAGAGGGAGAGAGGAAGAACGAAAGAGAATGAAAGAAAGAGGGGGCAGAGAGGGAAAAAATCAGCGAGAGAAGATGAGAAAATCAGAGAGAAGAAGAAAGAAATAGAAAAGAAAACGAAGATGAAAAACCAAACAAAACACACACAAGTCCACACGAAAATAAAAATCACTCAAATTTAATGCAGTAATGCGCGCCCAACCACGCGAGAGAGAGTGAGAGAGAGAGAAAGAGATAGAGAGAGAGAGAGAGAGAGAGAGAGAGAGAGAGAGAGAGATAAAGAGAGAAAGAGAGAAAGAGAAAAGAAAATCTTGTAGGCTCTTTCATTAGAAGCGTGAGATGTACATTCGCACAATTAATAATAACATACCGTTCCACGAGTATGATCTCACTTGTTTATATACCCCAAAGGGTCCAATAGCTATGAAAATTGGAACCGTTCATCGCCGAATTTGTCACGTAAAATGCGGGTCATAACAGAATGAGCAACAACAAGAATAACAACAACAACAACAAAAAACAGAAGCAAAAAAAAAAAAAAAAAATGATCAGCAAGTGGGCTTTTTTCTTTTGGTGAATCATTATTATTTTGGTATTGACCAAAATCACTTGAATTTTCTCATGTTGTGTCTGGTAAAAATACGATGCATGTGGTGATGTGCTACGTTCATTGAGATTTTGTGTTACGCTTTAAAATCATAATTTCCATTCAAGTCTTTCAAGAATTGGAGCAACATCAAATTAATCGATTCGACCATATAATTTCGCATATTTTCTGTTTATGTAATACGTGCACATTGCTTATAAATGTTTACACACTGTACACAACAACAATTATTCAGCATATATTCTTATTAGTATAATTCTTGTGTGTTGCGCACATTTTGATGCCGTTGAAATGATTAAAAGAGAGTGTTACAATTCACCGCTTTGAATAAATTGTCTCTTCATCATTCGCATATTTTTAATCATTGTGATTCTATGAGATTTCGTGCATGTTATATTCATTGCGAAAATCGGAACGTGGAAATTGCTGTGTATAATTCTATGAATGATTCAACTGCACGGGATGTCGAAAAAAAAAAAAAAAAAAAAAACATAAGAAGAAAATATGAGCAGTAACAATCTACAAAATAAATAGTGATAATAAGTGGAGAAAAAAAAAAATTTAATTCTTCATCTCGATTTCGCGGACTAAATGATGATAAAAAAAGCTGATTCATTGAACAGATGATATGCTCCCATTCTGGCTTCGTCCTCTCTCTCTCTCTCTCTCTCTCTCTCTCTCTCTATCTCTCTCTCTCTGACTTACTGTATCAATTTTTAACGGTAACTTGGTATGAAATCGATATATGTTTTCGTTTGTGTCAGTCCCATCTTGCATTTGCATTACATAATTTCACATCATTTTTTTTTTTTTTTTTTTTTTTTTCGAATAAATTAAATTGTGTCATTTGAAGCATTCACAAGGTGGCCAAAGAAAATCAAAAGAGAAAAAAAAGGGAGAAAAAAATATTACACCAAAGAGCCGATAGAAGAACAAAGAGAAATCACAAAAAGCTCATGTATCGAAATCAGCAAATTCCAATAAAGCAACGAGTCGACCGTACCGATGTAATCGAATGGATGTGATTTCAAAATTCATCTGGTAGCCATACCATATCAATCCAAATCTATCTATCGAGACCAATCGAAATAATGTGATGAATATTATAGCAGACAGAAGGGAATGAAAACAAACACCATACCAACGATATATATATGTATATTTGTTATCTGAGTATTACGATCGCACAATGACCGAAATATACACATGTGTTGTTGATTTGATACACGTTATAATAACGAAATTGAATAATGTAAGTCGTTTCTCACGTATATTTCAGTGTTTATTTTTCGAATTCGAAACGAAGCGCCAAAAAGTGCTCTCAATCGTTATCACACATTCAAATCATATACTGAACCACATCTTAAGCCAGCCCCATGCACCGAGAATATTTTCGATGCAAAGATTATATAATTGTATTGCATTCATGTTGTTTTTGCATTTGTTAGTTTTCTTCGTCTTTTTACTTTTTTTTTTTTTTGTTTTTGTTTTTTTTTTTTTTATTCACGATGTACATTTCTTCATTTCTTTTATTTTGTGGATCAATTCAACTCATCCATATTGCACCGTACGATTCAGTGAATGAATAGAACAACAGAATAAGCCAAAAGAGAGAGAGAGGAGAGAGAGAGAGAGAGAGAGAGAGTGCAATAAGTAGTTTTGATGTGCAAATCAACATCATAGATTTTATTTAGATTTGCACAAAGTCTGTTTTGAATTCAAAACAATTCTCTTCAGCAATGGTGTGTTCGATGCGATCGCTGGTCTAGACGTATTCACGGATTTTCATTCATAATTTTGTCTTCATGCGGTATTCTTCGTTGTGTGTGTGTGTGTGTGTGTGTGTTTTTTTTTTCACTTCTTCTTAAACCATTTTACGCAAGCGCCAATACAGATTGATGTTTTCATTCATTTGGTCGAATACAGTTAGTATGCGAAATCATTTTACAAAAATTCGGAAGTGTTACTTTCAATATGCGTCATGATATAATCTTGTGCGATACATTCAATTCGATCACTTACAACATTACAATCATTTTTAACTTGAAAACTCTTAACACTTTACACTCAAAACATCTGAATAATTTTTTTTTTTTTTTTTTTTTCTTTTTTTTTGCTGTTGATTTTCATTGTCCCATGCAATGAGATTCATACGTGATGTTTGATTTTCGATTGAAAATAATCTTTAAGAATTGAATTAAATTGCCTTAAAATTGATATGCATTGCATATAAATGGTATTCAGTTGGCATTCAATCCATTTGATCAACATTGTATGGTTGAATAATATGATTGAACATTGTGCTCTTGTGTATGTATGTTTGCATTGATTGAATCGCATTCGTTTAACCATTTCAATCGGTTTGGCTATTCGGCAAATAAAAAAAAAAGAAGAAGAAGAAGAAGAAGATGAAGAATGTTTTCATTGCAAGAACTGCCAATCTCTCTATTGGTTAACAATTGAATCTTAAATTGAATATGGTGTATACATATATATTGATGTGTGTTGTTGTTTATTGGTTGATAGTTTATTGGTGACCGCAACAACAATATAAACTACTGTTTATATTTGGCTACGGTACTTTTGCGCCTTTTTCTCTCCACATATTATGTCCACTTGTGTCGATTGATGCGATTTTACACTTTGTTCGTATCGTTTTGTAGTGTTTTTCTTTCTATCTTTCTTCATTGATCATTTTGGTTTGTTTTTCTTTGCAACAATTTTGGCTTGAAATTTCCTTTAAATTCAGTTCATTTCGAATGTGATTCCATTTAATGAGATTTAAAACGAAGTTAGAAAAGAGTGCGAGAGAGAGAGAGAGAAAGAGAAAAATAAGCAGAAAAATAATCGATTTAATTCTTTTCGCATCTTTCATTGTTTTTTTTTTTTTTTTTTTTTTCTCTATTTGATTTCAATGTGTTATTCTAAACATGCGCTGTTCATATGGAGAGGAAACAAAATTGACCAAAAAAAAAAGAAGAAAATCAATGAATCTTCTCTATTTCTATTGTGTGAAGATTTTTCACCATAAGTCCCATGTAACTGTCGAACAAACAGCGCATAACTACCACATTTCATTGATTATTTAATTTTGTTTTTTTTTTTTTTTTTTTTTTTTTGAAGAACCACGTAATTTTAAAGAAAAAACCAATTCTATGTGGGTACTTATTCGAAAATGAATCATTTCATTCTGAATCATTCTGAATTTCTTTCATTCATGCATTCATTTCATGTCAATTTGTGCAAAATACTTTCCAAACATGTCGTTTTTGATTTGATTCAATTGAAAGAATGGAAAATTCACTTTGCGAAGAATTTGGTTTCTTCGATTTTTAAACGTTTGAAGAATTTTTTTCTTTTTTAAATCGATGAAATATGAAGCATGATCTTCATTTGAATGAAAGTTATTTGCATATTTTCAAATCAAATACGATTATAGTAAATAATAAGTTAATGTTTAAACAAATGAAAAGAAAATGGAGAACATTTTTTGAATTTTATCATTAGGATATGGTGAATGTATAGTGATAGACAGGTGAAAATGTTCTAAATAAATGGCAAAAGAGAGAGAGAGAAAGAGAAAGAGAAAGACAAAGAGAGAGAGAGAGAGAGAGAGAGAGCGAGAGAGAGAGAGAGAGAGAGAGAGAGAGAGAGAGAGAGAAAGAAAGAGAAAGAGAGAGAGGGAAAGAGAGAGAGAAAGAGAGAGAGATAGAGAGAGTGAGAGAGAGAGAGAGAGAGAGAGAGTGAGAGAGAGAAAGAAAGAGATAGTGAGAGAGGAAGACAGAGAAAACCGATCATTTTGTGTTGTACAAAGTATGAATTTAGCTTCCTAATGTTAAGATTTACAGCATAGAAGCAAGAGAACAAAAAAAAAAAAATGTAAATAATTTGTTTTAAATTCTACATTCTCAAAATTGTCGGATGTAATATGTGTTTAAAATTACTTCTTTTCGCCTCGATTTATCGGCAAAAGATGGATTTTGATATGTTTAAAAACGTTATTATTGTGAATTGTTTATGTGTGTGTCTGTTTTTCTTTCATTTCTTTCATTTGATTGAGCATTTAACGATTTTTGATTTCAGTGATTTTCAAATCAAAATTGATTGAATGCCCACAAACCATTTTGATACCCGTAGATTTTCGATATTTAAGTATAACGTGCAATTCATTAGCTGTTTACAGTTTTTCCATCTGTTGACCGGCGGCAAAAAGAAAAAAAAAAAAACTTTCAAAGCCGCTGATGAATCTATTGGAAAAGCCAAATCAAATATGAAAAAAAAAAACATTTTTTTTTTAAAGAGATTATATGTTGTTCTTAAATCAAATTCAGTTAACATTTTTAAACAACCAAATAGCATTAATATTGACTGTGAAAAGTCATTAGCGATCAATGATCATTGAAATAGTCATTGAAATTTTGGGCAATTGTTTGGAAAATTTAAAATCAATTTCATTCTCGTACAAAAATATCAACTTCCAATTTCACTTAAAAAAAATCTTACATAATGTCGTAAGATGTAAATACCGGCAACTAAGTCACTGTTACATTTTACACGGATCGTTTTGTAAACCAATTTACTCTTTTCGACTAAAATCGAACCAAAAATTGCCAAGATGCAATAATATTCTAAGCGCCGCTATACCAAAAAAAAAAAAAAAAAAACATCATCATATACGCCGATTATATGCGTACAGATCGTTAGCATGTAAATTTATTTGAGCGCGTAATTGTGTATGACCTGAAAATGAACGTGGTATATACCATAACGACGACGACGACGACGACGACG
Organism: Resseliella maxima; assembly: GCA_029041755.1. NCBI lineage: Eukaryota > Metazoa > Arthropoda > Insecta > Diptera > Cecidomyiidae > Resseliella > Resseliella maxima. The sequence goes on from JAQOWM010000438.1 coordinate 5,897,245, forward strand.
ATGATGATGACAACAATCATGACTGTGCAACTGTAATTTTTTGTGCGCATTTCATGGGATTTTGATTTTTTGTTTTGTTTTTTTTTTTTTTATTTATTTCATGTGTGCTCTTCGATGCCAAGATTTTCCGTTTTGTTTATGGGTCATCGTTTTTTTTTTTCTTCTTTTTTGCTTGAAAGTTCATTTCTTTTCTACCAATTTTATTTCGTTCAGCTCGTTTAAATTCAAGGAATGAGCTTTAAATAGAAATGGGTCAAATTAAATCAAAAAAAAAAAAAAAAAAAAAAAAGAAAAAGTCGATTTTATTGTCTGAAAAATGATATCTATTTCCCATGTCAATGTAGGTGGCAAATCTTAATAGCCCCATCATCATCAGTTTAAAGCAGACAAAATAATTAATTTGTCTGGTTAAAAATGACACTTTGACAAGATTGCACATCACGTCCAATGGTTAACGTATATTTATGAATTTGATTGTAGATCAACCGCTACAATGAAATTGAAAATATTTCACATAGATTCCAACAAGAATCATTCTAAATGCGAGTCTTCATTGATGTTCACAAATCACACCCGCGGGAAATGTCTTCAAAATAACCACAGGAAATGTCAAATTTTTCTATTTTTTTTTTTCTTTTGGTGTCTGTTCTACATTATTCAAATCTTCATCATTTTTTTTTTTATGTCATTTGAACACTTTTTGTTGTTATTTTTGTCTTGAAATGTTTTTAATCATAGAGTCACAGAGGAACACACATACACAGATAGGGAGAGAGAGAGAGAAAGAGAAACGTCGTTTGTTACAGAATAAAAAATGTGACACAAATTCAAAGTTCTAATCGAATTTGGGACACTTCCTGATCAAAAACTATCATTAGAATTGAATTCATGGCCGAAGGCTTTGAATGATCTTTCTCTTTCTTTCTCTCTCTCTCTCTCTCTCTCGCTCTCTCTCGCTCTCTCTCTCTCTCTCTCTCGCTCTCTTTCTCTGTCACTCAATGCAAATACTAATAAACTATCTCTCTCCAAATATTTGTTGATACAAAGAAATTTGTTCTTTCATTTCCATTTTAATTAGTTTTGTTCTAGCTTAAATTCGTCGTGCGTTTTTCACATTCTAATAATGCTGTGTATTTGATGATTGTGTGAGTTTTTTTTTTTTTTTTTTTTTTTTTTTGATTTCTCTGCATTTGTGGCTTGGCTTGGGTTAAGAATATGTATCAAATTTCATGCTCAATTCCCGAGCAGCAAAAAACAAAAAAAAAAATATATATACATATATATGTAACAAAGTACTGTAAAACAGAACGATATACATACGGGAGTAATTGCCAAAACGTCGTCTGAAAATCTTACATCAATGGCACTGTGGCATACATAATAAATTTGATTATAATTTATATTTAGATAAATGAATATAGATGTATATAAAAATTATGTGCTGAGCGTGTGCTTCACTTCAACATTTTCTATCTCCATTGCTCTCCCGTGAATAATTAATATATGCGAAGAAATCCATAAAAAAAGAAAAAATATGAACAAAACAGAGAAAAAAGAAAAAAAAAAAACAAAAACAGATTCCAACGAAGGGAAAAATAGCGAAAACAAAAATTCATAATTTGTATTTGTTCTTTTTTTTTTTCTGTTTAAATTCTAGATTTGGTGGCGATACGCGGTCAGTTTTTCACTTGGTCTGGCAAAGCGAATATAAAATGAACACACAATTATACCATTATAGTACTAGTTGATGATGAAATGTGATATGACATGGAATGTGAAATGTAATATTGCGATCAAAGTAAACAATTTTCTTTTCATTATTTTCTAATGAATGCGAAAAATAAATAGATGAAAAGAGAGAGAGCGAGAGAGAGAGAGAGCGAGCGAGCGAGAGAGAGAGAGAGAGAGCGAGAGAGAGAGAGAAAGAGAGAACTATCAAATTGTAAACTGACCATGGTGTGTATATTACAACCGCTACCGTATTCTTGCTAGCCACTTAAGCTCAGTGTAAATAATTGTGTCATGGAATGTCGTATTAAGATGACGGGATGAGATAAAATAATATTCCAACGTAAAAGAGCTTTTCTCTCCCGACCAAGCACAACAGTTTAACTATATACAGTCTCTATTAAATGTAAATAACGTTTTGAAAATTTGAAATTAACAATCGAAATATCGGTCAAAAGACCTGCTACAAAAATTATGCCAGTCGAATGGAATTGTAACGATACTGCGAAAAATCATAATCCAACAGAACAAATCTATTCGTTAAATTCGTTCTTATTTGGTATATATTTTTTTTTCTTCTTCTTCTTCTTCTTCTTCTTCTTCTTTGCTAGAAAATTGGTCGTGTTCTAAATTTTCGCCGGGTTCATTGATGAATTTGTTGAGAAGGTGAAATGAATAATGAGAGAAAAAAAAAGAAAAGAACAACCTCTGGCGATTATATGATTTGAAAAACTGCATGAATTTTTTTTTTTTTTTAATAATTTCGATGACTTTTGATGAATCATGTTGTTTGTATATCAAACGAAAAGAAAAATCATAAGAATTAACACGATTATTTGCAATTGAATATCACATGACTTGTATCTTATATTTTGATGCATAATAATTCTGCAAAGTCGTGAGATTCATAGTAATTTAATCAAAGATAAGTGATGTCATTTTGACGATAGAATATGTGATGCGCGCGCGCATGCATGTGAATCAAAGGTTGGCATGTGGGGTCATCTCGTTTACGTCTAATTTACATTCAGTTGATTGTAAATGCTGATAAAAAAAAAGAGTTTCAATGCATTTCTTTTGTCTTTTATTGTGCTTCCTTTCCTCTAACATAATATTTTAGTATATCCAATGTGGCAGAGGAAGATTTTCATTTTTTATTTTTTTATTTTTTTTTTTTTTTTTTAATTTATTTGAATAAAAGCAAAACGGTACATTTATACACATCAATTCTTGTCGGTTGTGTGACTTTTCTTTCTTGTCAATGACTTGAGATTTTAACTCAATATTATGGTCGATGGTTTTATATTATATTTTGAGGTGACGCTGTTTTGCTTAAGATTCTAATAAATTAATACGTAAAACTGTCAACGGCCGATGTCCGTAACTAAATCGATAAAATCGATTATTTTTATTTTTCAACATTTCATTTCTTTTCAATTGAATACTTCTTCATTGACGTCTAATATTCTGTCATTGAGAAATGAAATTTAGTGAAAATATACGCATTTGTGCTAAGTATGATTTCGTTTCATTTTATATTACATAATATTTGGAATTTTCCTTTTGAGCAAATAGACGGTTTTGTATTAAAATGTTAGAGAGGTTTAAACAGAGATAGAAATAAAGATAGAAGACAAAGACAGAGACGGAGACAGAGAGAGACGGAGACGGAGACGGAGACGGAGACAGAAACTGAGGCAGAAACAGTGGCAGAAGCAGAGAGACACAGGCAGACACACACACACAGAGAGAGAGAGAGAGAGAGAGAGAGAGAGAGAGAGAGAGAGAGAGAGAGAGAGAGAGAAAGAAAGAAAGAAAGGGAGAGAATTCATACTCGAGTTAATACTCTAAATGAATATAATGCAACAATATAATTTCGAGAGTAAAAAAAAAAGATGAAATTGTGTCTAAAATACGTTTAACTCTATAATGTGACATTTAGTGGTGTTTTTTGCCCATTTTTCACATCATTTCGTTCCTATATTGTTAAATTCAATTCTTTTGTCATGTGGTTTTTTGTTTTCTTCCTCTCATTGTTTTGTTTTTTTTCCTTTCTTAGTAGTTTTCCTAGTTCCGAATTTTAACGTACGTACCGTATGTACGTCTTATAGTTGTTGTGCATTGAGTCAGAACAACAAGGAGGCAAAAAAATGTTTGATCGTTTTTTTTTTTCTTCTTGCGATTGATTAACGGTACACCCGCTGAAATCATGTAATTGCTCTGTAATTTGACATCGATTAAAAGAAAATCATATTGTACCATTATGAGTTCAATCGGATCAAAATACGTTAAATATTATATTATTTTTGGATATTTGGTAATAAAGAACACATTACGGTGCTTAAAAATACCAATTGCCTGACCAACAGAGGGCAAAATTAAATTTTTACTACGAATTAAGAAATAATGATTTCTCTTCTCTTTGTTCTATCTCTATCTCTCACTATCTCTTCATCTCTCTCTCTTTCTCTCTCTCTCCCTTCAGTTTTTCGTTGCTTGTATAAATCTATCATTTGATTCTCTTCGAGCTTTAAACAATGTTTTTATTTTTTTTTTCGCTTTTTCTTCGATTGCTGCAATTTTTCAATTACAAATCCGTCGAAAAATTCTAAGCTTAAATCAACCGAATTTAATGAAATGTGAATTGTGTAAATATTTATACGTAAATGTCGAAATAGTAAAATCGGTTAATTTTGAACGTTAAGTACCATATTTAGTTTGAAAATTGATTAATAATTATTGAGAGATGCCTAGGTTTTTTTCTTTTCTTCTTTTCTATTTTGCTCTCATGTGAAGTGATAATGTTGCGATTGCTGTCGAAATATCCACGTAAAATATATTTAAAAAAAAAGAATCAGCGAATTACGACAGTATTGAAAATAGAAACATACTCAGCATGAGACGGAATCCCCGACAAAAATAAATAAACTCCAAAAAAAAAAAAAACAGAAAAACAATTAGAATTTCACTGAATTCAACATTGACACGTGTATAAAAAAAAAAAACGATTCACAAAACCGAAAACATTACCAAAAATAATCATTCAAGTGTGAGAATAGATTTCGTAATCAGTTGAGTTCATTGGTTGGTTTTTGTTGGTTTATGGATTCATTTTTGCCTTTTTTTTCCCCCCATTAATTTCTCATATTCCACCAACACCACCAATCTTCTTCTTCTTCTTCTTGTGCGTTTTTTTTTTCTTTTTCTGAAAAGAATTTGTTTGCGTTTTTTTTTTTCTTTTTCTTGGAAAGAAAAAAAAAAATACTGAAGAAGATCAAATCATTGATCGATTTAAACTAATCGCTCAAGTAATTTTTCGGCCATTTGCCTGAGTAAATGTTCAAATGTCAAAGGTTAAAATCGAAATTATGCTCATTCTTTATTGATTAACCAATTGGTTGGTTAGCAACAATTTTTCGATTGAAAACATGCGATTGAGAAATTTTCGAACAAAAATGAAGAAAAAAGAAGCCAAAAAAAAAGAAGAAAAAGAAAAAGAAAAACCAAATTCTTAATATATAGCAAAATATCATTTGGAGTTTCAAGCTGTTAAGCCAATAATTTTGCCATTTTAACCAATTTACAATATAATTCTTTTTTCTTTTTTTTTTTTTTTTTTCGTTTCGTCTTCAGTATACACTGTTTGCGCTTAAATCGTCTAATGTGTTAATTAAAATGAAATTATTTTCTGATTCATCTGTAAATGTTTGATCGAAAAGGATTTTTTCACATTAATCGCATTTGAAATATTGGATTCGAAGTAATAACAAGTAGTATTTAACTGAATGAAAAATTGCCGAAAATATCGATAGAATTATTATGTTTTCTGTGTTTTTTTTTTTTTTTTTTTTTTTTTACTTTTCTTGAGAAGGATACATTGAACTTTGACGTGCTACACGAGACGCGACGGTATATTCAACTTGAAATCGAATGAAAACAATACTGACGACATATCTGCTTTTGATCAATCAAATCGAATGTTACATACACGCTTATGCGTTTATATTTCAATGTCCAATGATGTTTACAACTAAACACAGCCTATGATGTCCAATAAAACATACGCTTTTGTTAGCTTTAAACATATTAATTTCAATCAGACGAAATAGATATGATGCGGCATGATGAATGATTTTTTTTTTTTTTTTTTTTTAAATATTTAATATTGTTATGTAGGCACCGAAAATCAGATTCAGCACCGCCATAGCAATTGCTTTAATGAACAAATGCGATATATCATTTGATATGATCAAAGCTTTATTGTGTTCGTACGAAAAAAAAGAAAAAAAAAAAAAATTAACGCAATCATATAAAACAATCAACTCAGTTGTTCTCATATGATATGTGACGCAGTGTTGGTCTGTATATATTTTCTTGAATGTGATGAGTTTACGAAATATAAATTTCGTTATGATTATTAGTACCGTTAGAATAAGTTTCCTTGCAAAAATGTTTACGGCTCATCCAGATAACATTTCCGCCCATAAAAATTGCGATTAGCTACGTTAATTTAGCGCATTTTTTTTAAGTACAAGTGTGAAAAAGCAACATGAACTGTTGAAATTCAATGAAATTTTTTACGGAACGTAGCAAAAATATCAAGCACCGATACACACAAAATTGGTTAGTTTTTGAATTTAATAAATGATGAAGAAAATGAATAGAACATTTTATTTTCATTCGAAAAAAGAAAAAAGAAAAAAAAAAAATAAATAAAAAACCATCTTGTTGAATTGTCAACAAATTATTCAATTACGATTGGATAAATTTGTTTAATTTTTTTTTTTTTCTTTTCGCCTCCCATCCATCATGTCTTGCTTCACATTTTTCAAGAGCAAAGATATTTGTGACGAAACGAAAATGGAAAAAATTCGACGATGATTTTAATTGTACTAAAAAAAAAAAACAACAAATTTTTGATGAGAAACAGCGAAAAATGTCGAAAAAGTGTGAAATTAAAAAATTAATCGAGTAAAGCTTAGTGGTAATGACATTTCGTATAATCCAATAAATATTGATGACGAAATAGACAGTGAGAAGAGTAAAAAAAAAAGAATAAAAATAGAAGAAAAAAAAAAACGGTAGAATCTTTGCATGATTGAAATTCGATAGAAAAAAAAAAATCCACCATTTTTCGCCATGATATTTGATTAATAAATTCATTGGATACAGAGTTCGATCATACAAAAGGTGAGTACAGTTCAATGAGCATGAAATCTCATCAACATACGGTGAAATATAGAAAAAGAATAAAAAAAAAATTGTTTTTATGCATTTGTCATAGCGAAAAATCAAAAAAAAAAAAAAAAAAATCAAACGAATGAGAAAAAAAAAGTGCGATTAACAGTGAATTAATTATAGAAATCTACACGGTCATTAGGCAAAAATTTTCTTCTTTATGACATTCCGTTGTAGTGATATTCAAATTTCTAAGGTGCGATTTTGTCACCAAATCTTTTCAACACAACAATCAACATCATTGAACTAAATAACAATTGTAGTGTTGCATTTTGTGAAAAATTTACATTTGCATCGTAATTAATATGGAAAAAATTTTGCTCGAAATTATCATTGAAAATTGTATTATTAAAGGCAGAGCTATAGAGCACAGCAATGGAGACAGAATGAGAGAGAAGAGAGAGAGAGAGAGAGAGAAAGGAGAGAGAGAGAGAGAGCAAATCAGTAATTAAATGATTGTATTTCGTGAGCAATCACCGATAGACATCATCAAAAATGATGAATGTCTTTTTTTTTTTTAATGCAGAAGAGGACAACGCAAAAAGAAAGATAGAAACGAAAGCAAACTAAACGATAATCGCATGCATATAACGTGTCAAACACTTGACAACATAATAATGAGATGTTTTGAAGTGTTTGAGATTGAAAAAATTGAAAAATTATAGCCGCACCCATGGTGGTGTGCACGTTTATAGATCAAGTATTCTGACTGATAAACGCCATTCATTTACATTAACAGCAGCAACAACAGCAGCAGCAACAACAACAACAAAACATCATATACACAATTGTCAAAGTGAACAAGTCGAAATGACTGTCAGAGTTCCAGAACCATAACTATAACATAATCAATAATGAATGAATATAAACTCATGCGGTTAGATGGTAATGCTCACAACGCAGCAAACAAATCAAAAAAGTATTTAAACAAAAAAAAAAAAAAAAAAATTAAAAATAAAAGTCGAGACGCCGATAGATCATTTTATGCTTTCTGCATGGAGAAATGTAAGCACATAGCGGCAAGCTTGAACAAAGCACACTGTAACGCCGAAACGATCAATTCATATGAAAACCATATGTTTTAGTAAACACCATAATCATCACACGCAGCGAGAAGCGCACACATGTGAAGCAACCAGTGTGTTTGTTTGGATTTTCTTTCATATATTTTTTGTTGTTATTCGGTTTATTCGATCTTTTCAATCAATAGACTGTCAAAACAGAATAGGCGACGAAACCAACGGTAATAACATTTTCAAGTATTTTGATTTTTTTTTTTTTTTATTCAAATCGCACAAATCGCATTCATACTGCAAAGAGTAATCGTTCGCTACACGATTTGATTCATACACTCCTCTCTCTCTCTCTCTCTCTCTCTCTCTCTCTATCTCTGTCTCTCTCTCTCTCTTTTTCTCTCCTTCTCTTTCCCATTATTGAACCCAATCGTGGACAAATATCCATAACAAGACAACTAATGTTATTGATGACATGAGTGCCAATATATTCAATTCGATACGGCGCCAAACAATCAAAATTATCCAATATCGGTTAATTATCCAATATCGGTTTGTGCGTGTATATGTGTCGAAGAGAGATATTGTTGCCAATTGAGTGTATTTTTAGATGTTTTCTCGATTTAAATCAATGCACGTTCCTTTCTCCCAAAAGAAAAAAAAAATTGTCTCGCTTCCTGTCTTTCCAAACGGAATAATAAAACTAGCAACAATTACAAATTTGCTTTTTGAATCATTTCACCGACTTTGCTCCAATTGCCATTCACAGTAACGAAATCAAAACATGATCCCAAATTAAGCGTGCCCGTTTTTAGTGAAAATAGCTTTTAATTGAGATCTATTTATTTCACCATTTACTTTTCAATTCAGTTGGTTTGTTTGTTTGTTGTTGTTGTTGTTTTTTTTTTCTTTCTGCACACCAACTCTTTGTCATTGTTTTGCCAAATGACTTTAAATGTCAATTTAATAATTTTCTAAAGAAATTTTCATTTGGCCACATTAAAAAAAAAAAAAAAAAAAGTGTGTTATGTACAACAGTGTATACACATTGTAGTTTTTATTCTCGATTCTGATAAATCAAAGTATAATTTGACCACATGGCAGAAATGTTTGTTTGTTTTTCATTTTTCTCTTTTTCATAATTCTCTCGTCTCGATTTGACCGAAAAATGCACTCTCATTTGTAAACTGTGAATCAGTTATTTGTTGATTTGGTTGAACTATTTATGTGTGTTTTGAGAGCAATTTTACCTGTGTACAAGATATAAAAGATTTTGAATCGATATGGTAACAGCGGTATTTAAGAATATACACAAACATCTACATTTGTGATATATATATTTGCTTAATAAACCGCTATATGTACACTATTTTCATGTCAATTCATTCATTTATTCTACCACAACTGATCTCTCTCTATCTATCTATCTCTCCATCTCTCTCTATCGCTCTATCTATCTATCTATCTATCTATCTCTCTCTAAATCTCTAACTCTTTCTCTCTCTCTCTCTCTCTCTCTCTCTCTCTCTCTTTCTGTTCTGTTCTGTTCTGAACCGACAATGAAAAAAAAAAGAAAAAAAAAAATGAAGAAAAATGTTGTGCGTTTTCCAGCATTAACTAACAAACCGTTCATTTGTTGTTTCCTTTTCATTTTTGCTAGCACCTTTAGATGACATAACGCAGATAGTTCAGCTAATCATGGCATTTGCTCTGGATCGACAACAACAAAAACAACAAACAAAAATTATGATTTTGTGTCAACCGTAATATTTGTTATTTCTTGCAATTTTCTCAGTTCCGTCGCCATCATTCGATGATTTTATTTTTCTTTTCCTCTCTCGGTGTTTTGATTTTAATTGAAATTTTGTCATGCCAAAAGAATTGAAAAACAAAGCAAAATTCTCAACTAATTAAAACAAAAGAACTTTTGACAAATTTCTTCAAAAAAAAAAAAAAAAAAAAGAAACACAAAAAATAGAAAAGAAATTCTTGCCAATAATTGATTTGACGATTTGCTTTATAAACATTTCATTATGCGGTGAAAATCAACAGTTTTTTTTTTTCTTTCTTTGTCGCCTCTTTTTTTTTTTGGTTTTCATGTGCAGATGTTTATGGTTTTCATTTAAAGACATTTTTTGCCATTCATTTTGATATATGGAAATAAATGTAGTGTTTTGTTGTTTTTTTTTTCGCTTTTTCTTATTGAAAAAAATCAAGAATCAAGTAAAACAGTAAATGGAGTAAATTCACTAACAGAACAAAAACTAAACGGAATACATTTGATACAACATTTTCCGTTCAATCTAATCGAATTAAGCATCAAATCCGCAAGCATCATCAAAGAATAACCAAGCCAAACTGTACTACGTAATTCCCATTTCAAGTGTATATTTTTCTTTGTTTTTTTTTTTTTTTTTTTTTTTTTTTACATAAACAAATAGATTGTATGACTGTCATGCTGTTTATTGTAAATGCCACAAAAACAATGGATGTACGAAAAATAAATGAGAAACAGCTAATTCGATCTTCAAGTGCGACGAATTTTTAATGTTGCATTTTATTAAAGAAAAAAAAAAAAATTCCTCTTTCGATGATCTTCAGTTACTTTGAATGAATTATTCATTCTTCTATCACTTGAAAAGCGAGAAAAGAAAATTTGTGTGACGCATATAGATCATCGCACTTGATGTTATCAATAAAAACTTATGAAGAAAATGTATTATTCTTTCTTTCGACAAAATTTATTCTCTGGGGTTTTTTTTTTTTCGGCTCATAAACATACATTTTGTGCTTTGGTTTTGGTAATGTGTTACGTATGGCATGGAATTTTATTCATTGCGATGCTTACTTCATATTTTGTGGCTTTTTATTAAGAAGTTCTTAACCAAGATCAATTTTATTGCATTTTAATACAAACTTGACAAAAGGGCTTGTCTAAGTAGCACAATTTAATAAAAGCCCCAACCTCCATTTCGATTATTTATGAATTTATTTATTACTTTTGCAAGCAATTCAATACGTTGATGATTATACATTGACATTGATTGAAATGTAACTCTAATTTCTACAATTAGCAAATATTGTTTATAGTACTTTGTTGTTTTCATTGGAACCTTCCTTCTCTTTAAGACCCACATTTTTTTTGGAATTTGGCGTTTTTTTCTCTTCTTTTCGCTCTCTTACTCACTCACTAATTCTCTCTCTTTCTCTCTCTCTCTCTCTCTCTCTCTCTCTTTCTCTCTTTCTCTCTCTCTCTCTCTCTCTCTCTCTCTCTCTCTCTCTCTCTATTTATCTCTCTCTCTTCCTTTCGCTCTCTCGCCTTATCCCTCTCTTCCAATCTCCCTTACACTTATAGTTGGCAAACGGACTCAAATTTGTCCATCCATCCGTCCGAATTTAATCACTCAGTCTCACTCATTCTCTCCCTTTATAACTAAGAGTCTCTCCTTCTTCCTCTCCACCCCTCTTCCTCTCTCCCCTCCTCTCCCTCTTTCCTCCTCTTTCCCTCTTTCCTCCTCTTTCCCTCCCTCTCTCTCTCTCTCATCCCTCTCTCTCTCTCATCCCTCTCTCTCTCTCTCTCCTCTCTCTCTCTCTCTCTCTCTCTCTCTCTTTCTTGCAACTTTTCTCCTCTAAACATAACTGACATAACTGACATAATGGATAATGGATAATGTTTTGACGTTAATAATAAATAATTATTATTTCCAGTTAGTTTAATTGTGGGTTAGTGCAATATGAAATTTGAAGGAGTTCAGTTCAAACACGATTTGCTCACCAAAACAGAAAGCAAAACAACGAAGAAAAAAAAAGAAATCGTACAAAAAATTAAATTATGAAGATGGAGTATTATTATATAGCCGTTTCTGTTAATTGCCATGCAAGTTGCTGTGCGATGATTTTGAAGTGTGTCTTGAAAGGCCGATTCAACAACGGTCAAAAGAAAACCGAATAGAACGTTAAGTACGGTAAAAGTAGAAGAGAAAGAAAAACGAAAAATTGAAACGATCGATTCAAATTGCTGTCAGTTTTAGACAATCAATTTCTTGTTCATTAAGCAAATTCTAATTCGGAAACGCCTTTAAGAGTGTGTTTTTTTTCTTCTTCTTCTTGTTGTTCTATTATCATTTTTCATATTAATAAACATAAAATATGACAGTGTTTGGATTTGTTGATGATTTTAGCAACTCAATCAATCAACAAACAAATCAATTCCACTTTCGATTGATAATTTGATGTTTTTTTTTCTTTTTGTTTTTTTCTTTTTTTATTTTATATTGGAATTTGATTTTTTCCATCAGGATTCGAGTAATGTTTCTGCTTGTTCGAGATGCTTACATTCGTTTGCCATTGGCCTAATTTTTGATGTTTTTGTTTATGTTTGGCTACGATAATTTTAGCTCTTTAAAGAATAGCCATTTTGTTCATTTCCCATTCGGTTTTATCTTTCAAGCATAAAAGTTGGTCCATTTGCGTTACAAAAACAAAGGTCGTTTCAATGTACCGTTATACTAAGTTTGATGATGGCCTATTAATATGTTTTTAATCATTTAATTTTTCGTTTTTTTTTTTTTTTTTTTTTATTTACTCTTTCCTACCCGCGCCGATTCTATCTCATTTTGTTTTGTAGTTTTGCTTTTGCAGCTCGATCAAGCTCTCTTGTTGAACTTCATTAGTGCGTATATTAAATCATTTGTTGTTTTGCCTTCTTTTTTGTTTTTGTTTTTGCTCTTTTTCATCTTTTCCGCATTTTCTCTCATTGGTTAGAACAATGATTCGAACGATATTGTTTGTGTTAGATTTTTTTCTTTCAATAGCTTCATTGAATATGTTGTATTGCTACGACAATTAAACGTTCTACATTTTCTTTTTTTACAAATCACAATCGAATTGAAATTGGAATGCGCTGCGTTTATTTTTGACAAAAAAATAAAAAAAAAATAAAATAAAATGCTTTTTCTTTGAACATTTTTTTGAATGTGTGATTACCTAGATTGGTTAAACCGCAAAATGATCATCGATCTTATGATTTCGATGCGTATTTGTGGTCATATTATGTGATTTATTGATTGTTGAAGCGTGCGTTTCAACGATGCACGGCTTTTACGCCACACACAATAAATGTGTTAACTCATGTTTATTACTCGTCAAAGATGTTTTATACGTACGTATGCGTCTCTCTGTCTGACTGTATGTGTGATGTAATTTCGTTCCGGCTAATTAAGGTTACGTCTTATTGCATATAAACAACAATACACATTGTACAGTTGAGAATTTCAAATTTGATAATATGATCAGCAGCAAGCAATGAAAAAAAAAAAAAATGTTAAGCCACTCTGACAGAACAAAGACTTTCGATCTATGCATTTTTATTCTCTATCATTCTCTTTCCCTTTTCCATCTTCGTTAAGGTATTTGTTTTTTGCTTTTGCATCGTGGACAAGCGATGTTTTATTGTTGCTTTCTCTCTCTCTCTCTCTCTCTCTCTCTTTCTCTCTCCCTCTCTTTCTCTATCTCTCGCTCTCTCTCTCTCTTTATCTCTCTCTCTCTCTCTCTCTCTCTCTCTCTCTCTATTTATCTCTATTTTTCTATTTCTCTGTCTCTCTTATTGTATTTGTGTGTGGCTTGCCATCGTGGCTTTATACCATTCTTGAAGATGAGCAATCTAATAGAATTTATTAGTTGTACAAACAGTTTAATGTGTATATTTTATGAGTTTATTACGGGATTAAAGGGAATGCATTTTAGCGCTTTTGATCTTCTAGACAAATGTTCGAACAAAATGAAAGCGTATTCAACCATATTCTGAGCAATTGTTTACGGGTTATTTTTTTCTTCTTTTTCTTCTTCTGATTCTCTACAATGCATTTTGTTTTGATTGCATTTCGAATAAAGAAGCTCGATCTTTTGCTATAATAATACAATTTACACCGATACCAATGTCCAGAATACATGCTGTGCATTAATTGATGCAACAATTTTGGAGAATTTTTCGGCATTTCTAATTTCGATGGTAATTTTCCCAAATCAATTTAATTCGTTTCTTGATGCATTATTTTTTCTTGCAGCATTGGTGTGAATTGTTGGGATTGAATTAGGAATGAAATGTGAAAAATTGAGCCATCCATTTGATTTATTACAACGGAAAACTGGCTACCAATTTTCTACGAAAAAAACAGAAAAAAAAATGTTTTTTTTTTCTTTTTCTTCTTTCTTGCCACTTACATTTACCATAATTCATTCAGTTGAAGGCCTTGGCAAATTCTTGAAAATGAACAATGTTCATTGAACATTCATGATCCTTATTCGTTGTGCTAATGTGTTAAACATTCACGTTTTTTTTTGTGTATGCCGCGTGCACGTGGGAAACTATTTTTTTTATGACAGAGTCATATTGCACTATGCACTTAATCATCTTGAATATTGATAAGGCGATAGTGAACAACAACATTTCATATAACAACAAAATACTAAAAACGTGCTACAAATAGATACATCTTTTCAAAAATTCTGTTGTTGCATTAACAATTTTTATGAGCCCACGTGTGCCATTCTTGCTCTTTCGACACAAATCCTTCATTTTGGCCGATGATAATTCATTTCTCTTGCTCTATTTCTTTGCCTTTCTCTCTCTCCCTCCCTCTCTCTCTCTCTCTATCTCTCTTTCTCTCTACTCTCTCTCTCTCTCTCTCTCTCTCTATTGTTCTAACTCTTTTCCATTTTGCTATATATCTCTCTCTAAAAGTCTCTCTTTCACCGGTGAATGCATGTATTATTTTTTTTTTCTCTTGAATTTATTCTAACTCATTCATTCTTTTGTGCACATTTTGTGCTGCACATTCGAGTTGGCGCATAGCGAAAGTACAGTTAAATTTAATTAAAACCCGTATTAAAAGTAACATACAAAGTGCAAAAGATGCAATAATTTTAGCCATGTTTGTATAATTTTATAACATTGGTTTACATTTGTTGTCTTGTGAGTATATGCAAGTAAGAATGTGTGTATATATTGTATTCGTTTGGTGTTGCTAGTTGGATTTCAAGTCATTTGATTTGAATGTTGAAATCGCGAAGGGAAACATATTTAAATTATGTGTGTGTGTGTGTGTGTGTGGAAGACCTTTGATACGCTCAATGGTAACGTATGGAAAAACGGCATCGCATCAGAAAAATA
Organism: Resseliella maxima; assembly: GCA_029041755.1. Taxonomy (NCBI): domain Eukaryota; kingdom Metazoa; phylum Arthropoda; class Insecta; order Diptera; family Cecidomyiidae; genus Resseliella; species Resseliella maxima. Next base: position 5,912,395 of record JAQOWM010000438.1, read on the forward strand.
TACAAATGAATATAATGTGCTTGTGATTTATGATAATCATACGGTACAAAATAAACCATATAGATATATATTGCCATCATACCAATTCTAAATGTTTTGTACATTATTTTCAGAAGCAAGAAAACAATCTGATTAAATTGAATTAATTTAGTCGCTTAAAATTGTCAGTGATGTAGCAATCGTTGTTTCGATTGGATTAATATGAAAATATGAAGTAATATATCAGACACGGGGACGGATTGCATTTGATTTATCCGATCAGTTTTTGTTCCGATCATTCGTCACACGCATATTGTGATCACTGAGGTTTTTCATCATACATTTTCTCGCATTTGTAATTGTTTGTTAAGTGAATCTTTTCAAAAAGCAATTAAATTGATGGTGTGAAAATGTAGAAAAAAAATGAAGAAAAAGAAGAGGAAGACGAAGAGAAAGAAAAAATCGAAGCTAAAACAGAACAAATCGAATCACATTCGTAATCTAAACATTTTAAAATAAACATTCGATCATTAAATTCTGCTTAAAACAGAAGTTTGACGGACCATAATTTGTTTTGGTTTTTTGCATGTTGAGCTCGTTCTTTTTTTTTTTCTTTCTTTCTTTCTTTCTTTCTTTCCATCATCTCTTTTCGTCATTTCCATGTTACTTTCGATTAATTCAATTTTCATTTCCATGGCCGTATGCTGAACTTAAAGATCAATTGATGTTCATGTCACTATGGTTTCCCTCACATTTAATGTAAATACAATTATGTGTGATATAATGACGTCACAATCTCTCGACAATTGTGAATTTTTTTTTTTCGCTTTTTAATATTGTCGATTTAGTGTTCGATGAAGAATTTTGTCGACCGATCGATTCTTATTGAGAGTGAAAAAAAGTAGAAGTAGAAGAAGAAGAAGAAGAAGAAGAAGAAGAAGAAGAAGAAGAAGAAGAAGAAGAAGAAGAAGAAGAAGAAGAAGAAGAAGAAGAAGAACAGAAGACATGAGGGGGGAGAAAAAAAGCACACAATCAAACATTGCAAAACAATGGACGAAATGAATGAAGAAAAACACATGGCAATAAAATTAATGTTTGATTTGTAAACGCTAATTTGTAAATCGTCTCATATTGTGTCAGGCCTTGCCCGATCTGGTTTGGCATTAAAATCTATTTGCTAATGGAGGAAAAACAAATAAAATAAGAGCGTTCAATGAAATTGAAAAACGACCACTATGACAGCGACTCTGAGAGTTTTTGTTTTTTTTTTTTTTCGTTTTTTTTTGTTTTTTTCTTATTGTCGTTTTTTCTTCACCATTATTATGGTTCTTAATTTTACAATTAAAACAATGCGGTGACGCATCTTGCGTTAAATTTGATGGTGGTGATTTATTTCACTTGAATTTAGCAATCGCATCGTGTTTTTTTTTTTTTTTTACTACATTTTCTTCATTCTTTCTCTTACATTTGATTTTTCCATCTTGTTTTACCTTCTGACTGTGACTTCGACACCAAATCCAATGATTCAGCAAAATTTTGCATAAATTGAAACGAAAATGTTTTAACAAATTAAATAGTAAAATTCTTTTCGAACTACATTGTCGATTGAATTTGTCATTCAAAATGATTCTGATTTGGCATAGATGGTATGTCAGAGCCATGCAAAGAGATAGAAAAGAAAAAAAAAAAAAAAAACTAATTATCAATTATTGCCAACAGGCTAAGAACAATATGGTTCTAATTGATTTGCAACGCAAATCGGGTCAAGTGTAAAATGTTCGATTTTGCTCGCAAAGTTCAACTGCCAATCTTACTAGCAGCATTTACATGTTGGAATTTGTTTTTTTTTTTTTTTTTCGTTTTTCCACGAATATGGAAAACTATTCAACGTTTTTTTTTTTTTTTTTTCGATTGAATATATTCTCACATTGTCAAGATTAATTTCAAACAGAAAAGTAAAAAATGAACATTTTATTTTATTTCAACTTTTTTGTTTCCTCATTTCAGTCATGATTTTAGTATTTTTCGTGGTAAAAATGTGTTTGCCTATTAAAAATCCATTGCATTCAAAAGACGGAAAAATTAATACAAATTTATGGAGAATATGGATTCGTTTGGTCATCATTACAAATCCATTGTTTTTTTTTCCGTCTCGATTATTAAGGTAAGAAGAAAGTGTCAAAAAGAAAAAAAAAACCCAAAATGATGATAGATTTTACTTACATTTTGTCGCTGTTGGGCCACATCATCTACGTACACGAAAATTTGCAAATGGTTCCGAAATACTTCGCCCAATTCGATAATCACTTCTAGAATTAAATCGTGTCTCTCTTTTTGATTTTCCACCTATATTCTGTCTATCTTCTTGTTCCTCTATATTTTGGCTAGTCTTTCTCTGTAGATTCTCTTTGAGCTGTTAACAAGCTCCCGCACAAAAAACTTCCAAAGAACAATACAAATGTAAATTGAAATTGTTTTTTTTCCTCCGGTGAAATTGTGTCTTTTTTCGCTAGTTTTATTGCTTTCTTTCGCTTTCTTTCAGTCTTTTGTGTCTCTGTGTGTGTGTGTGTGTGTGTGTCGGTGTGTCGTCAGCACTTTATATTATTGTAAACACAATGATTAAGTTCTCGTTGTCCGATTGTGTTCTTCTGATTGTTTTTTCTTTTCTCTCTAAGCAAGTGTTTGCTTGGACGTTACTTTCAAATAATCATGGAATCAGAGAAGAAGTGGAAAAAAAAAGAGAAAAAAACATACACACAAACACTCTTATTGTGATGCTCTCAGTATGAGATCTTCAGGCGAGAGGGTTTCACGGTTTTTGTCAAATTCAATTTTCAATTGAAATCATGGAAAATACTGATGACTAAATTAGCTTTTGTCGCATACTCTTCGGGCAATGCGAATGATTTGGACGGATAAACACTTCCTAAATTCTTGTGAATTTCACACCAAAGACCAAATAACACACTTGCTATTTTTTTTTTTTTGTTCTGTTTGTTCGTATAAAATGATGAAAATGGTTGTTTTATTTCTCGTCTTTAAATTGTAATTTATCAGCAATGATTCCGTTGTGTTGTTCGTTTCTGCTCGATGAAATCGTAACGTGTTGACGTTATGTCGTCTTCTTGATGTTGTTCTTGTTGTTGTTGTTTTTCTTTGTTTTGTTTCAGGTTATCTTTGATTACACACCGGCTCTCTGTTATTCTGAAAAGCACAAAATAAATTCAAAAGAATATAAATAATGGTGCATATTACAGTTTCTGTTTCACTACATGCGTAAACACATTGCAGTGCCATGTTGTTGATGAAAAAAAAAAAAAACAAAACAAAACAAAACATATTCATTTTCTCTCTCTCCCTCCCTCTCTCTCTCTCTCTCTCTCTCTCTCTCCCTCCCTCCCTCTCTCTCTCTCTCTCTCTCTCTCTCTCTTTTTCTCTCTCTCTCTGTCTGTCTGTCTGTTTCATTCTTTTCATTTTAATTTATGATTTCTGTTGTGTATGCGCCAGGCGCAACAAAAGAGAAATTGCTACTTGTTGTGTTTTCGGTGATTAAAATGTGTATGCTCATGGGGGCCTCAAGAAAATTGGTGTGTGTGTGTGAATTTACACTCACCAAATGTGCAGTTATAGAACAAATGAATGAAATTATAACGCCGCATGATACATCAGAATCAACAAGCAAAAAAAAGAAAAAAAACATTGCGTTTTTTCTTCTTTTTTCATTTCTTTTTTTTTTCGAGTCATATGCATGTTTGTTTGCTGCGTTAACTTGAAATATGCTTAAGATCAACTAAATACAGAAATTAGTTCGCGGTTCACATTGACTGGTGCAGATTACACACTGCACCAAATGAATAAATATTCAGCTAATTCAAAACAGTTAGACAAATTAATGTATTAATTTTGCAAATATAATCCAAAAACACCTCACAATATCATATTCAAGCGATTTGCGTTAGAAATTTAATTTAGTTATCTATTTCGTGCGCTTATATCATCATCCAATATATTCTCTGTGTTTGTTAATATTTTTTGTTTTCGTCGACATCGTCATCTTCCTCGTCATCATCATCTTCATATTCTTCGTTATTTTTTCTCTTTTTGTTCATAATTTTTTTCTTTTTTTTTTTTTTTTGCTCAGTTATTTGCCGTTTTTCCTCTGCAGCAATGTCATCACTTACTCCCTCAAAATAGTTTTCGCTTCCATAATTTCATGTAATGTTATTCATCTGCATCCATATGTTTTCGTATATATATATATATATATATATATATTCGAGCAAACGACGTGTTATGTTAAGTAATAATCATTTGATTAAAATGATTCATTTTTTTATTTCTCTTCTTCTTTCTCCTGTTCATTTTTTTTTTTCTCCTTATTCTCTCCACACGCACATCATTTTCGATTGCACTACAAACCGCATAACTGAACGAGCCCAATTCACCGTATCAACATATGATGTTTTGAATCGTTGACTTGGATGGCCATCAAATTGCACAAAAACGGCAGTTTTTTATCAAATTTGAATACAAACGAAAGATTAAATGAGATGAAAATGCAGAAATAGTGCTTGAAAATGAAATAGAAATGAAGACATTGAAACAGGCAAAGAGATGGGGGGATGGAAGGCAGAGAGAAAGACAGCAAGAGGATCAAACAAATAATTAAATTATGCAGTTTGAGTTAGTGTGTGCGCGCGCGCGTGTGTGTGTGTAATTTTTTTTGCAAATTTCTTCTTCATAATATTTTAATGTGTTCATTGTCGTTGTGCCTTCAATCCACATTGCATCGTTTTACGCATCGTTCATTTGTCTTGAGCTTGAAAGATTATTATTATTGCTTTGAATTAGAATTATGTAATGATTACTGGCATTTGAGAGAAAACAAAAACGAACCGTTTTCTTTTTATGAATGTATTGTGTTAAAAAAAAATGAATATAATTGCTACCAGTCAAATGGCAATAATAAATGAAATTCAAATTACGTGCAAATTGAAGAATCGTAATAAAAATTAAATATTTGCGTCACAATCATTTTAAATATTTTTTTTTTTTTTGTTTTTCTTCCTTCATTGTTGTTCATTAGAACAAGAATAATGAGTGAAAAAAAATATCATTTACATATCTCTTGCTGTTAAATGGCATTTGCATTTCATGGGCAAATCACGTTTACCGTGCGCATAACTCATTGAATTCTTCTTGATGAATTTTTATCCCGTAAGCTTTACCCCAATTGATAAATCAGTTTTCCATAAGCGACAACTTTTTCACTTCACATTCTCTTTATTTCCGCTATCTTGTTTCGTGATTTGCTGACATCTTAAAGCACGCTTAATAGATCACACTTTATAATCATTCATACTCTATTGTGATCACGATTTGATTTTCTTTCTTTCTTTTCTTCTTCTTCTTTATCTTCTTCTTCTTCTTCTTCCTCTCATCTTTGTTACATTTTTGAGCTAATGCACTGAGAAGAGATGAAACAACAACAAAAAAAAATGCATTTTCTCGACAATTTTATTATACCATTGTTAGAAATGATTTTATTTGAATCTACCGCACGATTCACCCGATTGTTAACTAAAAGTCAAACCTCCCCAATTCAAATCGTCTTTAACGTTATTAAGTCATTTGTATATTTAACCGGTTGAATTGTTTGATGTAGAATTTGTTGTATTTTAACATGGACATGTTGAGGAAATGAATTTTTCTTTTTTACACTTGAAATGTTCATTTTTGAATACTTCTGAAAATTTTCGAACATTTTTTTTTTTTTTTTAATCTTCAAATTGGCAAAGATGAACATTTGATTTTTCACGCAATTTTCTTAATTGCAATAGAATATTTCAAATTTTAAAACCTAATCAACTCTTTACAAAAAATTTCATATAAAACAATTCTGGAGACATTTTTATTTCGATTGAAAAACATCGTAATTTTTTCTTTGTTTAGCAAGTTCAGTTGTCTTATTCATAAGAGGTAATTAGCCAATTTGCATAAAACACAAATGTTCAAAAAAAAAAAAAAAAAAGAAAAAAAAAAATGATTTCGAAAAAAAAAAACGTGTTCATGTTCATATAAATAAAATCAAAGGCGAATCGTGTTGGTAGTTCACGCATGTAACTCGGTCAAAGAGATAAGGATCGGGAAATTTGAGCGTGTATAAAAATTGCATGAACCACTAAAGAAGCCTTGTGAAAATCCGGCAAACGCAACTAAATAAATGTCAACTTCAAATGATATTTGATCGTAGCACACAAAAGAGTATCTTCTTCTTATGCTCGCCCAAAACAAAACTTAAGCCAGAGAGAAAAAAAAAAAACCAAACAAACAAACCAACAAATGACAAATAATTCACCACTCACATTTTTCTTTTTCTTGGGAAATTTTCCAAATAATTAATTCATTAAATCAATTATGATGTATCGAAGCCATTAATTTTTTGATAACCGTTTGAAATTTTCTTCGAAAAAGACAAAAAAAAAACTCAAATACGCTACTGGATTACAAAACGTTGTTCAATCACTTTATAATCCCTGTTGAGAAACAAATAACTTGTTATAGTTGTTGTTTTTTGTTTTCAATTTTCAATTGTTAAATGGACACTTTATTGATGAATTGTTCGTAACGGAAAAGATGTATAACAAGTCGAAACGTAATGGAACAAAAAACAAAAAAAAAAAAAAAAAAACTCACACAACAATTTCGAATTGACGGAAAAACGAAAAGATTTCGTGCGATTGAGTCGATGAGCACAGTTAAACTGAATGAAATAGATGGTTAAATAAAAAGTCACACTCTTGATCGGTGGTATACGCGACTGTGGCTGCTATGCTTCAGGTGTCGGTTGTATGGCTGTGACTGTGACTATGACTGTGGATGTATAGATTTTTGTTGATTTGACGATGACAACAGTGGTAACAATAATATACAATGCGAAGTAGCGGGCCACACACTATAAGATATGCTATGTTTTAACGAACAGACACACATACAATTGAAGAAGAAAAACTACATGGAAAAACAAAAAAAAAACAAAAAAATTCGCATTTTGTCTTCGCATCGTGTATGCAAGACCGAAAATATAAACGGAGGGGGGTGAATTCATAGTAGAAGAAACAACAGAGAAAGAAAATATTCACCGAAAAACGGAAAACGTTTAAGAAAATGCGACAACGGCTTGAATGCGCTTGTGAAAAAGAAAAGAGATTGGCGCGTAAAGTGTTCTCTCTTGCATTTGGATTTTGCATTGATTTGAAAGAGGAAAAACAAAAGAGAAGAGAAAGAATGAAGAAACGTGTATGTGGTGTGAAATGTTCGTTGCGCGTTTCAAATGGCTTAAATTCCATAGAATTGTATATGAATGTTAAACGATCAAGAATTGGTATGACGCGGATGGCGTGCTGAACTCAACCGAACTATATCAAGACGCGCACGGATGGCAATGATTTGATGTAACACTTGTCTGAAGCAAACGATTCACTCATTCATTCGATCGGTCGATGGAAGCGATGAAGTAATGCTGTGTAATATGGTTTTCGAATAGTTAACCGATATTATTATAAGATCATGGTTCATAGCGGATTGTATGCGTTCTTTGCTCTCGCACCCGCTAATACTACTACTACTACTGCTGCTGCTGCTGCTGCTGTTGCTGCTGTTTCATTCCATGTTTTTGCTTCAGCTGCTGCTGCTGGTTATATTTTTACACAATGGAATGGTTGCTTGCTTGTGAAATGTTTCATACAACATTCACAGACAAACATTTTGCACGCATATTGATATCAATCTGTAATAGTCAAGCGGTGCGCATCCACCGCTTTCCACAGCATGTTTCAATTTTATGTGATTGGTGATGATGCTGTTGCGGAACATATTTTACCATACCGTACATTTTCATTTAAAATATGACGATTGGTTTCTGATGTTGCTGTTGTTGTTGTTGTTGTTGTTGTTGTTTTTGTTACTTTTCTCAATACTTTTTATTTTCGTATGCAGCAGCTATTGCTATCAACATTTCGATTTCGACCAGAATGAAACAATGCCATGCACTATTCTTGTATTTGCTGGTTATGTGATGCAAATTCACGGAAACATATTGAAAAGTGGAAGTTTTGGTCTGGCGTTAGTTTGAACGCGTTTTTCATGCAATTAATTTGAAGACACCGAGAAAAAGAAACACAGTAAACAGTTTTTTTTTTTCTTTTTCTTTTTTTTGTTCAAATTATTCATCTTTTCTTACCGCAGATGTCTTAATAGGCGTAAAATAGGATAATCAATAATACATAAGATGCGAAAACAAAATACAAAAAACGGCAAACAAAAAAAAAAAAAAAAAAAAAAAAGCACAAAAAATAATTCAACAATTCTGCTGAGAGTTAATCACAACCAGGCTCTATTTATTATGGTAATTTTCCAGAAATTATATTCCCATCTATTAAATTACGACCTGAACATAAATTTATGATCAATTTATTTTATTACCGAATAAGCTGTAAACAATGCAGTGATCGAATAATAAAACAAGCATCGATGTTATTGCATGATATATCTCTTGACTTGGATAGTTTACCATCATCTCTTATTTATATATTTTTTTTTTATTATTGTTCAGCTTTCGCTTTCTTATCATAATGCCAAGAATTAGATAATAGTAGTATACGAATATGTAACGGTACAAAATTAGATTTCAACGACAATTTTAGATTTTATTTCGTTTTTCTGATTATTTTTGTTTTTTTGTTTTTTTTTTTTTTTTTTTTTTTTGTTCATGTTATGACGGTTTTCAAGTGTACGTCGATCTATATCATTGATTGTAATCACCTTTTCATGTATTGATCAGATCTTGTTCACATGAAACAGTTATATTATACAGCTATAGCAAATTAATGTACATCAATCTTTCTATGACTGCGATTGTGATCAAAATTACATGATTATCATTTTGAAATTCACACATTTGTCTCGATCAATCGGTTCGTTTGCAAAATATTCTATACATTGCGATGTTTGCAAATATTCTTAACCAAATCATTCAAAATATGACCAAAATGAATCAATCCAATAATCGATCCTTTCTATTCTACAATTCGTTTCAGATATTCTTTTCTCTTCTTTTTGTTTGTTTTCATTTTTCTTTTACAGCAGCCGCAGCACAACGTATCAATGAAAATTTATCGGTAACGGTCATAAAATTGATTCGGCATCGACATAATAACCATTCGCTACTGATGCATTCCATTAAATTGCAAGAGATTATTCAATTTTAAGTGAAAAAAAAAAAATCAAAAGGTAATAAAAATAGGTTGAAAAAAGATAGAAAATGTTGAAAATAGACAAAAAATGATGGAAAACGACAGAAAACAGTGAAAAAAAGATCAAATATAGCGGATCAAAAATACCGAAAAAAAGACAAAAAATAGCGAAAAATGACAAAAAAAAAAAAAAATAACAAAAAAAAAAAAAAGACAAAAAATGGCAAGAAAATCCTTTATTTTACGAGTATTGAGTCGTATAAATACAAATTTAAATTTCAAAACATTTGTGTGCTCGAGAGAAAAAAAAAAACATAAATACGATCTCATTAACAAATTTACGCATAATATGTATGCATTCATTTTATACCGCAAAAGTAGCCATAGAATATAGTTAATGCTTTCTGCAGCAAGCTAATTACTTCATCTGCTTTACGTACTAATGTTCTAAATGAGATTTTTCTTTCTTTCTTTCTCTCTTTCTTTTACTCTCGCTCTTTTTCTCATTTTATTGTTGTATTTTGATTTTGACAAAAGAAAACGAATTTAACAGAAGATTAGTGGTGCATCGCATGAAAAATACCAAATCTGTTCAAAATAAGAGAGAAATCATTCGTGACGATGATCAGAATTTTGTAAAGAAAAACTGATTGAAATGAAGTCATCGTTATTTTTCGATTATCGACTATGGTAATGCAACGTTTCGATGAATTTATTGAAAAAAAAAAAAAAAAAAAAAAAAAAACAGAAGAAGAAAAATTTCAATTGGAAACAAGACGATTTACAAATAATGATTGAAATTATAGCACGATGCACTCCCATTTTGGTCACTTAATTTAAAATTGACTGAGAATTGAATAGGTGGCAAACACATTTTCAAATTGATAGATGCGCTAACCATGCACAATTACACTCTTCTCTCTCCCGCTCTCTCTCTCTCTCTCTCCCGCTCTCTCTCTCTCTCTCTCTCTCTCTCTCTCTCTTTCTAACTCTCTCTCTCTCTCTCTCTCTCTCTCTCTCTCTCTCTCTCTCTCTCTCTCTCTCTCTCTCTCTCTCTCTCTCTCTCTCTCTTTCTAACTCTCTCCCTTTCTCTCTTTCTAACTCTCTCTCTCGCTCTTCCCCTCTTTCTTCATTTAATGTTCTTAATGCGTTGCATTCATTGTACGTTTGTGGCATTGTCGAACTTTCATTACAACATTCCGTTATTTTACCCATGGCGTCTATTTCATTTTCGTTGCTTGTTGTTGTTGTTGTTGGTGGCTTTTTTTTTTAATTCCCTTCAATTTTTTTATGTTACGGTTTTCGCTTCTGTACTTAAAATATCATTTTCTCTTTATCAATCTCTCTCATTTCGTCTTATTCTCTGCAGTTGCTCTGCAAACAATGATGATGTACTGCATCAAATGCATTTTGGATGAAAATGTGTGAGAATAGACGAAAAAAAAAAGAAAAATGAATGCATATCGGAATGTTATTGTTTTCATTTTATATTTTATATAAACTTGAATTCAGAGCAAAGGAAATGGTATGATTCTAATTTGATTTGATTTTGATGATACTGAAAACAAAATTCGGAAAGAAAGTTTAATCGAAAAGAAAAAAAAAAATGCCCAAAACAAAAAGCAAAAAATACAATAGAACAGATGGTTTCAAACGGTAAATATTGTCTACATTGAAGTAAAAGTCTCTGATGATTTTCGAGATTTATGGAGTTATTTGAAAGACGGTGAATGGCTAATTTCTTTAAAAAAAAAAAAAAAAAAACTAAGATTGAACTAAGTAAGTGCATTCTACAGAGACATAGAATCAACAATATTTTTTTTTTTTTTCAATACTCAAAGAATAACAAAAGCCCATTTTTATCCATAAACATTAACTGTTACAAATAATCGACAGAGTTTATGTACATATTTCAAACAAAAGAAAAAATAAAAACGATGAGAAAACTAACGAATTTTCATTTGAGTTCATGTTTTAACTGGTTTCATTGATACAAATATGCAATTGAACATTTCAATTTCATTGTAATTTCACTATCAAAAGTAATGTTCCGATTGTTTAACGATTTGTTGCTTCCTTTGAATCAAATGAAATGCATTCTTGTTTTGGTCAAAGTCAAATTGAGATTGAGAAAATTTCCATACAACAAAAACAATCTGCTTTCATCTATAAAATGCAAATACTGTAAATGATTATGAAATCGATTGAGTTGTTCTTTTTTTTTTCTGTTTATTTTCATTATTTTTGCGTGTTGTTGGTTTGTTCTTTAGCAAAAAGAGAAACAAATAAAATACAATCATAAATTATTATTTGTAATAAATGAATGAAATAGTTTGAAAATGAAATATTAAAATGAACGGGTGCACAATTAATGGCATCTCTCATTTTGATGGCATAGAACCGGTTCTGCATCAAATGTATTATTGCTGAAAATGGAAAATCAAGCGAACACAAACAAAGGAATAAAACGAATGATCGATGAAATGAAAAATATCAACAAAGTTCATAGAACCGGCTTATTTCGAAGCTTATGTAATGTGTGTGTGTGTGGGTTCTGTTCTATTGGAAGCTTGAGTTGATTCAGTCAACGTCGATTAAATCGCTTCAAGTGTTTTTTTCGCGGATCGTTTGTTTTTCTCTTCTCAGTGTTCACATCGTTGACAGATGTTTATTTGCCATTTTCCATTCACAAGTTGAAAAATTCGTTTTTATTTACCTCTTTATCTCCTTTCCTCTTTCTCCCTCGCTGTCTTTCTCTCTCCTTCGCTTTCTTTCTCTCTCTCTCTCTCTCGCTCTCTTTCTCTCTCTCTCGCTCTCTTTCTCTCTCTCCCTCGCTCTCTTTCTCTCTCTCGCTCTCTTTCTCTCTCTCGCTCTCTTTCTCTCTCTCGCTCTCTTTCTCTCTCTCCCCCGCTCTCTTTCTCTCTCTCTCGCTCTCTTTCTCTTTCTCTCTTTCTCTTTCTCTCTCTCTCTCTCTCGCTCTCTTGAAATCACTTTTCATTCATTTTGCCAACGTCGTTGGTGTGTAAAAATTCGCTCGACTTTTTACTTTTTTTCTTCTTCTTTTTTTTTTTTTTTTTGCCCGAGCCCCTCACAATCTATTCCTATTATTTCACATTTCTATTATTTCCAGTAAAGCATTCGATTCATAAGTTTTGTTGTTTTTTTTATTCATCTTCTTTGATTCTATGTTTTATTTTTGCTCACTTCCCGATTATATGATGATCAGAACCGTGTGGCAACCCGGCAACGCGCCTCTATAACAACAGCAACCAAAAAGAAAAAAAAAAAATGAAAAAAAAAAAAAAAAAAACAAAAGAGGAAAACAATCCAGAAAGATAAAAGAAAAATTCGAACATAACTGCGCATACAAATCACGAAGTGCAAAACGGTATTTAGCCGTGACAATGGATTTATTAACGATATGGATTTGGGCAGAGAACCGATGCTTGTGAACAGTGGAAAAAAAAAGGTGAACGTATGATGACTAAAATGAAAGATCGCAAGAGAAATAAATGAAGAGTGAATGAGAAAGAATGTTGATCAATACACCAATTTTTCGATGCGAAAATATTTCAAGAGGTGTTTCGTTTTTCTTTCTATCTTTCTTTGATTATTGTGAATTATGCGCGTGCGATTTTCTATTTCATTAGGTTTTTCGTTTCTTTTTTCTCACTCTTTCGCTTTATGAAATATATGCTTTCTTTCTCTCAATCTGTCTTGTTTTCTCTCAATCTCTCTCTCTCTCTGTGTGTGTGTGTGACTTTACTATTTTTCTTTTTCTCTCGATCATTGTTTATAGCTCTTGTGTATTAAAAATAACCGTTTAGTCAATACGTTAACCTACCAAGTGCAAGCATTTTTCGGCATATTCTTTCCGGCCACCAAAAAACATCGAACGAAAGAAAAAGAAAAGAATAATAAAAAAAAAAGCATCGAAAACACCGTAAATTTAATTATTACATTGTTTGGAAGTATCCAATTTATCGGTGGCACGTTACGATTTTAAATAGTATCTCGTCAAATTAAACTGCACATTGATTTTTGTCTGTGTCTCGATCAGTCTCCCGTTTAATTAGAACGCTTTTTTGTTGGGGTGCTTTGTTTTCCATGGAATTTGTTCGTTTTTTTGTTTCTTTTCTTTCTTCACATTGACATCAAGCAACACATTTATTCGATTAGAACAAATCAATTTCAATTTCTTTTTCGCTATTTCCAGTGTCGAACGTGTGACTTGTTTTTCACATTTCTCCATTTTATCAGCATATCATTGTAAACATATCCATGCTAATTGAATTTGATTTGAATTGATGACGTACAATAAACGATTAGAATATCAATCCAAGAATTCTTTTCCAATTTGATGTGTATTGTACTTGAGGGCTCCATATCATCTAAAGAAGAAACTATTCAAAATATAGTGACAAACTTTCCATTGTTAATCAAAAAACAAAAGCAATAATATACGAATGTTCTTTTGATTAAATGAATGAAACCCCCACAATGAATTCAATTGTTTCATCATCTTCTACTTGATTTTTTTGTTTTTTTGTTTTTCTACTCAAAACAATTGCAAATTTACTTTTCAATTCTTTTTGACAATTGAAGTGTTAATTGTACCGTTTTATTATCATTCCGAATAGTCAATGATGGTAGATTGCGTCAGACAATTGACGAAGGAATAAAATGACCATTATTGATGGCATGTATAATTTTACGAATGTTACAGCTATGATATGTGTACATTTGTACATATTTGAATAATATTTGCATGATTATTGTATTATCAAGATATTATTAACGGAGCACTGTTTTAATCATTTGATGCGTAAACTTAATGATATCGATCTGCAAATGAAAACTAAAACATTATTTAGCGCTTAAGGTAGTTGAGTCAATGTCAATTGTTGTTTATTTACGAAATTTGCAGTGAATGTTTTGCGCTTTCGTATTTCAAGGACACGCACATACACACACACACACACCCACACACGCTGAAGAAGTGGGTGCTAACCATTTGTTTAACCATAATAAAAAATATATGAAGAAAATGTGGTAAAAAAAAAACTCGAAGCAGTGTCTTCTCCATGAAATTTACTCATGCAAATACCAATTCTTCATTAAAACGCATGCTTTATTGTTCGCTTAAATTCATTTGGTTACAAACAAAAGAATCATTTTCCTTCGTTGCCTTCATGTTTTAGCTTTTGTTTTGACCATTGATATTTCCTTTTCTCCCTATCTCTTCCTCTCTCTTCGTCTCTCTTCATCTCTCTCTCTCTCTCTCTCTCTCTCTGTCTCGCCGTCTCTCTTCCTCTCTCTCCGTCTCTCTCCCTCCCTCTTCATCTCTCTCTCTCTCTCTATCTCGCCGTCTCTCTTCCTCTCTCTTCGCCTCTCTCTCTCTCGCTCTCTCTCTCTCTCTCTCCGTGAATATTACATATCCGATAAATCGGACAATAAAAAATGAATCTAATAAATAACAATCGTAAATTCTTTGATAGAATCATCATTTATTTGACTGAATATTTTATAAAGACATATTTCATGAACATATATATATTGGCTTGATGATTGACTTAAACATTAAATACAGTGAGTAATTAATTGAGCAACAAGATTAAAAGTACAACACATGAATTTAAAAAAAAAAAAAAAAAAAAAAAACGGCTAACAAACGGGATTTGCTTTTGAAACTGGACAGTGAGAATCACTGATGCGCACATAAATTGACTCCACACTCTGTTGTATATGATGTTTTTTTTTTTTGTACGATGAAGGTCTCGTTCAATAGTCCACGGAAACGAGTGAATTCATTAAAATGACAACGGGCTTAACATCGAACTAACAGATATTATGCGAACGCAATGAAGAAAAATTATGAACAAAATTGAAAATGATTAAGTTTTTTTATTTTTGTTTTTTTTTTGCATAGATTCCAAGAAAAATAACCATTTATTTGCTCTTCCATAAATCCTGTGAACGATCTGATGAATAAATGAAAATCTAATTGGATAATTACCAAATCTAGCATTAGAATTCAAGAAAAAAGAAAAAATATCATATTCTTAATACTGCTGAGACGGCGTCACCAAATTGATTTGTACGCAAAAATATTCAATTTATTTTAATTTACATCCATTTTCCGAACACAGATGTTATCAATTTTAATATAATTTAATGCTTTTGACCGAAGGATGTGGTGTTATGTATTCATCAACCGGAACCATTCCATTCTGTTTGACCATGTAAAATTTGTTTTATTTATTTTCGTTTTTTCTTTTGCAACTGCTGCTGCTGTTGCTACTGCTGCTGCTGCTGCTGCTGCTGCTGCTGCTGCTGCTGCTACTTCTACTGCTGTTTCTGTTGTTGTTGTTATTGACATTTTTGATTATATTTCATGTAAAAAATTGCAATTAAAACAACACTCAATCAGTTTATTGACTTGATCTTGACGAAAATATTGACGCATTGCTGGTCATTCAATGAATTATTCTTTTGACTGACTATTGATATTCAATAAATCTTTTCACGCTATTTACCTTCAACACATTTTACAATGGCAAATCCCGTTGAACAATATTTGAAATTTGTTGAACAAAAACAAAATCATAGAAAACTCTTTTTTTCATTTGTGAAATATGAGAATAAAACGAAAAAAAAATCGAAATGTAAACATAAAAAAGTGCAATTGTTCAACAATCAATTGATTTTATAATTGAAAACCATTTGAAGTTATTTAATTTCGCTGATTTAAGAGAAATTTTAATGACTTTTACTTTGAACAGTATTCACATTCAATTTCATTTGAAAAAAAGTACAATTTTACTCGCAATTCTGTGATGAAAATTCTCACATCGAAATAGTTAATCCATTTTTTTATTTTTTAACCGATATTTGGAAATAAATCATAAATAAACTGGCGTGAGTAAGAATTAATGGATTAGCTTTCTGGGATTAGCCTGTTTAAGAACGAAAAAAAAATATTATTCTATAAAAGAGAAGAGAAAAGAAAAACACTGAAATTAAAAACAGTAAATAAAGGAGAGAAAAAAAAAACTCGCATGAAAA
Source organism: Resseliella maxima (assembly GCA_029041755.1). Taxonomy (NCBI): domain Eukaryota; kingdom Metazoa; phylum Arthropoda; class Insecta; order Diptera; family Cecidomyiidae; genus Resseliella; species Resseliella maxima. The sequence goes on from JAQOWM010000438.1 coordinate 5,928,693, forward strand.
CAATGTAAAAGGGAAAATTAAGCGATAAAATTCGAATGAAAATATCTCATTGGTCATTGGTTTGAGTGACGAAAATACCGTTTTCAGACAATGCTAGTTTTTCTTATTGCACTAATTACCGATTCGTATCAGTTCAGTCATTACTAAAGATACTGTGAATGACTTGAGATGAGCAACATTTTTCTCGCATTATAAAATAAATTCACTTCCGTTGCCAATGAGCAAAAAAAAAAAAAAAAAACAATGAATTTGAAAATGAAAAGCAAAAAAAATACCGAGAAAATCAGAAAGAATTTTTTTTTTCGTGTGTATGAACGAAGCACACAGAAAGCATCGAATATTTGAAAATTCCAACTTTAAATTTTTTTCATGAAAAAAGCTAAATAATTTTTAAAAAAGTCGAAAGAAACAAAATGAGCAAGTTTGTTCTTTAAAAAAAAAAAAAAAATAAATTCGGGCCACTCCATTGACAAATAATTTCAGATAGATGGCGCTCAATATTCAAATGACCGTCCATTTTTCCATACAATTTCAATGCGACCATGTGTTTTCTGTCTGTCTGTCTGTCTATCTATCTGTCAAATCATATTTTATGTCGTACCGTAATATTGACATTTGTTAAGTTCTTTCCAAAATAAGACCGCGTGTGTGCTGTTCGTTTTGTTCAGTTCACTTAGTCTTAAAAATTTAAAAATTTTGTGAAATTTCGTAGTAAATAAACAAATCAAAAATGAGTTTGTACAATTTTAAAAAGATAATGGTGGTTCCGCCAGCAAAGGTAAAATTTTGTGTTTTTTTTTTCCTTTTTTTTTTACAAAAAAAATGAAATAAATTGCTTGTATTAATGGATAAACCCATAACCTAAAAGCCCATAAAATACAAAAAACACATGCTGATTGTAATGTGTAAGAAATGAATGAAGAAAAAAAATCAACAACAACATGTGATTAACGATGAATATTTTATTTTATTTTTATTTTTTTTTTTTTCGATTTCAGGACTTTATCGATATTATGTTATCGAAAACACAACGAAAAACACCAACTGTTGTGCACAAAGGATATAAAATCTCTCGAATTCGATCATTTTATGTGCGAAAAGTGAAATTTACGCAGCAAAATTTTCACGATCGTCTTACGCAAATCATTCAAGATTTTCCAAAATTGGATGATGTACATCCATTTTATGCGGATTTAATGAATGTTTTATATGATAAAGATCATTACAAATTGGCATTAGGTCAACTCAATACAGCAAGACATTTAATTGATAAGTAAGTATTTATTTAAAATTTCATAACAATGTGCAAATGATTTTTCTCATTTCATGGTATTTAATCTCAATTTATTGTAAATTTTCTAGTGTTGCAAAAGATTATGTACGTTTATTAAAATACGGTGATTCATTGTATCGTTGTAAACAATTGAAAAAAGCAGCATTGGGTCGCATGGCAACAATAATGAAACGTCAAGGTGCCAATTTAGCTTATTTAGAACAAGTACGTCAACATTTATCACGTTTACCATCAATTGATCCATATACGCGTACAATTATTGTATGTGGTTTTCCAAATGTTGGTAAATCCAGTTTTATTAATAAAATTACAAGAGCCGATGTTGAAGTTCAACCATATGCATTTACAACAAAAAGTTTATTTGTTGGACATACCGATTATAAATATTTACGTTGGCAAGTAATTGATACGCCTGGTATATTAGATCATCCATTAGAAGAACGTAATGTTATTGAAATGCAAGCAGTTACTGCATTGGCACATTTACGTGCATGCGTATTATATGTTATGGATATATCTGAACAATGTGGTCATTCACTTGATGAACAAGTAAAATTATTTGAATCAATAAAACCATTATTTACAAATAAACCACTTATAACGGTTTTAAATAAAATTGATGTAATGGAATTGGAAAATTTATCAAATGATCGTCGTTCAGCATTGGCACGAATTGAAAATGATGAAAATATTCCAATTATGCAAATGTCAACTGTTACTGAAATGGGTGTAAATGAAGTTAAAATTGAAGCATGTGAACGTTTACTTAGCTATCGTGTTGATCAAAAAATGCGAACAAAAAAAGTTGATGGCATTTTAAATCGTTTACATGTTGCAATGCCACAAGAACGTGACAATATTGAACGTCCACCATGTATACCAGATGGTGTTTTAGAAAAGAAATTTAAAGATGCAAAAATTAAACGTAAATTGGAAAAAGATTTGGAAATGGAATTGGGTGATGATTATACACTTGATTTACAAAAAAATTATACAACAATACCAGAAGATGAACGTTATGATGCAATTCCAGAATTTTTCGATGGCAAAAATATTGCCGATTATATTGATTTAGATATATTTGAAAAATTAGAAGAATTAGAACGTGAAGAGGGTTTACGTGAAGAAAATGGTTTATATAATCCACCAGATATGACATTGGATCAAACAATGAAAGAAATTCGTGAAATGGCTAAACAAATTCGTACAAAACGATTTATGTTACGCGATGAACGTCGTTTACAAAGTAATAAAAATAGTTCAGCCATTCCAAGGCATAAATTACCAAAAGTAAAAGATCGTCATATTGATCAACTTAAAACAACAATGGAAAATCTTGGTGTTGATATGTCAGGCACTGAAAATGCAAATTTCACAAAAAAAATCATCGATACACGACGAACACTTGTACCATTGGCAATCAAAAAGACACCCAAATTGGATAAAGAATCATCAGCCATTGTACGAAGTACTGGTCAACCGCTCAAGAGAGCTGCAGCTCGTCATGAACTTGGCATTAAGAATACTGTTGTAAGTTTCATATTTTTTTTTTTTTTTTTTTTTTTTTCGTTTCAATCAACAATTTATCACCAAATTTTGCACATTAAAGAAAAAAAAAAAAATTCTCCAATCAAATCTGTTTCAATTAACACGTTTTATTGAATGATCAATTTTTTCGCATTGAAATCTAATCACGATATGTCTTCTTTGTTTTTTTTTTTTTTTTTTCTTTTTTTTTCAGATGAAACGCAAATTGACGATAATGGCTAAGAGAGATATTGCCAGAAAGGTGACCCGAACATGCTTGAAAGGTGAAGCAGATCGATTTATTGGTACAAAAATGCCAAAACATTTATTCTCTGGCAAACGTGGTACTGGCAAAACTGATCGTCGTTAAGAATCTACCGTACACATTGATCATATTCGAATGAAATTTTATATTTTCATCAATTTTGAAACTGTACACTCTTTATTGTATAATCCGAAATTAAAAATTTTAAGATTTGTTTATTCACACATAAACACAAAAAAAAAAAAAAAAAACCGCCGCCCCAGTTTTTATTAAAATTCTTTTAATCAAATGCAATTTTCTAGCATCATTTACATCTCTGTTGTTACCACTAATCACATGTAATTTCATACGAATTTAAAGTGAAAATTAATTGTCAAATAGAGACACACATATACATCACATATGAAAAATAAATCAATGTGCGCAGTTGATTCGATATTAATTGAATGTCAAAGGTATAAATTTAAAATTAGTAAATATACAAAACGAATGCAAACCGAATTCATTTAGTTGTGGGTCAAGTTCAAGAATGAATTGCATGCAAATCAATTTCTTAACATGAGAAAAGAAAAAAAAAAAAAACGAAAAAAAAAAAAAAAAATTAAAAAAAAAAGAAGAAGAAGAAAGAATGAAAGAAAGAAAATCAAATGAAAAGAAAAGAAAAAATAGTGGAATGCCCGATATATCACTAGCAACAGCAAACAGAAACAATATGACACGAGCATTGCCTGTTTATGGCCTGACTTGTGAAAAGAACATATTTATAACAATGAAATGTTTAACGACGTAATAAAATGTGTTGATAATGAGATTCTATTCAATTCAAGGGTAATTAAACATTCTTCGCTTTTCAATTTTATTTTATTTTATTTTCTTTTCATTTTTTTAATTAAACTCACTTTATATCTATTGCATAAAATTTCAAATAAACTAAGTTTTTTTTTTTCTTTATATATGTATTGAGATGTGCAAATTAATAGAACATTTACGAATGCAATGGTCATTGTCTCATAATTTATTATAAGACATCATGTCTTATCTTGAGCTTTACGGCATTTAAAATATTACCGTTTTTCTGTTTTCTTTTTTTTTTTCTTTTTTTTTTGGAGAAGGAAACGTATAAACTAAATTGTTTGAATTGGTGACGATTAATTGCCAGTTATGACTGTTTATGTGAGTTTGCAATTTTGTCGATGTTGCATTAGTAAAGATGAGCATTGCATCTTACGCTATCTGCACGAGTACGGTGTGAAATTGAATAAATATCAAACAATACTGTGAAAGCACACGCAGTTAACTTTCATGTTGGTGCTTTTCATGCACGGTTTATATACATACAATGTTTTCATATCAAAGCAAATGAGTCGTGCACTGAATAGCAAGTACATCAACAACGGGAAGCAAGTACATTAAAAATGGCATAAATTGAATGGCAATTATTTTGCAAGCAATCTCAATCACATATACACTGAATTGCAAATACACCATTACGGAATGCAAATCATTAATCGTATCTTTTTGCCATTTCCGTTGGTATAGTCAGCGTATATTGATAAATCGTATAGGTGGCGTCAATGTTTTGAAATCAAAGCTCTTCTCATGTTAAAATATACAACGAATGCCACATTGATTTTGGATTATCTTTGAACTTTGAACCCGGTTTGATTTCTCTTTATATTTAATGTAGTTTTTTGTTCTCTCTTTTTGATTTCATTGATTGAACATAAAGAAGTTTCAATAATCTCTCTGTTTTAATAGAATTTTCAACATTATTTCACATGTAAAGGGTAATTTATGTTTATAAAATTGTCTTAAGACAATTGGTTGAATAGAGCTCATGATCAAATAAATGCACTGAATAAAATATAATTCAGAAAATGTATGAATTAAAAAAAATCCCAACAATAAGATCGTATTACAATTAGTTTGGTTTTGGTTTTGTTTTGTTTTGTTTTTTTTTTTTTTTCCTCAATTTTTGTACATAAAAACTCTATATTTAGATGGATAAGAATGTATTCGATATAAAAACCAATCAATATGGAAGCGTCTTAATGAAACAGGAACGAACAAAGCATACAGGTCGACATTGACGTCATTCGACTGCATAAAATATTCCCGGTTAAAATGCCATGTAATTCAGTTACACCTCCCCCGGCATGCATTGCTTTAATCATAGCCTATGGTTTTTTATTTATTGCATGTTTCTTCATTCGTTCAATTTGTTACTCTTTTTTTCTCCTTCTCATTATCTCTCTCTCTCTCTCTCTCTCTCTCTCTCTTTATCTCCCTTTATCTCTCTCTGTTTCTCTCTCTCTCTGTGTCTCTCTCTCTCACTTGTGACCAAATAATGGTCGATCGGTTGGTCTAAAGTTATTTCTAGTTTATCAGCTTTAAATGCAGATTATGACGTCAAAGAGGCAATTGTAACATGTAGAAATGAAACACAAACAAAATGCACCCAAGAGTTTATTGACTCATTTTGTTGTTGTTTTTTTTTTATATTTTTGACCAACACTCTGGTTTTTGCATTAGCTGCATTTAACCATACAGATTGTTATATCCTTGGTTAACCGCAATGTTAATAAAAATTCACATAAATGTATGATAATCATTATTTCACAGGATGCACAATTTGATTGGATTGTTAACAATACATTAATTATATTCAACACATTCGAACGTTCAAAATAATGTCAAAACATGTGTTTACTTTTCAATAATTATTGGAAAAAAAAAAAAAAAATCAGAATTCAAGAAAAAAGGAATTCTCATGTAGTTATTCACAAATGATCTTTGTCTTGGATAACAATTAAGCGACGTTGGACAATCTTCTTATAAGAATGATTGAGTTGATGTTCAGTGTATTTCGAGCCATAAATGATCTTCATGAATATTTCTTCAATGGCGAAAAAAGATTTTTTCCATATTTTTGATTCGATGTAATCTATCCAAACAAATTGAATAATAATTTAATCTGTGGACCTCGAAATCGATAAGAGAAAAAAAAAATATATATATATGTGCCACCATTACGGAGACTTGACCATTTGGAAAAAAAATATTAATCATCTGCAAACCGTTCAATGGTTGTTGGCTTATACGATATCAAAGCTTAATATCGTAGGTCTTCAATCAGTTGGAACGTGGCTTGATATTTGTTTGGTTTCAACTTTAGAAAAATGAGAGAAGAGAGAGAGAGAGAGAGAGAGAGAGAGAGAGAGAGAGAGAGAGAGAGAGAGAGAGAGAGAGAGAGAAAGAGAGAGAAAAAGTTCTCTTTTTCTAGACAGAGAGGAAGAGAAAGAGAGAAAGATCTAAAGCAATAAATAAAGAATGAAAACCGCAAAATTCAATCAATTTTGTCTCGATCGTCATTTTAATCAAATGTCTTCAATTAATATGACATCATGTGTGATGGTAGTGGTGGTGGTGGTGGTGGTGATGGTGTTTGGCATACAAAACTCGAATGTCGAATTTTATCGGAATTAAATTATATCACTTAAATTGACGTCAAACCATTGTTTTTCCCAATGAAAATGAGTACATTATGTATTACACATTTTTGAGGAAATACAATTGATTTGGGTTTTACATAAAAACATGCAAAACAATCTTAACATGTCATGCAAACCATGATATTGTGTCTAATTGGGACATTTGTTCAATTATACCCAAACATATTTAGATGAATACTTGAAGTTTTCAAAAGGCAAAAATATTCGAAAATAAAACTTTTCCTTTAATCTTTGCCATGTGCTGATCATTTTTATTCGTTTTGTATACGATGTAAATTTGAGACGATCAAACAATCGAATGTCAAAATTATTTTAGAACATTGTTTTTTTATTGCTTACGCAATATTCAAATGGATGAAAAATCCAAATCTATATTTTGCTACATATATACGCAGACATGTCATGACTTTGCAGTAAATAAATTTGCGCATTTCAAAATGTTGAACACTTCATTACCATGAAAACTATGCGTTTTTATCTCTTTATGATTAAAATGATAGAATGATGTGTGTTAGATATAAACTAGTTTTTGATTCAATTGATTAGACGTAGCAGACGAAATAAATGGATCATAAATCACGAACAAAAAAAAAAATCGAAAAAAAAACAAAAAAAAAAATCGAAAAAAAAAAACAAAAAAAAAAATCGAAAAAAAAAAACTATAAGATCAATTGAGTTCATTTAATCAAAGGGTTAAATCAAATCAGGTCATTAGACTTTTGTCAAAGACCATGAACAATTTTTCATCAATAACCGATTCCACGAGATCATCATAATGATTCAAATTAATAACACGTTTGGTTCCAATAAAAATCGATAACGTATGGCATTGTATCACGCGGTTCATGAGCTTCGGCCATTGCGTATAAAAATTCTGAATTTGCATTCATACAATATAAGATTATATAATATATAGTTGTATTTTTATTGGTATCATTGATGATAAAGAGGAGAAAAAAAACACATTTGAATAGTTCCGCAAATAAGAAACCTCAATTCTCTTCAAAATAATGAAAGAAGCTTGTAAGTTTTCAGACAGACTTTATATTCGAATTGTGCTGGAATGTAATTAACAACAATCAATTCATCAGAAAGATTAGTTTTTTTTTTTTTTTGATGAAACATAAAGATACACAAAAATCTTGATGAATTCAATTCGATTATGACTCAATGCTGTGTGATAAGATCATGCAGACATGAATCAAATATTCCAAAAAAAAAAAAAAAAAAAATACCAAAGACAGATCAAGCAAGAAAACGAAGAAGAAGGAGAAGAAGAAGAAGAAGCGAACATAGACATAAAACAGGTACAATTTTACACATCTTATCAAATGAAGATGTTTCTCTTTTTCTCACTTATTGTTATGATCAGCACGTGTTTCATCATATAAATTCTCATAAAAGGGAAATATTTGATGAATACAAGCTCATTATACATGTTTAGATGATTTGATATGAAATGAATTATTTGATTAAATTATGTTGATTCAGAGGCCCTTTATCGGCTTTGATCATCTGGCTACTACATTTTTTTTTTTTTTTTTTTTTTTGTTGTTGTTGTCAAATAACAATTTAGGATTTTGATTTATTTCGTAAACAAATGTTGATATGCATAAAAGTTTCAATTTCCTGCTTCAAGTCACGTATGTCAATGAAAAATCCGAAAATTTTGCAAAAGAAACAATGAAAAAAATAAAACCAAACACAAAATTTATTTCTTTTTTCTTTGTTTGTTCATTCTCTGTCCCTCTCTGCATTTCACCCTCGCACATTTCATGGCTATTCATTTTATTGTCAAAGGACAACATTTCAACGTAAACACAATTTAAATGGATTTATTTAGTTTGACTGTTTATATAGAACAATATTAAAAATTCAAAGTGAAAATTTACATTGGAGCCGAACAGTTTAGAGGTGATATCGATAATTAAAGCAACGCAATCATATATACGAATAAATAATTTTTTTTTCGAATTATTTGAACTTTTTCAGCACCTGGAATATTTCATTTAAAAAAAAAAAAAGTTCCATTCATTTAAATAATATTAATGTCAATTCGATTGTAGATCAATATATTGAATGGCATTTGTGCCATTTTTTTTTGTTGTCCATTTATTTGTATTTATTACAAGAAATAAAAGGATTAATCCTTGTTGTTTTCATTAAACAAAACGAAAAGTATTGACAATCCAATAAAATTGTCCAACTGGTTGATCAATGTACTATCATATGCGACCTAAAAAAAAGACGTAAGTTTAGCGTAAACAATGACATGGGCAAAAAACCCCAAAAAAAAAATATCCATGTCATTATTCTAAAAAAGAAAAAAAAAAAAAAAATGCGTCGAGAGTCATCTGATTTTCGAAGCGTGTTTATAATTGTGCCAGAATTTATCGTTATCGTGACACTTTCGCCTGTTTAACATCGTATGATGAATTGCGTTTGAAATGACCGATTTAAATTTGTACACACGTTAAATCATTTCTAGCACATCCTTGCCATAGAAAAATAATAAATTTTGCTTCATTTTTATGTTCATGTTGCTTTGCAAAGTGTTTTCTTATCGGTTGGCTGTTTATTCCTGATTGAAGTGTTGTGCCTCCAAAATAAAAATACACATTATCACATCAATCATGTAAACATGGACCCCCAATAGGCATTGCATTGCAAGCAAATTTATTATCATCGAGTGAGATGCGAAAAAAAAAAAAACCAAATCAACTTAGCACCATAACAATAACAGTGATAGATGTTTGTGCGAACAGCGCGCGGTGTAATTAAAATGTTTAACTATAAATTGAGATAACCTTTTGAATCAGATATATCAATGAACTTACTCTATATCAAATACAATTTTTATTGGAACTAACAACAACAAGTTTTTATTGGGAGTTTTCCAATCCGTGTGACGATTTTCAAGATGCAAAAAAGAGAGAGGGAGAGAGAGAGAGAAAGAGAGAGAGAGAGAGAAAGAGAGAGAGAAAGAGAGAGAGAAAGAGAGAGAAAGAGGGAGAGAAAGAGAGAGAGTGAGAGAGAGAGAGAAAGAGAGAGAGAGAGAGAAAGAGAGAGAGAATTGACACACATGGACCAAATCAAATTTAAATAAAGGTGAATACATCCTTATCAGTGGTAACCCATTTTGCAAAAAAAAAAACCATACGAAAATTCATTCTAAATTATTTATTTGAACATATTTTCGTCGAAAACATTTCCGTCAATTTAACGATTCAATTGTTTTGCTTTTGATCGCAACCAGAGTGCTTATTTTTTTTTTGTGCTGATATTCATTCGAATGAGAGGATTGATCAATGATCAGACAGTATTGGCATGATCAAAAATTCCATTGAACCATTTAGTTGGCATATCTCAGGCATGTAAAAAAGTAAAATGTATAAGAAAAGCCAAGAACACGACACGACTGCATGAAATCATTATAAAGTCAATATTTTCCATAAACTACAGCTGACAATTCAATCATGTTCGATAAGATTACAATTTTGTAATGAGAATCATTCAGAAGTATGTGTTTTTGTTGTTGTTGTAAAGTGCACACTTAATGATCGGAATTGAATTGATTTATTGAGCAAATGTTACACATGTTGCTGCATCAATTCAAACGAGTTTATGATAATGTTTGGCAATTAGCCTAATATTCAACTCATTTTCATTCTGACTATTCTCTTAATCCTTTAATATTTCAATTTATTGCATCATTTTTGCGTAAAAACCTTTCAATACAGAATGTAAACAAAGTCTATGACAAAAACTAAAAAAAGTGTCTTTTTTTTTGCCTACTTGTGCGCATAGAGCAGGAAAAAAATGTGTCAACAAACCATGATATTACAGAATAATTTCCAGTTTCGAAAAAAAATCCAGAAATTTATGTGAAATTTTATCGAAATTACGTCGCGTAAAGATGCTGCGTCAAAACAAAGAACACGAACAAAGTCTAGTCTATGACGTAGCTATGACATAGAATTCGTCATAATTTCTGTATTATAAAGACATTATTGCGTGAAATGATAAATAACACAAGATTGTGTGTGTTTTTCGTGTGAAAAAAAAAAGAAAAAAAAAAAAACAAAAAACAAAACAATATTCATTCTTGCGTTTGATGAATTTCAATTGGGTGTCCAAACATCGGATTTACATGCATCTAATGATTTTAAGTATAAAAGCCAATGAGTATGAGGTTCATTGTGAAAAAATCGCAATTGTATTATGAATCAGCAAAACAATTCTCAATAATTGTGTTTCAATGAATCAATCACACAGTACCGCAATTTTTTTTTTTTTTTTTTTTTTTTACTATTTGTCATCTCTATGCATTTTACACGTTTGTTTATCTATTTTGTTTATTTAAGTTTACTTTGTTCGATCACAAATTGCATTGTGATTGTATTTACAAAAGGAATTTTACCGCTTTTTAAAACGGCGTTAGTATTGATCATTTATTTGAACAAATTTATAAAATGACAATTCAGATGTGCAAATGTACACTTGAATTTTTTGTTCAACACCAACTGACAATAAAAACAAAAAAAAAAAAAAAAAAACGTCTATTTTCAATATGTACAGAATTAAATTACTTTAGTTCAATGAAGCGGAAGAATTAATTGTAAATTTATTTAAACATTATAAATGCTTCGTGTGTCTCGTGTAAAGTGTAAAAAATGTACAGCAAAAGATGTGATAAGAAAATAATAGCTATTTACAAAATTTGAAAATTCCCATGCATATAAAACAACTTTAGAAATTGATTTGATAGAGAGCTCCTTCTGATTCACATGAATCAATTTATAATTTTTTTTTTTTTTTTTTTTTTTTTTTTTGTAAATACAATTAGTCGCATCGGTTAGAATGTTGTTGTTTTTTCCCCAAACAGGTTTTTGATTTTTCAGTGGAAACTTCGCGTAATTTTATCATAACAATTGTTTCGATTCATATTGTCAATATCGTATTTTGGTTTGCGGTAAGCACATGGAATATTCTTATTCGATTAATTTGTATTTGTGAATTAATGATAAAAAAAAAATGCCAATATATCAATAAGGTCAATTTAGAGAAACGATTTCTTTTTTCTCACTTCTGTTTCCAACCTAAAAAAATTTCAATGCAATGAACGAATTTCTTTTTTTTTTTTCCTTTTTTTTTGCATAACAAACAATAAGCACATTTGAATCTAATGCATATTCAACGATTAAATAGTATGACGACAAGAATGAACCCCATGCAAACAGAACATAGTTCGAAAAGAAACAAAAAAAAAAACAAAAAAAAAAACAAAAAAAAAAAACAAAAAAACAAATCGAAAAATGTATATTCTATCGAATAATTCCAATATAATTGTCACATTTAATCGATTAAAACAAGGATCAAGGCAATTTTATGCTAATTTAACTAATTCGGACATTTGGTTTTAAATTTTAAAATCAATACCATCCTTTTTAGCTTTTGAAAATATTACAATTAAAAATTTGTGTTCATTATAATTCATGAAAATTTGTACTTAATTAATATTTATCGCTTGTGCGTTTCTTTTCTTTTCTTTTCTTTTTTCCTTTCTTTTAATCGGCAATTTTCCAAAACGAGAACAAAAGCAAAAAAAAAAAAAAACGATTTACTAAATGAGCAAAAGGTTCATTAGTTAAATGTGGTGAAACGAACAAAATGTAAATGTAAATTTTGTGTAAATGACAATTTCGATCACCAGATGGCATTACTATTCCCTATTCGAAATGTTAATTTAAAACCATGTAAATTATGAATGTTTTTATCTATTTTTTTTAATTCTTCGTTTTTAGATTTCAAACAATGATTTTTGAAAAAAAAAAAATGATTTATTTTTTCAAATTATTTCCCTTCTATCAATGTATTTAATTTAATCAGTGTAATTAGACTGAATCATTCAATGTTCAATACTGTTTTAATTGTAACAGTCCCGTTTGCATGAAATCAAAAGGTTTGTTTTAGTATTCCGGCAAAAATACGCGATTTTTTTTTTTTGTTTGCCTTTGTAAAGAAACAATAATATTTGTGAAAATTTATTTTTCTAGAATCTTGCGTCAGCTGCATATGAAAAAAAAAAAAACAACAAAACATAACCGCAACCGTAACCGTAGAATTCATTGTTGGATTTTCAAAAAAAAAAAAAAAAAAAAAAACGAAAAATGTTCGTATTTGTAGCCGATGTTTACATTGATTAAATTCACAACGTATAGTTCAATTTGTATGTTTGAATCGAACCATACAATCAAGCGAATGAGAGAAAAAGAAAAAGAAATAATCGTACGATTCGTTGTTACTATTCACAATACATATGCATATATTCAAACGTTATTTTAACTCGCATTGTTGTGCACCAATACTATTAAATTGTGAAGGCACTTATACACGGGCGTCGTTCAAATCCATGACATCATTACACAAGTCCAATATAAATTTGCGCATTCTGTCAAAATCGTAACATTTTGTTTAAAACATTCACACGTGAAGGTTGTTTCATTTGTCGCAATTGTAAAACTTAACACAACATTTTATTTTTGTCTTCATTTCGAAAACATCAAAACAAAAGAACGAAGAAGCGAATATCATTTTGATTTTCAAGAAGAAAGAAATAGTGTGTATAATATTCTGTTGTTTTTTTCTTTTCGTTTCATTTTATTCTTTTTTTTTTTTTTTTTTTTTTGTTGTATTTGGTTTCATGTGAAAAAAAATAAAACAGTTTGATACAGCGAACAAGGAAATCAACAATAACCACGAGAATTTTATGCAATTTGGTTGAAAAAAAAAAAAAAATACAATTAAAAGGAAGGAAAATACAAAACAAAACAAAAAAAAAAATTCATCGATTTTGTAATAAAATTTAATTCATTTCTGATCATCGATGGAACAATAAAAATCTAAACATTGGAATCTGAAATTTACATTGAAGCCGAACAATTTGTAAAAGAAGAAGAAGAAGAAGAACCATTAAGCTAAACGAGATTATTTAGTCGGCAAATTTAACATCGTGAAAATCAATTTTAATTGAAATCAAAATTTAATGATAATTTTAAATGGAAAATTAAACAAACAATTTACAAAATAAAATCATACAAAGTGGCTTAACGGAGATAAATACACACCGATAAAACTAGATACATATATGAGAATATAGGCGGCTATTGTGTATACTGTCAAATAAGAAGAGAAAAAGAAAAAAAATTTCACCGAATACACCAACGACACTACTAAAATACCAAGAACAAACGAGTGAAAAGACGAATGACAGAACGGGAAAATTCAATTCGTTTTGGTTTATTTTTTTTGTTTTTTTTTTGTATTTCTGTGTGTGAACATTAATGAAAAAGTGACAAACGATATATACTGACTCACTCAAAGAAAAATATAGAAAAAAAGGAGAAAAAATTATATACAAAGAAAGTAATAAATAAAAATCAAGAGATACACAGCTGATTTGAGAAGAAAAAAAGTTATTTTTTTTTCCGTGTGTTTTAGTTGCATTTGATTTTGTTTCATCAAAATTTTATTTTCGTTTCGTTTCATTTGCATTGTGGGTGTGTGTTTTGTGTTCGTCCAAAAGAAGAACAAATAGCAGATAAAAAAAAAAAAAAATTCAACAAATAAAAGGAGTAAAATACAAACGATTTACATAATTAAAACGGCATACGTGAACAATAAATCCATATTTAATTCACATTCGATTTAAATCAACGGCAAACATATTCTTAATCCATTGTTGTTATTGTGAAAAGAACATTACAACATTCAATGCCGGAATCACTTTTATGTGATACGCTTTTGAATTTAAGCAAATGATAAATCTAATGAAAGAAAACCTTGTGAACGTGTTTGTTATAAAAAGGAAATTTTGACATTCATCGGCATTTAAAGCGGCAGCTTCTTCAAATTTTTTTTCATTTATTATATAAAAACGTGCAATTGACATACTAAGCACATTTGTACTAAACAATTTTGTTCTTTATCATACTTGTGACATTGCAAACTTTCAATTTTGTTGTAATCGAATGAAATATCATCAATTAAGACAGGCGGCATCTTGAAAAGATTTAATCATCCAAAAGAAAGAGAAATTCAGGAGAATTCACAAGCAGAAGAGAGAACAGAAAAAAAAAGAAGAAAAACTAAACAATTAGTGCACGGTCGCATAATTATCACAATCTATATACGCACATACAAACAGCAGCAGTGGTGAAAACAAAATACAAACGCAGATCAGACACTGGTTACAACTGACGGACATCTAAAAAGAAAAAAAAAAAAATCTATTGTATTCCAAATCGCAAGCAAACGAAAGAGAAATTTCATTTCTGCAAAGTAGAAAAAGAAGAAGAAGAAAACAGCTACTAAAAACAGTAATCACACTTGACATTTGCTTTTTGTGAATAAAGTAAATCAATTCTCAGGCTTTATGCAAGACATTTAACCAAGATAAAAAAACAAAAACAAAAAAAAAAAAAAAAAA
The DNA here is from genome assembly GCA_029041755.1 of Resseliella maxima. NCBI lineage: Eukaryota > Metazoa > Arthropoda > Insecta > Diptera > Cecidomyiidae > Resseliella > Resseliella maxima. The sequence goes on from JAQOWM010000438.1 coordinate 5,943,779, forward strand.
TAAAAAACAAATCGATAATTTGAAAATACCACAAGAAGAAATTCTTTTCTATATCAAGACGTAAAAATATTAAAATCAATCAAAATGAGTGCGGGATATCATCAGGAAGTATCAACAAACATTGAGAACAGCCGGTAAGTTTAATGAAAAATTATTCGTCCATTTTATATAAGCTTCAATTCATATTGTTTGATAAATGAAAATGGATTATAAAAAGGAGAAGTGTGGTTATAAATTCTTCTCGACAATTTTATTGTCGGCATTAGGAAAAAAAAAAAGAATCATAAAAACGAAATCCAATTTATTTCTTTTGATTCGTTGTAAAGCATTTGAACGCAATGATTTCGAAAAATGGTTTAATTTCTGGTTAAAACCGCAAACCTTAGTGAATGAATTGAAATGATTTCATATCACATGGATTGAGTGCTCGCTGATGAGGTGATGTCGGTACATGAAACTTTTTTTTGTTTTTTTTTTTTTTTTTTTTCATTACAAAGTAAGCACGGGTGCGTTCATTGTGTATGTGAATGAGTTTCTGTGCATTTGGCACAATGTTTCATCCAATCAATATAACTCTCTCACTTGCTCACTTTTTGTGTTACGCTGAATTGAGTGTTTGTATTTATGTAAGGCAAAAAGAAAAAAAAAAAGAAGAAAAAAAAAAAACAAAAACGAGAGAAGCAATTTGGTCATTCTTCGTTCCCCTATTTATATGCTTATAAGCATAATTTCTTGGCTGTCACTTTAAATTCCCCAACAATTTTGATGTGGAAAAAATAAGGTCAGGTTTTTGTCGCGCTTGACACTAACCATCATTGCCATTGTTCTCAATGTTTCCATGCAATGTGAATATTCATTTTACCGTGTCTTTTTTTTTTCTCTCTCTCTCTCTCTCTCTCTCTCTCTCTATCGCTTAGAATAACATTATTATTATTCTCTCCATGCATGCCAATCAAGTCAAAGAAATGAAAATGTCAATTGAATGGGTTATGTTTTCAATATGAAAAAAAAAAAAACATGAATCTAAATCAAATATGATATTTAGTTGCGCGTCTGTCAGCCAGCATTCATTCTTATTAATCAATTTAAATTGAACAGAATGAATGAGGAAAAAATTACTTTGGATATTCTCTCTTTCTCTTTCTCTCTTTTTTATCTCTTTCTCTAATAGAGAATCTCTATTTTTCTCCCTCTAAAAGCGAGTCTCTATCTCTCTTCCTCTCTCTCTCTGTATCTTTTTGAACGAGTAACAGATTTAGCGTTAGAAACAAAACGTTTTTCTTTATCTTGTGAAATTATTTAATGAATTCTGGTTGAATTCAATGTTGGCACGAATCCGACAGCTGATAGAGATGACAACACCAATTGTATATGTTTTATATCTTCGTACGTCACACATACAAAAATATATCATATGAACTGCTTACTTAGTTAATCACGCTGAAATTTTCGACACACAATATACATAAAAAATGCCATTTTATCAACATAGATTTTTATTTTATCATAATGCGCTTTCCGAAGCCCCAATGTTCCTATCTATCTCTTATACACACAGACACACACACACACACACACACACACAAACACACACACACACACACACACACACACACACACACACACACACACACACATTCAAATGCGTTCATAATTATATAATATTCTTTCAAAGTATCTCAACATAATTTAATTATCTCTTTTCAAAGTTATTTGAATTTTATTTGAAAAATTCGAGAAAAGAAACAATAAATGATAGTACAAAGTAGACAAAATACGTGTCGAAATAATAAAAATTCAACTAGTGCAATTTGCTTGAAACGATTCTTGTTAAAAGTTTAAAAACATTCACAGCACTTGTGTCATTTATCATTCAATTTGAGCATGATTGAGTTTTAAAAGATCTGACAGCCTCATTGACCATTTTATAAATATTTGACTTAAATTTTATTTTAGTTCAAACCATTTCATTCTCTCTTATAGTTAATATTTAGACACCGGAATTTATTTATAAAATGATTTCAGAGAATTTTAAATATTGATCCTGTGTTCGTATATAATATGTGCGTGCGTGAGTGAGTAAGTGAGTGCGTGCGAATGAACATCCGTATTTTAGTGCATTGATGTTTATGTTTGTGTATGTCGCGAGCATTCATCGAATGTGTGCTCAAATAAATAAGGTTAATTTTTTCCGATTGTCTCGATGTGAAAATGAGAAAGAAAAAACATTCTTGTTTCTCTACAACATAATACTGTACTCTGTGTGTGTGTTTGTATAGTATTTTGCAAATGTATACATATTAGCCAAATTACGTTTTTTTTTTTCATTCGCTTAATTCGTGCTCACTTTTATGCTCTCAGCTCACTTCATAGACTATTTATTGTTGATATGTGAAAGATACACACAGAAAGAGTGAGAGAAAGAGAGAGCATGAGAAATAATAAAAAAAAAAACATACGAAACGATAGAAGACATCTAATTATATTTTCAGTTTACTTACAACACGATATCATACCACCATGTAAATTTGCAGTCTTTTCGTTTTGTTGTTGGTTTTTGCTCTCCACGTCATTCGATGAAGATCATTTCTCTTGCGGTAAAATGGCAAAAAAAAAAAAAAAAAAAAAAACAACTAAACTAAACTAAGCTTGTGCGCGTTTTCAAATTGCGAGAGAGTTTGGTCAAGACATTTCAAGAGAAAGATAAAAAAAAAAGTGGCCGACCCTCTACATTTCTATGTGGGCTTTCTGTATGGCCTTTCCTCCTTGGAAATCATTTCAATCACAATAATGAATTTTCTTTTCATTTTTAGTTTTCTTTTTTTTTAATTTCTCTTGAAATTATCAAATAATTGACATTAATTCAATTGTGAGCTTAGCTATTACAGATTTGCATAATAATCACATTTCCTTCCGTTTTTCTGCAACAATTCAAGGCAAAAACACAGAGACAGAATAGAAGAAAAAAAAAAAAATCAAATCAATTTTAGAAACGATATTATTTATTTTCGCTAGTCATTTCCTCTTGAGAAAAATCAAATAACTGCAGTAGTCGGTGCTATAAATATCATAAGCAATTTAATGACATAATTATTAGATTGAGAATGTTTTGTTTTTAAATGTTTTTTGTTTTCATTCTCTTTGAAAACAAGAATTGTTCCAGACAGACATTTTTTTTTTTTCCAAATTTCATAAGTTGTCCAAGTTTTCTGTAATCGTGTCATAAAATTGTTCACGCTATCAATGGATCACATATTATTGTGCATATTTTCTTATATATGCGTTGCGGCCTCTTAATATGTTATGTAAAATGAAATGTGTTTTACTGATAGATTCGATAGTTGATTGAATCTCTCACTCTCATAAAGAATACAAACAAAAGCTGAAATAATGGTGTCGACTTTGGGCAGACAGTTACCAGTGTTGATGTTACATCGTTACCTTTTTTTTTTTTTTTTTTTTTTTTTTCTTAACTCGAAATGGTATTTTTGCACATTTTCTTTTCAATCGGGTATTCGAGGCTTCAGTTATCGATATGCCTTTCTTTCGATTCATTCAAGTTTCATTGTTTTGTTTTTATTTTTGCTGTTGGTGCTTTCTGTGCGCTTCAACTGTCGATTACATGTTCAGCTGCTTTTTTCATGTGAACATGTATGTGACTGGGTGTGTTTGTGTGTGTGTGTGTGTGTGTGTGTGTGTGTGTGTGTGCGTGTGTGTTTGTGTTTGTGTTTCATTCACTTTTGTATGTGTGTGATTGTATGTTGTGTGTGGCCCACTTTCGGCAATGGTCAGTAGAGACGACTACGATCGTGCATACTAAATTACCAAATTCACTAAAATTTCTTCGGATTTTCGTTCATTGTGTCTGCAACACATAATCGCGAATTATGCATATCTATTTTGATGGACTGACTCTGACTATAGGCCATAGTCTGAATGTGCATTGAGCTGGTTGCTTGTTTATATTTTTCTCTCTCTATCTATCTCTCTCTCTCTCTCTCTCTCTCTCTCACACTGTTTTTCTTCTTCTTCATTTTCTGCGAGCTTTTTGTGTGAATGTTTTTGCTTTGCAATGTATACAGATGGATGGACATACGGCCACGCAATACATATGCAATGAAATGAAATGAAAACGAAGCAATCGGTCATTCAGCTATTGAAAGTGCAATTTCACATAGTAACAATCAAATGCCATTGCATATTGCTTTAGTATTAATACACTTGGCACCGTGTTTTGCTATTGCATATTTTCGTCTTCTTTTTTTTTTTGATTCACTTATTGTGTATACTTTCAATGTCGACATGTGTCGAAAGAAGCAAAACATTACACAAAAACACTAGAAGAAGACAACAACAACAAGAAGAAGAAAAAGAAGATGGAGAAAAAAACGTTGAGTTGAAAAACAAAACAAAAATAATAATTCTGGAACACATCAAAGGTCATTCGTTCAAGAAACATTATTATTATTATTGATTAGATTTTTCACATGTAAAATTTACACTTTTTTTTTTTTTCAATAAATGCACCTCGATTTTTCCATGCAATATAGAATAAGGTAATTTTGCCAATTGAGTTTGGTGCTCGATAATTAATCGATAACGCAACAATATATTGTTTAATGAAAGACAGAACTCACTTTTGGAATCCATAAACACACACACACACACACACATACAATACTAATAACAAACAAATGCTCATTGAATCAACGCACGCAAATTATGGTATGATTGATACATATTATATACTATACATGGTGGCTGATATTATATAGCCACGCTGCCATTGTTGAGGGCCAGTCAGCAAGGCGACCGCTCTAGTAAAAACCATTAAAACAACCAAGCATTAATCGCATGATCGTACGATTTTTCCGTTTCAGCAATTATTCGTGAGGTACTTTAAATGTGATTGCTCATATCTTATGATTCACATTTTGTTATTTATTTCATAGTTTCCAACTCGCGAGCTCTCTCTCTCTCTCTTTCCCTCTCTCACTCATTCTCTCTCCCTATCTCACTCATTCTCTCTTTCTCTCTCTCTCTTCCTCTCTAACTCGTTCTCTCTCTCTCTTTCTCTTTCCCAGTTTTTGTTGTTATTCATTGTTTTTCAAAAGTGCTTTATTTCTATTACAATTTAACGAACAATGGCCTAATAGTGCAAGATTTGAACACTTGCACAAAATGCGTACACATTCAATTCTAAGTATTTCAATTTGATTTTTGTTTTGTTTTTGTTTTATTCCATAGTGCAATACATTTGTTTGTTTATCATTTTTAATTGAGTTTTCCTATTTGTATGATAACGCTCTTTATCGCCATTTTTGTGATTTTTCTCACGAAATGATCGATTTATGCATTTTCATTATTCTTAAATGGCGACGTCATGTTAGCTTAAATATGATAAATAAGAATGAATGAATAAGTATAATAGGCTCGTGCTTGTCACAAATTCAACGCCAGTGTTCACGGACATGGTTTGGTTTTTTTTTTTTCGTCATAATTTCTTGATTACGTGCACATTTTCATGCGATTTTTTTTACGATGATGCTCGACACGATTTTTTTTTTCTTTTTTTTTTCGCTTTCAAACAGTACGGAATTATATGACAGTTATAGAAGCTGTTCACATCTTATTCTCTATATTATTGTATAGAAATTGAGTGTAAAACTTTTCCGTATTTAAATGTTGTGGCTAATTTTAATTAAAACTTGGACTTTGTGATATGTCATTGTTCTCAGTTGAATTAAGCATGTATTTCTTCTTTGTTCAAAACAAGCTATTCAGTGGAATCAATGCATTTAAAATGTATCACATGAGATAAATAATTATCATTCAAACGTAGAATTAAAACCGGAGAAAATACTATTTTTCTTAGAAAAAAAAAAAAAAGGAAATGGAGAATTCTTTTTTTCTCTTCATCTTCTCGCCACAATGAATCAAAGCATTTGATAGTTTAAAACAAGTAATTTTGAGTGTCAAGGACACATATGAATGGTGGCCACATATGATTCATCATCATTTTCGACAAGAATTTCTTGTTCAAAGTCGTTGACGCGCATAAAAACAATTAAAATGACTAGATTTTGGGGCAATTTTGCAATTAAAATCCATTGTTTCACTGTTCTATGGTTACAAAATGACAAAAAGAGATGAAAATAAAAAAAAAAAAATTCTTCTTACACACATCGACCAATTCAGTAGATACAATTTAAAATGCATGCATTTCTTACGGTTCTTTTAAATTAAATCATCAATTACTATCACTCTTCAAAGTTAAAAACAAAACAAAAACAAAATCCATCCATGAACCTGTCATGCAAAATCAACGACAACCAGTAATTCCACCTGACCCATAAGGCCAACCAGAATCAAGTGGCCACGAAAAACAATTGCTTCACATGCACAAAAAATGATTTATATACTCTCTATTTTGTATATATATATATATAAATAAATGAAATATATGACGTGATAGTAAATTCCAAATGAATGACTAACTGAAGCTGAAAGATAATTTGTTGTTGTTGTTGTTATTTTTGTTTTTGTGGCATCTTAAAATGCTTGCCCCAATGTCATGCATCATGGATTATGAGCAAATAATATTAAAAAATTGATGCAATATCGACCACAATAATATATCGTAATGATAATCCCATCTCTGTTGCTCTTGAATAATTTTCAACACATTTTTTTTTGTTGACCATCACAGAATGCAGTTGACATACAATGAATACGAATTGGAGCAGCAATAAAAAAAAAAAAATATGCATGCAATATCATCATTATAGTTGTAATAATTATAGTGTTTTTACTTCGAAAGTATTTTTTTTTTTTATTGTGAATGGTTTCTTATGCCCTTCAAAATGTGTATTCAGCCATCTGTTTTTTTTTTTTTCCAAGAAGATGAACCAAAACAAAAGGATGACGATGATTTTTTTTTTTTTACTTTCGTCTTCTTTTGCATTTGTCATGATCAGTTTTATAGAAAAGAAAACTCTCATCATATAAATTCGTTGATGTCACCCATTTTTCCACATATTTCTTCTTTTTTTTCCCCGATGAATATTGTACATTTGCTTGTGAATTTATTAGTGGAAAAAAACAGCCGGTGAACAAACGGCTAGGTCAAAAAATTCAAATTTTTTTAAAGAAACATCACCATTAATTCCAATTTTGGTGAGATTATTATTGTAATGCATTATATATAGATGTATATATTTAACGATTTTTTTTTTATGTAATATCATCGATGTGAATTTTTATCTTCTGATTCAGAGAAAATGCCATGAAAAAGAAGAAGAAAAAAAAAAAAAATAACGTTAGGAGATGAGGAAAGAAAAAAATGAAAATAAATCATCGATTCTAAAAGAAAACGTGTTTCGAGTCATAAATAGCATGATAAGATTTCGATGCAAACGTCATTTTGGCACGCGGCATTATGATGCCAGAAATAATACACAAATAGACAAATCAATGTTTTTTTTTTTTCATTTGCTCACCAACGATACTATAAAACAACACCTCGAAATGATTTCCATTGAACGAAATAAAAAAAAAAAAAAAAAACAATTCGCCTAGAAGAAAATGATAATAAATAAATATGAAAATGGGCGCGTTATAGACAATTATTATATCCAAATGAAAATACGTAGAATTCGAATGACGCAAATTAAAATTTTGTTCAATTTCTGACTTCATGTATAACAGTTAAATGTTAATGTAAAATAAACCAATAATTACAATAAATGAACAAAAAGGGAAAAATATTGTGATTAAAACGTTTCGAATTTGAAGCATTATCGTTTCCAACAACAAAAAGGTGATAAGAATACAATTCTATAATTGCATACAATCGAAAATTGTGGCATTTCAACTTTCATTTAAAAAACGAAAAAAAAAAAAAACAAAAACAAAATTGTGACGAGAAAAAGTTGTTGGCGGTATCGAAAATAATTCCACAATTTTTGACATGATATTATCACCGGTGAAACGAGTTCATTTCGAATGATGCAATCAAATAACGGTTATACAATTACACTTTGGCTGTATGTGTGTGTGTGTGTGTGTGCGTGAATATATGGATTTCTCTCAGTGATAATCACAAGCCAAACTGAGCAATTTTCATTTGTTCAGTTTATCATCAGCATGTGATTGGTTTTTTTTCTTTCTTTCTTTTTCTTTCTTTCTTTGAATCAGTAAATTCTCTAATTGTCACCTGTCTATGTAGTTTGAATAAATTTGCTATTCAAAACTCTCGTGATTTGTTTTATTTTAAGACATCATCCGTTACATAATACATTCTATTTCATTACTCTCATAGCAATCGTAATATGAATGAGTTAAAATTGTTGTAAAAAAAAAAAAAAAAGAAAAAAAAAATAATTGAACGAATCATGCCACACAGAGTTGAGAAGAAAAAGAAGAAAAAAAAGAAAAAAAAAATAAACGGGCCGATTTCGTGCCTTGTTTGGATTTCAATAATTTTATGATAGAATATTTGCCATGTCTCACATTTTTGTTTACTTTAACAATTATCACGTTTTATCATCATTATGAATACTCTTACTTTCGCTCTATCTCACTACTTCTCGCTCACTCTCTTTCAATTGAAATCGATTTCACCTTTTTTTTTCATTTTTTTTATTTTTTTTTTTGTTTCTTCGCCTTGGACTTAGGCCGATACATGAAATCATTATTTGCGTTAAGATTCCGGAACTTAGTCATTTGAAGAATTTCAAAAATCCCATAAATTAATCTATCTTTACATGAATTCTTCGAACAAAAAAAAAAAAAAAAAAAAAAAAATGAAAATGTACACGAATATGACCACAGTATGACATCATAGACATTATTGACATAAATAAACCACAATCAAGAAACCAAAAAGCATTTCAATTATGGCCGAGTCATCATTACGCATTTAATAAATAATCGTTTGGTGTGTATATAGCATATGAGAAAAGAACAAAGCGAAAGTTAAAAATTTTAAATAACAAATGACATATGGTACAATAATGTAAGCGTAAATTTTGCCATTCATTCGGCAAAGTTTCAGTGTATTAAATTTTTGGATTCAATCAAAGATCGGCAAGATGATTAAAATTTGCGATACTGCAAAGTTTGATGTGAAATGTGTCAGATGAAAGTAACAAATACCATTCATCTAGAGGAAAGAAGAAGAAAAAGAAGAAAAGAGAAAAGAAGAAGAAGAAGAAGAAGAAGAAGACGACGACGAAGAAGACAAGCAAAATGTGGCTAAAATGTGCCAATTCAGCACAATCGTAAATTCAAAATTTAATGATGGAAGCTTATCCATACCACACAACATTTCAATAGTTGAGAAGAAAATGGAAACAAAAAGAAAAAAAAAAACCAAAATGAGGTAGCCCCATTAATTAAGTCGCACACTGATTTGTAAATCTCTTTTGCAGCGAATTCAATCAGACGTATGCCGCTCAATGTTATGCAATTTCTCATTTCTTTTTCTTTTTTTTTTTTCTTTGATATCGATATCGATGGTGATTTTGCACAGACATTGTATCAAAGAATAAATACATTCACATATGTGATTAAATCAAATGAAGTTTCTCTCTCTCTCTCTCTCTCACTATCTCTCTCTCTCTCTCTCTCTTTCTCAACGTTATTCTTCGATTGGTGTTTTATGGCAGAGAGAGAAATGGCACATTCAATATAGGGCACAATGTTGGCACATAAACAAAGGGAAGAGAAATATACAAAAGACCAACACAAGGTCTTTGGAAAGTGGAAATTAAATGTGTCGATAGGCATATTGGTTGAACTTGAAGCATTTTTTGGGACAATTTTGTCCTAGGCTCACATGATGTGAAATGAAAATGAAAAACGATGCAAACAATTTTGGTAATTTGTTTACCAATAAAACAATTCAAGCTATTGCGAAAGTGTCGATTGCAATCACCCCAAAAAAACTCAAAATTAAAATCAAACTGAAAATTCTACTGAGAAAAAAGTGCTTCCATTCTTGTGATTTGAAAATGTCTGATTTAATTAAAACAAAATGCAATCAAATTGATTATTGGCTTGATTAATATGACTCAATGAAATTGTTTTGAATTTTTTTTTTTTTTTTTTTTTTTGATTCATTCACACGTCTGAGGTCTGTCTTCATATGAGCAAATGAATAAATGCTTCTGTTGTAACAATTTGTCTTAAATTGGAATTCATTTACGTTCACCTAAATTTTTTGTTTTTTGTTTTTGTATTACGTGCAAAAATGTGTGTGTTCGATACCAATTCCAAATGAGAATAATGAAATTCAGTGAAAATGACTCTCCATATAATTGTATGCTTATCGTCATCATTATGCGCATGATAAAAACTATCAAAATTATAAATAACAAATATAGGTTGTTTCTTCTAATTAAAATACGTCTTTTGTTTCGGTTTTTTTTTTTTTTTTTTTTTTGCTTTTCTTTTTTTTTGCTACATTTTGCGAATAAAATTCTATTCACTCATAAACATGAACATTCGAATGCGCAACATTTTGAGCATTCACATGAAACGTGTCGACGATTTTAATAAAGAATGAAAACCGTAATATGCGCGACGATGACGACGACGACGACGACGACAAATCAAAGCGATCATTCGAAGGCTAAACTAAATACTCTAAATAGAATCACACCGATACGCAAACGCTTATCTCTTTCTCGTTCGGAACATACGACAGAAATCATTTGATACTTTTTTTTCTCTTTTTTTCTCCTTTTCCTCTTTTTTTTTTTGGTTTCTGGTTCACAAAATAAATGAACCATGCATCAATGTCTGATAATGAAAAAGAAAAATGAGTTTCGAAAAAGTCAATTTCAAAAGAAGAAAGGAAACACATTTTTTAGACAAGTTTTTTCGGATAATTTTTTTTTTCTTTTTTGTTTTTTTTTTTTGGGGGTTCACTTCTAAATTTTACATCATTTAAATTTGCTTCTGACTTAGTGATAACGATTCTCTCTACCAATTTTCAAGCCACGATATTCTTTAGTTTAATGGCATTCATTTACAGTTATCTTAATGAAAACGAAAGAAAGAAAGAAAAAAAAAACATAGCAGAAATAGAATGATTTGTGATTTTAAAGTCTCATTTTTCTTAAATTGATATTGATTAAAAACGAAAATATCTAGTGATTATCAACAACAGAAAAAAGAGAAAAAAGAACAGTTGATAGAAGAGAAGAAAAAAAAAAATTGAACAATCGATAATTTATGCAAATTTTTGTTTGAAACCATCCCATTTGGATTCATGATGTGAATTAGAAAATAGACATGCTGCGATGATATCTATGCATGGCATTGGAATAAAACCGCACAATCAACACAAATCAAATGTATTCATTTGCAGATTATCTGTCTGATTGTAGTATCGACAGTTGTCAAAAATTCCAATAAAAAAAAAAGAAAAAAATGAAAAAAATTATAACTAGATAAGTGAGAAAATATTTCTAAACAAATTCTCAAGATGAGAGAAGAAACCTTTCAAAGTTTTGCTGTTATGTAATCGCAATGGAAGCGACAAAAAAAATCAACCAAACAAATTATCAAAGTAATGAATGAGATGTAATGAAAAAAGGTGCAAATAAAACGATATTTCTGTATAGAAAAGTGAGAAAATGAAAGAAAAAGAGAGAGAGAGAGAGAGAGAGAGAGAACAAGGAAAGAGAATAAAATAAAAAGCATAAAAATCAATACAAAAAGCTTAAATTCAATCTGCTTTCGGCTTCGACTTAACTCAAAAGATTTTGTTACGTTAGCAACACATCAACATCATAAAATGTTATTTACATTAATAGATTTCTTCTTCTCACTTTTCTCTCTCTCACACACACACACACATAATCCGCTTCATTTGAACCTCATTGAACGTAAATTAGCATTTGTCGAAGAGATCGTCCGAGTATACACCGAGTCGATATGTTAATTTCTGAAAATTTTTTTTTTTTTTTTTTTGTCATCATCATCGTTGTCGTTCAAATTCCCAATGTAAATTTTTTGCGCTAAGAATTTGGCTTTAACTGGTTCAAGTCATCCAGATTGAATTAATTATTGAGTTTTTTTTTTTTTTTTTTTTTTTTTGGGAATTTTTGCTTAAAACATCAAACAAGCGTGATTTTTCTGCATTATCATGCTGTCAATAATATGGTGATTTGCACAAATTTAAGGTTGCAAATAAAAAAAAAGAAAACCTTAATCATGAATCCATAGAAATAAATCAATTAGCATAAGGAAAGGCCATCGCTTGATTTATCATTCATTCTTGAATGTGTTTCACTGTTGCTTGAAAAGCATGCTAAAAAATTCACATTAAACGGCAATTGTTCCACAAATCATTTGATTTGCTAAAAGAGAAAGACCAAATGATGATGATGATGATGATTTGTATTTTTTTTATAAGAAGTGAAAAAAAAAAAAAAAAAAAATTTCGCACCATCTGATATTGTTGATGGAACTATTTAGATAAAATCGTGATTCAAGACTCAATTTCATTTTTATCAGAGTTTTTTTCTTTCTTTCATTTTCTCAACCTATAAGACTGGTTGATATTTCAATTCAACCACCGTCTATCTATTGGATTCATTTTGGATTTGCGTTCGCATCATAATTTGAACGAAGAACCAAAAGTGTTTTGCACTCATTTTACATTATATAATTGCTTTATACGTAAATGTAGAGAGAGAAAGGGAGAGAGAGAGAGAGGGGGGGGAGAGAGAGAGAGAGAGAGAAAGAAAGGGAGAGAGAGAGAGAGGGAGAGAGAGAGAGAGAGAGAGAGAGAGAGAAAAGAGAAAAAAAGAGAAATATTTTCAGCATGAATGTATTACATAGTAGAAAATGATGTGGCTTCTGACTAAAACAAGTGATTGTAACTATTAAATCAATTGGGGGTCTTCTAAGCAGGGGCTTCATGGCATCTATATTGTTTCGATTTATGCGCCAATATATTGAACATGACAACAATTTTTTTTTTTCTCTCATCGTAATGCTGGTAATTAGTACGTTCATTTTGGGTAAAAATTGAAACCATCAATGCTGGGCACATCAAAAACGAATGCCACGTGTGCATTCTGCACAAAATGTACATATTGGGTGGATTTCAAGAAGAACGAAATAACTAATTACGTCATTGCAATGAGAATTTTTTTTTTTTTTTTTTAACATTTTGACAAAATTGAAGCAATGAAGAGTGAAGGAGGCGGAAGTTTAAAGTGAGTATGAAAGGGAAAATAATGAAAAGAAAAAGAAGAAGGGGAAGAAGAAGCAGAAGAAGTGGAAGAAGAAAAAGAAGTAAAAGGGGAAGAAAACTGAAATAAAAACTGCTTCATGCAATAGAAACAGGTAGATCGATTGATGCCACTTGAAAATTTCAAGTTGAAATGTAATGAAAATTACAGCGGTAAATGTTCAATTTTTCACCGAATAACATAAAAACAACAACACACGTGTGCACATTGACTCTTTCACTTGTAACAATATTTTCTGTTGTTTTTATTGTTTGCCATTCGGCCGCGCGCATTCAATACATTTTGATATGTTCACATCGAATATTTTATATGAAAAATCCAATCGCACGTAATTTCAATTTGCTCACTAGTTATGATAATAATCGATGTCGGTTTATAATGATAAACTGCTGATACCCACACATTGAAATTAAAAAAAAAAAAAAAAATATTAAAAAAATGTACCAATCACCAATTTTTGTTTTACCACATATTATTTATCATGCTTAACATGAAAATGTGGCGATTTTTTTCTTCTTCTTCTTTCGCTTGTAAGTAGCCAAGTGTGTTGAAAAATTAGAAATAGTAAGCAACCATTTTACATAAAATATAGCTGGACTTGCGATCATTTGTAATTTGTGTTGCTGACGCAGCTGTTGTTGCAATTTGTTAATCAGGTGAAAATGATGTATGTATGCATACTCTCTCTCTCTCTCTCTCTCTCTCTCTCTCTCTCTCTCTGTGTGTGTGTGTGTGTAGTGCATATAAGTGTAAATGAGAGTGTAATTATGTTGAAACAATTAGTTCATGTTTTGATCCATTAATGAATACGGTGCAATTTTAATACGGCAACAATTGATTACGCATGATTATGTTCAATTGCATATGTATTGGCTATTTGAATTTGTGTAATATTTTTACAAAAAAAGACCTCCGAAATGAATTCGCATTTTCATTAACGGCATTGTCAATTTAATTGTCAATTAAATGAAATTCATAGAAGGCCAAAATCAATTTCAAATGAAATACACCATTTCAAATTGCTTCTTTTGGCCATTTTTCTTCTTCTGTTATTCCTGCATTTTAATTAAAAAAAAAAAAAAATTGTAAATTTTAATTTACGAATTAAACTATTGCTACGTCATTTCAATGAAAATTGAATTTATCTGACAAATTTCAATGGAAACAAAATTCTTTCGAGAAATTGCTTGAAAATTGCAAAAATCAGCCTATTTCTATGAATTAAAGAAAAACAAAAGAAAAAAAGTTTGTGACAAATCACAATATATACACCTGGATCTGATTATATGACAAATGGTATTTGTTACATTGTAACATGACCTTTGATGTTATGTTTTTTCCATTTATATTTATATTTATAGGCGCGATAATCGAGTTGAATTTATTATGTCTCGAACAATACATAGAGACATGATTTTATGCGTACGTGCAAAATATCTCGGTAAAAATGTTATATTTTTGGCGCTAATTTATATGCGCAGTTTGTATATTTTCAGAAGTGAGAGAGAGAGAAGAAAAAAAAAAAAAAACAGTAGCCAATTTGTGTGTGCACATTGCACGCATTCACGTACTCGCGTACAAATGTTACAATAAAATCAGCTGGTGAACATTTATGATCACGTACAGAGTTCGTTCGCAATCGTTATTCTGTCACACAGTCACAACAATACACATGATCATTTCGTGCACAATTACTCATTTTCACTTCAGCTGATTTGCTGACTAGCAAATTTCCACAGAATCAATTCTAATGGACAAAGCGCAAAAAAAAAAACAAGTTTTTTGCATTTGGGTTGATGCATTTCGTATCCAAGGTGCCAGGCAAACTAAATGTATATTGCGTTTGGATTTTAATCAGAAAAAATTGTCTCAGCTTCTATTAAATGTAGTGAGCTTCGGCAATACTTTGAAAGTGCACACACGTGGAATTCTCAAAATGTTGTCAAACAAGCATCGCAATGCTACAAAATATTGAGCAACTATTCAATTGGAAATACATATATTATTAAGATGCAGAAGAAGAAGAAGAAGAAGAAGAAGAAGAAGAAAAAAAAAAGCATCAACTAATGACTCAACGAAAAAAAGCGAGAAAAAAATACCAACAAAACTCAAACGTACCAACCCAAGCACACTGAAAAACCAAAAAAAAAAAAAAAAAAAAAAAAGAGAAAACAATTCAGAATGAGATACGTTGAGAAAAATGTGAAGATGTTAACCTTGGCTATTTAAATTTTCACTCAAAATGCCGCCGACACTGATCAACTCTGGTTTTGTGCGCGCGCGCTCGTGTGTGTGTGTAAGTGTGTGTTTGTATTTACGATTGAATGATCGTATGATGCATATTTTCGAGGCATTTTTCTTTCATCTCTTCTTCCACTTCTTATTCGATCACCTCTTCTCACACACTAAATCAAATTATATACCATCCGAGATGGAATGTCCAAATACACAAGTAAATAAATGACGAGACTAAATGCTAAATATTGAAAGAGATGAAAAAGATGAAGAACATGGAGATAAAATAGAAAATATGGCCGATTACTACCAACATAATAACATTTCAATTCAATGATAGCAATCAATGTGCACAAAGTGCGGTACAAAGCAATTTACTTTCAATCCGTTCTTTTGCGGTGTATATGTGTACACTTATAAATTCTGCGAAAACGATCAAATCGTCTTGTTTTTCTTTGTGTTTTTGTTTTTCATTTTGTATGCACAACACTGCGACAGATGGTATACATAAATCTCGACAAATCAAACTGATTTTCATGTAATATGAGATGCATAATGGAGAGGGGGAGCGGAGAGAGAGAGAGAGAGAGAGAGAGAGAGAAAGAAGGGGGAGACAAAGAACGAAAAAGAGAGAGAGAGAGAAAGAGAAAGAGAGTATGTGAGCGCTAGCATGAGAATGGGCAGAACATGATAAATATTTGATGATATGCGATTGTGACACTCAGCACGTCGATCTTGGATACATAATAATTGTGTAAAACGTAGAATTACGTCACATATATGCAAAACATCTACTTGTGCACACAAAACAATAACAGTTGAATGCATTCGAAACGTAAAAAAAAAAAATAAAAATAATGATCAATTTGCATTGGATGTTTTCTTTTTTCTTTTTAAAATTTTTTTTTTTTTTTTCTTCACTTATTCTTTTCCAATGATCACTCATTTTTCTCGAATAGCTCTTACTCAAAAAGGAGTAAAACAATCATTGATCAATCATATTTTTTTTTTCTTCTTCTTCTTGTATCTTTGTAATTTACGTAAATTTAACTTTTTAATATGCACATCATTGCGCAGACAGAACGCTAGAATTGTTTACGTCAAAATTTTCATTCAGAATAATAATTGATGAATAACATTTTGCGATGGAATTTCTTACACAGTCATCATATTGCAAATTATTCACTTGTGTTATTATCACACAAACGAATCTCAACTCAATGTTTAGCATAAAAAATTTTTTACAATGTTTAGCATAAAAAAAAAAACGTCTACAATTTCGATTCGTTATTAGATTTATGAAAGAAAAAAGTGTTTTTCTGAACATATTCATTGACTTCAAACACAAAATTAAAAGACCCTAAAATCAGAAGGCATTTTTTTGAATTGTGGAAAAACCAACATTTTGGTTATTCATGTTGATTGATTCTAATCATGGTTTTTGATATGCAAGAATAGAAACGGTTAAACATTTACAAATGTGGGAAGTAGATTTTTTGAAATTTTAAAAACATTTTTCTCTTTCTCTCTCTCTCTCTCTCACCTCTCTCTCTCTCTCTATTTCTATCTCTCAACAATTAATGTTATGCATAGATCTGGTTTTTGAAATTTTTGTTACCGAATGATTGCATCTATCCAAAAGACAAATATTGTTTGTTTATCAGTTTTTGTATTATAATCTAATATAAACTTAATTTTTCAGTAAATTCATTATCATAATTACCCAATGTTCTTGTTTATATTCCCAAGCTTCTCAAACTTCTCTTAACGATTTATCAAATAAATCAATCCACTGTAACCGATACACATGATAATTTTGCTAATTACCTTGTTTGTTTTCGATATATTTATGAAACGGGCGAAATAAAAAAAAAAAAAAAAAAAAAAAAAAAAGTTAAAAAAAAGTTAAAGAACGACAACAAATTGTGTTGAGAATGTGTTTCATTCAAAATATTTCTAATTCATTTTGAATGAAGCCCATGCAATTTCAAGAAAACAAGAAAACATCACAGAAATATTCGATTATGTGTGGTTGTTGATGGTGTGCACAATGAAAAAAGACAACTAAGAAGCATGAAGTGTGAGAATGGTTTTTAAATTAATTGTATTACTGATGAGCGAATATAGTGGAACGAATTCAATCAGAACAAAAAAAAAAATCATAGAACAATATCAGGCCGAACAAAATTCTATTTCGCACTTCCTAATCGCAATAATATATTTAAATTTTATTCACTTCACATGTGGACTGTGGCAAATGCTATGCACGCGTGTGTCTCGCGTTTTGTTCGTAATTATTTCCGTTTTCTTTTTTTTTTTTTATGTCTCGAATTTAATAATTTAACATCATTTACAGCAAAAGCGAACCCAATACATATTAAAAAAAAACAAAGAGAAAAAAAACCCCCGTCAGAACAAAAAAAGTACGTCATTTTAAGTTTAAAAACAATCTTGACAAGTCTCGCCAAAATGTTTTGTTTACAATGTATTGACCGGCATTAAATTGATGCAAAAGAAAGGAACAAAAGTAAAAGAATTTTTTTTTTTTTTTTTTTTTTATAACGACTAACGACTGCGATGTGTCGATTTGATAGTTGTTAAAAAAAAAAAAATAAGTTAAAAAAGGTAATTAAAAACGAACAACACCACATTAAACTTGTATTGTTGAAAACTTGATGTGAGCATTTTTTTTTTTTTTTATTGAATATTGATTTTTATCAGTTTTGAAATTTCATAATAATATATTCACATGCCGTCAATGATGTTATATGTTTGACGCATATTCCAGACCTATAAAATTTCGCACTAAAAATCGCACTATCTATTTGCTATCCATATAAAATGAATCGCATAAAATGAATACATTTTCAAATTTTCAAATGAATGAAAAACAGCATTCTGCATTTCATTTCTTTTACCATAATTGTCTGATGTTTTTTTTTTTTTTCACTTAACTTGCAAAGGATAAAAATAGATTTAACCAATGTCGATGATGGTAATCCAAACTTGTTTTATTTTTTCACACTATCACAATGCATAGTGGAGCTTGTGCATTCCGTTGTATTTTTGTTGTTGTTTTGGATTTGTTGTGAGTTTCTTCTTCTTCTTCTTCTTCTTTTTCTACTTCGTCTTTTGAAGCGGTTTGACAATTGCGATTTAAATATTTCGGACTTCCTACATTTTCCGTTCAATTACACATCGTAATTTTTACGCACATGACCGAAAAAAAAAATGCACACATAGACCATTGTAATCCAGTTCAATCACTCATTTATATGTAATGAATTATGTGTATATAAAAAATAAAACCAGCTTCTTGTTGACAGTGTCAACTTGACACTGCATTTTTCATTTTTTATATTCCAAAAATATCATTATATGTAGAAAATATCCGGATTTTGGGCGATAATTCCCGTTCATCTTAATTTCATATTATTAAAATAACCAATAACAAATCAAATTTAAATTTAACCAGAAAATTTGCGCGCGTGAATTCATGATAATTGGGACTGGGTTTTTGTCCTGGACACAAACAAAACAGAAAAAAAAAAAAAAACAAAAAAAATTGTCACGAACTAAAATAATCGTCCAAAGTTCAATACACATATATCAAACACACATGGACAGTATTCGATTTTTTCCCACTGAATTACCACACACATGATTTATTTATGTACGTTTTTATTTTTGTTTTTTGTTTTTTTTTTTTTGTCTTTTTGTTTTATATGCAAAAAGATGCTGGTGTTTGGTTTTTGTTGACTTGCGGCAAAACATATACATTACATGTAAAATCCAATTTATTGTATAATAACATGGAGACTAAATACAATGTTTAACTGGCAAAATGATGAAATACATTTCAAACTAGTTATACTGACCTTAGAAATAAATAGAGAGTGAGTGAGTGGGAGAGAGAGAGAGAGAGAGAGAGAGAGAGAGAAAGAGAAAGAGAAAGAGAGAGAAAGAGAAAGAGAGAGAAAGAGAAAGAAAAAAGGAGTTTGACAATTGTTTGAATACCATATGGTGAATTGAAAAAAAAAAATGCATATGCATACATGAGAATATGTACTGACATCGAAAAATATGCAATGAAGCCCAAACAACGAGCCTAATAAATTGTACAGTGCAATTTCCTTCTTGCAATGCACCTAGATTTTCATTTGCCCTCTCTCCCTCTTTCTCTCTTTCGCTCTCTCTCTCTCTCTCTCGCTCTCCCTCTTTCTCTCTCTCGTTCTCTCTCTCTCTCCCTCTCTCTCTCTCTCCTTCTCTCTCTCTCTCGCTCTCTCTATCTCTTTCATCGTACTCTCTTTTCCTTTGAAATCTAACTCCTTCTTATTTCCATTTATTCATCATTTCATGAATTCCAATAGCAACAATTATAAATTGAAATGATGATTGTATGCGGAATATGATTCATTAACATATTGACATTGTATCATACAAATTGTTTACTTCATGTATGACGATAAAAATTGACAACAAAATTACAAATAAGAATGTTCGATGAGAAATAATTCAATTTCAGTAATTTTTACCAAACAAATACATGTCTTAAAGAAACATTAAATTCTACGGAAATTTCTAAATATTTTCACGTAATTTTCTATTTATAAATGCTTGGAATAGAAATTTCTATTTAATTGTTGCCAAAACATGTGGCGGGTGGCGTGGTGTGGCGTGGCGTTGCATGGCGTGGCGTTGCAATATAAAATACTAAAAGAAACACCAATAATATGTTGTTATGTCATTTAAAAAAAAAAAAAAAAAAAAAAAAAAATGCAAAGCGCCATAATACAAACAAAACGATAAAATTGAAGCCAACAACGATATCAATGGTGCGATGACAATGACAATTCATTCGTTACGAAAATGCATCATTAAATACAATCCTTTGTGTAAAATAACTTTCTCGCGTAATTGCGTCATTCAACCTTGGCTTGTGAATCAAATCAAATATACACGTGTATACAAATTCAATGTGCAATTAAGTGTGAAACATATATATATATAAGTATATACATATTTTTCTTTTTTTATTTTGATTTGTCAATATTATGGATACGAGAAATGTATCCAAATCCCAAATATAAAACGAAAATTGATTAGAAATTTTAATGAAAAATTCAATTTTGACGCAATTCCACTGGTCATCTTTGTGCTGATTTATGACATTTTTATGGTGACAAAGAGATAAAGAGAGCGAGAAAGAGATAAAAATGAAAATTTATCATTTCTCAGCATATTTTGTTCTAGAAGTTCCGCTTGCCCCCGATTTGGGTTAGATGTCATGAATACATTGTAATTATTCATCTTACAAAATGATAAATTCTCGAAATCAATCATCATTACGATTGTCAAAGTAAGAAAATTACATTCGAATTGCGCATATCCATTAAAAAATTACAAAAATGACCGAATGTAACACTTATTTAAGAAAAAACAAGGTTTTTTTTTCCTTCTCTTTGGCTTCCAGAAGTTAATAACAATTGTTAATCGCATGCAATTAAGATGTACATGAATTAGTTGATATTTGGACAGTGTTGCATGTGCCAGTCATGAAAAAAGGCAAGACAATTTAATGAATCCGTTAGAAAAATGCAATGTATTGATCACGTCATACAGTCAAATGCAAAATGAATATGAAATAAAAGAAAAAAAAAAAAAAGACAACAAGACAACGAAACAATTTTTATCTCAATTGTAATTGCAATAATATGCGGAAAAGATTGATTCATGGCAAAAACAGCACCATAAATTTATCTATTCATGTGGAAAAATGACATGATGGATTTTTATTGCAAAAAAAAAAAAGAAAAAAAAAAACAAAAATAAAATAAGATGAAATGAAACAGTCATGGCCATCGTGTAACCGCACGCGCGGCCGCATCATAATCATGGGATTTTTGAATTACATTCTATTACAAATGCGAAGGTGGTTCACAATTTTATAGAGATGAATCAAGTTCAGATTGAGTTGATCTCAGTCGGTGTATGGTAGAGTTCAAATGAATACAAAACATCTCTCTCTCCTTATCTCACTCCCTCCTCTCTCTCTCTCTCTCTCTCTCTCTCTCTCACTCTTACTCTCTCTCTCTCCCTCTCTTTGCCAAAACAATTAAGCTTCAAATGTATTGAACTATTTGAGAGAAGTTCATTGACCCAATGCCTTTAAATGATTTATTTTTTTTTTTCGCTCACAATTTTCATGGGTTCATTAAAATATGGTTATAATTTGAAGGTTTCTCAATATATTAATCATTTAACTGTTTATATGCACAGCCATATTAAATTCCGAAATAAATTTTCTAACGAATTAAAACCTTGTTGCATGCAAACAAGGCAATCAGATGCTATTGTCTTTCTCAATGATTCACAAAATCTGTTTCATTTTTTTTTTTTTTTTTTTGGCGGAAAAGTGTAAATCTGACTTTTTCTCCTTAAACCTACTTAATTGATACGATTTGGTTTTATTTTCAATCAATTTGAATGGATATTTTTTTTTTTCTCTTTTTTTTTTGCTATGCCGCCGGTCATTTATGTGTAGAACATTCGATGCGCGTGTAAAATGCAATAAAATTGAATGTATTTGTAATCATCGTGCAATGTGCTGTTAAACGAACGAGTTAATTGTCAATGATGTGGCATCTAGACACTCTCTCGTTAAGTGTGCAGCTGGTTGTTTTCCTGCGATCAATCGCTCATTCTCTAGAAATAAATCGAAACAAAATTGAAATTACATTTGCACAAATTGGTCGTTGTAAATGTTGACAGCGTTTGGCATATGACGCGCAGTACAAGTGCATGGCTTTTATTCGCATAAAATCATTGCATTGCATATTATCGACGCAATTTATGTCAATCACTAACCGACGATATTTTTCCTTTCTTACACTTCACTTTGCTTCTCTCATACTGTCGCTTCATATCTCTCTCTCCCTCTCGCACTCTCGCTCTCTCGCTCTCTCGCCCTCTCTTCCTTTTTTCCTCTTTTCCTCTCTCTCACTGAGTCTGCATCACTCTCTCTCTCTCTCTCTCTCTCCGCAGCTTTCTCTTTCTGCCATTACTTCTCTAACTTGAATGCATTCTCATTTTTTTTTATCTAAAATATCGATCGAATATTTTTATACATCATCGATATGATTATATTTACAGTGATGAAATGTGGCTAATATGCTCTCAGCTTGATGTAATAAAAAATATATTCAAATTTGATTCAATTTACGTCTTTTCTCTCTCTCTCTCTCTCTCTCTCTCTCTCTCTCTTTATCTCTCTTGCATTTTAATAATACATGTTTGCCAACTGAAGTCAAACGATACATTTAATACGACCGATTAGAAATGCGAATCAACTAAACCACGTTATTTCATTCAAATTCTATCTTTGATTTGTTCTGGCAGTAGTTTTAAAAAGAAAAAAAAAAGAGAAAGATGAATAAAGTGTGAGAACAAAAGAGATATGCAGTGAGAGCAAGAGTGAAGAAAAGAATCAAAGCGAGAAATGGGAAGAACGCAATTGAGATAGAGAGAGAGAGAGAGAGAGAGAAAGCGAGAGAAAGAGAGAGAGTACGAGAGAAAGAGAGAGAGAGAGTGAGAGAATGTGTTCGTAATAGGGACAAACAATGCAATCACATATTGAAAGTGCATCCAAATGTCTGATGGCATGCAGCTTGCCAATGATTAAAATAAAAAGCGAAATTCTTTCATTTAAATATTCTATATATATATGCATATGCCTGAATCAGCTGGTCATGCATACAGTACGTGCACAATGTGAATGAACATAGTATAATGTAATATCATTTGCCAATGAAAAACATCTAAATCGCAGCCCATACATTCTGATCGATTCATATTTCAATGGAATTTTACAAATTTTGATATGAGCATTTTTCACTTGAGTGTCTATTGGTTGGCTAAACTTGACATTTCATGCACTTAGTGATCGATAAATAGTTGAAACGTCATGTTATTAGGCTATATTATTATCTGTTTAATTGTTAGGAAAGAGCAATTAAAATCAAATGATAAAAAGCCGCACGACGACGAACAAAAAATGAGATAAAAAAATAACAATTCTATCTAACAACCAGTTTACCTTTTTTTTCTCTTCTTTTTCGATTTGCTCGAATTTTTTTCTTTTTTTTTTTTTTTGCATGCCAGTCGTTTCGAATATTCGATGGAAGTTTTTTTTTTGGAATGTAAATTTTCCGTTTTTACAAGGCTCGTGGGAACTGCATATGCTTAATTGCAACCAACACTAATTAATATGTAAAATGCTATTTTTGTTTAAACTTCGCACACTCATTCGCACACAATATCAATAATTAACATTGACTTATTGATGCAATTCTAGAACTTACCATGTATCGGCACTATAATTGAGGAAGAAGCAAAAGAAATATAAATGAACAACAACAAAACCAACAACAATAAAAAAAAATATTAGACAAATACACAAGACAATGTCAAATTAATAAAATTGAAATTGCAATTGCAATGAACTTCTGTTTTACATTTTTATAAATTGTATTTTTCCTTTCGTAAACAATAAAAACGGAAATTGAAAAAGAGATCATTCGAGAAGCAAAATGGTAGTTTTAATTAATTGGTACATTTCAACAATACATGCAACTCTTTTTATTGTGCATTCTAACTAATGGCTTTAAATCAATTTGAATCTATCGTTCGTTGTTAAATTTGAGATGAATGAAAATCTCTTTGCTATTTGAGATGAATGAATATCTCTTTAGCCTTTAGGCTATATTCCTTCGAATCTGAAAGGCTTTGTTAAATTCAACCGAATTTTTGTTTCTTTGGATTTTCTTTTATATTTCATCTGAAAATGATCGTAATATTTCACAATGAATCATCAATTGACAAAATGAAAGATGATTTTAATTTAAAATTGAACGTTTAAGACTTCATTTATTTATATTTGTTATTCATTTTAAATGGCATCATTATGCTTGGTAGCATGGATGATGCAAATTCTTGTGAAAATCAAACGTCAACATATTTTTTTTTTTTTTTTTTTGATTTTTTTTTTTTAATGTTCGGTTTTTGTGGTAATTACTAAGAGCATTTTTATGCACAAAAATAGCCTTCACCCAATCAGAATGAACTGAGTAGAAATACGAGCGAATATGAAGAGAAAAAAAAAATAGTATAAATCGCTCAACAACATTAGTTTTGGTTATTCATTTTCTGCAAAAAAAAAAAAAAAAAATTTCATTACATTGGCTTTGCCACTTCTCGTGCCTCTATTTCTTCAGTTGTAGTTATGATATTTTTTGTTGTTGTTGTTGTTTGTTGTGGTTTTTTGTGCTGAATGCTAAAATTATCGTATGTTGCAATACTTAACACACACACACACACACACGCATCACATTCCAAAGCAAGGGAAAAAAAATTGTCGAAAACAACAAAATCAAAAGCATATCATAGCAGAAGTGATTGATTCGATAGAGGAATAAATTTGAAATCGATCGATGTCAAAATTTTTATATGTATTTTTCCCCCCCCATTTTGTTTTGTTTTGTTTTATTTTTTTATTCAGAATTGCGTCATATTTAATTACTTATGAGTATGCAACTGGACAGAGAGAATAAATAACTGATATCAATGGGTCTTTCTAAATGTGCGTGTGTGTGTGTGTTTGTGTGTGTGTGTGTTGTTATTTCTAGATGATTGAATTAGAATAAAAACAAAACATGAATAATATCCATCCGTCAAATTGATGTGTCTATTAATGTGCTAAACATTTGTTGTTATTAATTTTTCTTCTTTTTTTCTCTATGTTTTTTAATTATTCCGATTGCTCGAACCACTCTCAATATGATAGTGTTGGTAAAAGTGCCAATAAGCAAATGATTATTGGCCATATTTGCCAATATATACGAACACGTACACAAGCTCAATCTCATGAAATCAACGGGGAATGGGGAGCAAAAAAGATGGACAGACAGAGAGGCAGAGAGAGAGAGAGAGAGAGAGAGAGAGAGAGAGAGAGAGAGAGAGAGAGAGAGAGAAAGAGAGAGAGAGAGAGAGAGAGAGAGAGAGAGAGAGAGAGAGAGAGAGAGAGAGAGAGAGAAAGAGAGAGAGAGAGAGAGAGAGAGAGAGAGAGAGAGAAAGAGAGAGAGAGAGAGAAACTACAAAACTAAATACCATGTCCCAATTATGCAATGCGTGCATTCGAATATATATATATATATATTGATAGTAATCGAAAAGCGAAAACAACTTACAAGGCAAACAAACACACTGACCAACCTGTTCGCAAATATGACTATGATGACGGTAGCCACAATATATCGATATTGGCATACGCACACGCGCACGCACACCCATACACTCACTATTCCAAATCATTTGGTTGCTGGACTGAGTGTTGTGTCGTTTATAGTGAATTGTAATCATTGTTTATTGATGATATTTCGCATTGTTGATCGGAAGCAAATTTGATCGAATGTGTTGATTTGACAGGTCCAATCGTTTCATTCATATTGCAAGCCCTCATATTCATTTTGCACATCGTTTGAATTTCAAATGTTTTCTCATATTCATAAATCAAAATGAAAGCCATTTTTCTCACTCATCGCGCTAATGGTGTGTGATATTTTTTTTTTTTTTTTTATATATATATTGTTGCCATAAATTGTTGTTTTTTTTTTTTTCCTCTCACATTATTGTTATTATTTTAATGAACGTCATTGCATACCAAACGCATTCCATACAACATACTACAACAAACACAGAAGAAAAAAAAAAAATCAACATTGTAAACAGTAGCTTAGATTCAACGATCTAGAAACATCTGATCAAGCTTACAAGATCACATAAAGGTCATACACGCAATGGAGAGATCGGTGGCCAAACGGTTTTTCACCAAAACAGAAGAAAAAAAAAAAAAAAAAGAAAAAAAACAAAAATTGGGCCAAACGCAAAGTGTCATGTTATCGCTAATATGAATATACTATTTGTCTGCACAATATAACTGTTGATTTGTCAACGACAATTTAAATTCAAGAATCACTTTATCGCTGCACTATCAAAAATATTAATAAGCATGAACAAGTAATAAGCATGAACAAGTAATAAGCATAGTTGTTATGTATGTGTGTATGCATGTGTTATCCGCACTCGTTTGTCCAGTCAGCAGGTTAAACATTAATTCAATCTATGGTTAAATTACGATACATCAGCACGATGACAACGGTGACAACAGCAATAGCCAAAATGAAATTAAGAAGAAGAAAAACTAAAATACAGAAATGTTTTTTTTTTTTTTTTTTTTTGTGTGTTTGCTTGGGTCCGCTCTTCATATTATAATTATTATAGTTTTTCTCTCTCTCTCTCTCTCTCTCTCTCTCTTCTCTCTGTTGTTGAAAAAATATTGGTGTTGAATTATCTGGCCTTCACAATTTTACACTTGTATGTGTCGCACAAATTCAAAGCCAATACATACCAAATGAGACGGTAGACAACAGTTACCGAAACTAGAGAGAAAGAAAGGGAAAAAGAGAGAAAGAAAGGGAAAGAGAGAGAGGGAAAGAGACGCGGACAACAACAAAACCGAAGAAGAAAAAAAATATATAAAATTCCGTTGTTTCAATTTTTAAAAAAGAGGCGAAAATTGGTTGAATGATTACTGAACCTTCCCCAGTCTCAATACAATCACATACCTAGTTGAGTGTGTGTTATTTTTTTTTTTATTTTTTTTTTTTTTTTTCTTTTGCTTCGACTTGGTTTGCGTCTTCTTTCTTTTACGATTTTTGGCCGCAAACAAATGAAAAGAGACGAGAGAGAAAGAGAAAAGAAATACATACATATCATATACATACATAATCAAAACTAACATAAATAATAAAAGCGATTAAACTGTTATGATTGTTGCTTTTTTTCATTCTCGCTGACACACACGAAAGGAAAAGAAGTTGAATCGTTGTCGAAATAAAAAAAAAAAAAAACAGAAATACCGATAAAAGCTAACATATTGTAATAAGAATAGGGCTTTTTTTTGCAAAAAAAATTTTCTCGATTCAGTGTAACAATATAGTAAAAACGATATACAAAATATAATATTTAATTTCAATTTTTTTCTTTTTTTTTTTAATTCGATGATTTTCATGGTAACTGTTTTGCGCATTGCTTGTTATGTGAATACGTTTTGTGTCTCTTTCTTGTTTGAACTACAAAAGCATTCGGTTTGCTTGTGGTAAATCATTTATAATGATCGTATATCATATAGTAAGTGGCATCCATTTTGTGAACATCGCTATAAATTAGCTCTTTGATCCGAAACTACGCGAAACAAAAAATCACAAAATTGCAATCGGTGTGTGTGTGTGTGTGTGTGTGTGCATGAAATAAAAGAAAAGGAAAAAAAAACAAAAAAAAAAAAAAAAAAAACAAAAAACAAAAACCATAAAAGAAAAGGAAAAAAAATAGTTTAGTGTTTTAAAGTGTGTAGAATCAGTGGACATTTGCAATGGATCGAATATTTCCAACTTATACAGTGAGGTAATTGTGCATTGTGAATGGTCTCTCAGTTAATCAGTTAGTTTTTTGATGAATGAAAATGAATGAATAAACAACGAGAAACAAAAAAAAATAAAAAAATAAACAATAAAAAGCAAACAGCAAATTGAAGGATAATTCGCGATTGTCATCATTTTTTTTTCTTTTTGTCTTTTACTCAATTTAAAATGATACATTTTATTGTAATCTCATCAGCTGTTATGTTTATGTGTGCAAAATTGTGACCGATAAACCAATAAAATAATGATATACCGTTAGATGTTAAACATCATGTATGTGTGAATTCGAAAAAAAGGGCCCATTCATTGGAGATAAAAAAAAAAACAACCAGATCGAACTGAAAATACTACTTTGGATTACATGAAATCAAAATGAGTTTGTTTGTTTGTTTGTTTGTTGTTTCGTTTAAGTAATTACGTGTCTCAAAGTATCGAACATGAAAAGAAGGACGAGTGCAATGGCAACTGAAATGGCAATGAAATCTACCAATTAAATTTGAACGAAAAAAATAGCATTTTTTCCTAGCATAAGTAAATATTGTTCTATTTCTGGCGCTAATTCCATAAATCAACATTAGCCCTGCTCATGTGCAGTGAAATGATAGCAATTGGATAGCGGAGAAAAAAAGATCTAGAACTAAAAAACAAAATAAAACAAAACAAAAAAAATGCTTAATTTTTCTTTTTATTATCTATCAGTTTAGTTTTCAAGAGATCGATAATATTTTTGGCATATTTACAAAACATATTTGAATTGTGTGACTACAATCGAACAAAAATTTTTTTTTTTTTTTTTTTTTTTTTCGTTTTACCAAATTCAATTGAATGAAGATGATATTATATAAAGCAAAATTATTTTGCCGAAAACGAAAGTCAAATCGTTCATAATTACATTGTAAATAAGGAAAATTAAAATGATTTTTCAGTGAATTGAGAATGTTCAAGTGCACTTGTTGATCTCAGGCTGTATTGCATGAGTTCTATATGTTTTAATTAAAAGTAATTATTTTATCACTCACAGCAAAATTTAAATCCATCGCTACATAGTATGTAAGTGTGGAATTAATTTTTGTTTATCGAATGTAAAACATACAATTCATTTTAAATCGATATGATCAGTGAAGTAGTTACGATTTTAAAATCTCATGATAATCATTGATTTCATTTAAACGATTTGTTATTCATTTTATTGCAAATTTGCATGTGATCTTGAAATGTTATCGTCTTCCATATATTAACTGATATCATGAAAGACAAATCAAAATGGCATCTAGTTAAAAATGGCCTTTTTTTAAGAAAAAAAAGAGATTTGATTGATGTTGCTGCTGCAATTAATGTAATAGTTTCCTCATAGTAATTACGTAAAATCAACATCATATTTTCTTCTTCTTTTCTTTTATTTTGAACATGCTTTTTCATTTCATTTTTAGTAATTCATTTCTGTGAAATTATTCTATTGGAATAATTGTTGTTGTTTTATTACATTTTTTGCATGATCAATTATCGGTTGACATTGTCTTTAATCAAGCAATTTCATATACATATATAGAGAAATAATGCTAAGAATGATAAGAATAAAATTCTTGCCAATTTTAATTCATGTAGAAATAATATTGCATCAGACATTTAACATAAATGACTACATTCCAATTTGTAAATTGGCGATTGTGTTTGGCTTGGTTACGACGAGAGAAAAAGAGAGAGAGAGAGAGAGAGAGAGTTAGAGAATCGTAAAGAATTCTTTTTTTTTCTCTTTCGTCTCCATTTACATTCATTCATTTCATAAATACTCAATGTGATAAACCTTCTGAGTTTTTCGATGCGGAAATAGTTAGCATCAATTGCATAATACATTTATGATTGTTTAACTTGGACGAAATGTGCCAATCAACAATTTATATATGAAAATGAAAATAAAAGTATTTGAGAAAGTGCGAAGATAGAGAGAGAGAGAGAAGGAGGAGGGGAGAGAGAGAGAGAGAGAGAGAGAGAGAGAGTGAGAGAGTGAGTGAGTGAGTGAGTGAGTGAGTGAGTGAGTGAGTGAGTGAGTGAGTGAGTGAGTGAGTGAGTGAGTGAGTGAGTGAGTGAGTGAGTGAGTGAGTGAGTGAGTGAGTGAGTGAGAGAGAGAGAGATAGAGAGAGATAGGGACTGAGTGAGACTGAGTGAAATTGAGTGAGAGAGATAGAGGAAGAAGAGAGAGATGTAGAAGAAAAAAAGTAAAAAACCTCGACATGAGAATACTCAATTGAATAATCAAATTAGTGCAACAAAGTTACGATAATTGAAAATAAGTTTATTTTCAATATTTAAATTGAAGTTTGCTGTCTTTTAAAAAATAAAAATAGAACTAATTGTTATCGCATGACATTTGACAAAAAAAAAAAAAAAAACAAAACAAAATTATTAATTTGCAAATTTTCATTTCTATTTTCTTCATTTTATTCAGGAACTCATTACGGCGCATCGCAACAAACGATGACACAGAATTTTCACGCGAGAGTATCGTAAATTTAATGGAAAAATTCGTTAAAACTGTGAATGTTATGGATGAAACGATATTGGTGCCATGTCGATTGATGGACAGAACGGTTCGTATGACATTTTGTTGTTGTTTTTTTTTTTTGTGTTTTTCTGTTTCTCACAAATGTATTTGAACAATTTAATAAAATAGCACCAAAAATGGCATTGCGGAAGAATTAACAAATTTTAAGCAGTTTGCGGTTAAACCCGTTTTCCACGAGTCAAACAAAATTTCACAACATTGATTATTGATATAAGTTATTCTATATTGAATATTGAAATTTATTATGGCAATTATATTTATTATGGCACATATAATATGCATTACCTTTATCTGAAAATACATTTTTGGCCATTGTCCACGCGACGATCAATAGATGAAAAATAAGGAATTAATAAAATTTCAGGGCTAACCAAATATGATATCATTTGGATTTTTTTTTTTTTTTTTTCTTTATGAAATTCCAATCGTTACACATACTTTGGCTGAGTTATAATACCAAAGAAGAGAAGAAAAAAAAAAAAATTATCAAAGAAAAAAAAAATGTTTTTTTAGTTGAATGAAATTGTGGTCTACAACGATACAATGAAAAAGTGAAAAAAAAAAAAAAAATTCGAATGATTCAAGTATTCACATACATATATATATATGTTTACTTCGAATCCGTGTCCTTAGCATCGTTCATTCACCAGTGAGATCAAGCCGATCACGATCATGAAGCGATTACAGGTGAACCAAACACTCTGCATATGCTGAATATATATATATTGTATAATCATTGATCACACGCACAAGTGATTTGTGTTGATTTTTGGCTTTCATTGAACAATGTAACGTTATGTCAAAAGTGAATGTAAGCTGAAAAGCTTGATTTGATGTTTTGAATTTCAAGAAAAACACCAATTTTTTTTTTTTCTCGTTCAATTGTGTGTGTGTGTGTGTATGAGCGCGCGTGCGTTCGTGCGTGTGGGCATATGAATAAATGTGTGTGTGTGTCACTATTCCAAATTCTCATTCTGAATTATGAAAATGGCAATATTTGTTTCTTTTTGTGGTTCAAAATGGACTTTGTTCCGGATAGATTGGCAAAAATCTGTGGCTAAAATTTGACGAATATGACATTGAAACCTAACGAGTTTTTTTTTTTCTTTTTGCATTTGTTGGTTATTACCAGTGCGATCATTTTGGAATGCTCAAAATATTTTTTTTTTTTCACACAAAAATGTTAAATTTGCACAAAATCATTAAAATTTTTGTAAAATAACTTCCTCGGCCGACACTAAATATATATAAATAAGATTATAAATTTTATTAAGCAAATCATCATGTAATTGAATCCAATATGATGAGTAAAGATCAAACAAAAACAACAATCATTTAAATATGAATATTACGCACACGTTCAACATAAACCATTATAGTTAAATATCAATAGATAATCAAAGAATCACAAATCAGATCGGATTTATTAAAGACCAGTTCTTAAAATTATCACCTGATTTCTTTGGATTAATTGAACAAAAGCATAAATACAAAGTCATTTGACTGACTTGCGATATTTTGTCTTTTGTACACAAAATGTGTGTATTCTTCATGTATCCCATAATTGAATAAACTTTGGCATTCAGCCGTCTTTAATCGTCACAGTCGGACTAATGACCATTAAATGTTTTTTTTTTTTTTTTTTTTCTTTTTTTTAAGAATGAAATGGCCTGTTCACTTTTTCAAGCATCGTGAGAATATTGAAATTTTCAGCAAAATGCAAAAATAAAAACAAATAAAAATCAACGAAACAAAAATCATTTTCATAGAAAAATAGAGTTGGCTGAAATACCATAAAAATCGTCTGATACTTATTTTTCTACATTTTGCTATTGAGAACCAATTTGTTGATGAAATATTCTAGTTTCATTAACATTTGATTTGTGATGATGACAATGATGAATGGAAATCTACATGGTGGATACGTGAAAGCCGGCATTGTTGAATAAATTATGTTTTAATAAGAAGCAGCAGCAAAAAAAAAAAAAAAAAAAAAAAAAAATAAATAAATAAACCGGAAAACACCAAAACCGAAGATATAATGCCATATTATTCGAAAATGTTCTAAAATTTAAATATCATGATGAAAAAAAACCATAGATGAACGAACAAAAAAAAAAAAAAAAAAAATTTACAGCTAATATATTCACTGGACAAAACTAAATAAATCAACGTAAAGTGTTTGGGCTATTGATGCTGAAACCAAACATTGATTGACATTTTGCCCATTGAAAAAATAAAACCCGTCTT
Source organism: Resseliella maxima (assembly GCA_029041755.1). Lineage (NCBI taxonomy): Eukaryota > Metazoa > Arthropoda > Insecta > Diptera > Cecidomyiidae > Resseliella > Resseliella maxima. The sequence goes on from JAQOWM010000438.1 coordinate 5,976,631, forward strand.
CATACACTCACTCATACACACACACACACACACACACAACACACACACACACACACACACACACACACACACACACACACACACACACACACACACACACACACACATACACAGTGCGCGTTGAAAATGTAAACGATGATTAGTCAATTCAAAATTATGCAAATGAGACATGGAATCGATCTTTGATCGGCGATAATATGTCTGGAACATTATGAGATTACCAACTTCCATCAGATCAGATCACATAGAAATGTTAATTGACCACTAGCCCATTGAATTTCTTTTTCTATTGAATATTTCGAAACGAATAACATTGAGCATCAATTGCGGTCATTGGTTCTGTTTCACCGGTTATAATTCATTTAAGAGGGGAACTGAAAAAGAACAAAAAAACAATCAAAAATATAGAATGAACGAACCCAGAACCGAAAATGAACAAAAAAAAAAAAAAAAATAAAAATCACACTGTCGCTTAAAGTGTTAAGCACAAGAATATTTATTTATTACGATCTCGCGTGCGCGATCGTTCAATGATCTAACACTTGCACAAGACAAGATGATAAAAAAAAAAAAACAAACAAAAATGTTCAGTAAACTCAACCAATTTAATAAGCATAGTAACAATTGCAAATTGTGATGATAAAATATTGACGATTTGAAAAAGAAAAAAAAAAAATGATTGTGTGTATACAGTATGCGATCAGAGAGTTGCTTAGTACTACTGTCTATGTGTTTGCAATTGGTATGCGTTCATCGTGAATTTAATTCACACAACAAATGCATGATATTAGTCAATTTGGCCTTGACGATACAGCTTTGCTAATCAATTTCCAACTTTTTCTTTTTTTTTTTCTTTTTTTTTTTGTATCTTTTCCTTCTCTACTTCTCATTCGAACAACAAACATCGAATGCGCTTCAGCGTACAAGTGTACTATAAATTGATGCTGATATCGATTCCGTCATCTTTATTCTACACTGATATGTTAGTGTTTTGTTAGCGCTTTAAATACCATAATTTTAATATCAGCTTCAAAATGTTCATGTTGTGCAATACATTTGTTGTTTAACATGACTGTGTAGTATAGACGATAGTAGTGGCAATAAAAACTTGACAAATTAAACTACTCGAAATGCAGATTGGGTGGGTGCCACAAATATCACAAATTTTTTTTGTTTTTTTTACTTGTTACAAAGACACCATTTACTTGCTTCATATCTTAACAAATGAATGATTCAATTTCAATCTCATAAGAATTAGAGATTAAAAAAAAAAAAAAAAAACAAAGAACGATCAATATGATTCAAATTTAGCACAAAAAAAAACTCAATCAATTCCGGTATATTATTTCGATCAAAATGGCAGAAAGCAAAAAAAAAAAAATTCTGTTTCTCTTATCAATCTAAACATCTCGTTTATAATTTAGAAACTTGATTCATTTTCTCATTCAAAAAAACAAGAGAAAAAAAAAAAAAATGAAAAAAAAAAAACAGTCACATTTGAATACGAATCATTCTAAACTTCCAGTTTCTTTGGTTTATTTCACAATCAAGTTTATTTAACCGTTTCACAAAGATTTTGTTTAAAGCTTTTGTTGATTTGGTGATTAAATCTTAAATACAAAAATTTTCACATTTCAACAAGGAAACGAATTTCAATTTGTTTCGACAATTTAAGGCGTTGTTCTTAATGAACAACATCGAGTTTTGTGTGTAAATCATTTTTTAATGGAAAGATCGAAGTTTTTTTTTTTTTTTTTTTTTATTTTTTATTTTGGAATTTCAATAGAATGGAAGTAGAAAAAAAAAATTCATTTTACTTTGGCACAGATACGAAAAAACAAAACAAAAATTATTTTAAGACTTAGGACAAAAATAGCATCATCATACACAATACGGAAACGTTAATGATATTTAAAAAAAAAAAGAAGAAAAAAAAAAAAACGAAAAAGATGAACATTGGGCAGATAAAGTCAACCTCATATTCTAACTTTGTGACAATTCAATTTGTTCTAATCAAATTCAATCAAGTATAAACCTTTCATTATGCGAATCGCTATTGTGTGAATGAGAGAGGCGAAAGAATAAAAATATGATTGTACAGAAACTCAGTTAATTGAATCAAATTACTTCCGTTGAGTTTGCACAATTTGTGCCAAATTGCTTTAAATCCCGTATGCAATTGTTCACGTCGAATTTAATTCTGCAGAACAAATTGTCGTCGTTTTATTACATTTATCAAATACATTTTTTCTTTTTTCTTTTTTTTTTTTTTTTTTCTTTGTTATTCAAAAAAATTAGTACAAAAATGTGTTTCATCATAAAAATTAATTTCAAAGTTAATAAATGTTCTTTATTTAATTAAAAATTTCGATTTAATTTTTTTTTTTAGGTTGGTGATGCCACCGATACAATTGTACCAGAAGCAACTGATTCATCATCATCAAAACATCATCATCATCATCATCACCATCATCATGGACATCATTCGTCAAATGGCAAAAAGAAGCGTGCACCAGTTCATGAAAGTCTTAGCTCAGCTGAATTATTTAGCTTATACAATATGTTGAATGGTGTTAAAGTGGATTTATTATGGGGTCGTAATAGTGAAGAGCAACCAGAAGAAATACAAAATCAATTTGATGATAATGATAAACAATCATGTGCTAATACAACAACCAATGTGCCATCAACACAATCGTCGTCGTCGTCATCATCATCGTCATCATCTGTTGATAATAATGCAAATAATATTAATAATAATTGCAGTACAAAAGAAGTAAAAGGCCATGCACGTCGTCCAAGCACAGCATCGGTTGCATCATCAAATTCAGCAATTACATTGAGCGATTCGGATAGTGAAATTTCCACTGAAAATGATTCAGGCATTGAATCTGAATGTAAACATGAAACAGACAAATCACGTGATTTAGCTAAACAATATCGTAAACATTTATTAGGCTTATACCGTTGTCTGGAACAAATGACCGATGCAGCAAACTATCTAACTGCTCGGTATCAAAGTGATATCGGACCAGTTTAACAAACAAATAAAACAAGCAAGAAAAAGAAAAAAAAACAACAACAACAACAACAACAACAAAATTAACTTTTGTAGCAACAAAACAACAAATCTCTGTGTAACAGCACCAATAATTCTTAACAAAAAGAAATGAATGAAAACAAGAAAATGAAAAAAAAAAAAAAACGAAACAGAAACATGTAAAAATGTAACAAAAGTTTCAATTGCGGTGTTCAAAACATTCACAGTAAATTATCGAAAAAAAGAAAAAAATACAAATAAAAAAAAAATAAATAAATAAAGTAAATGAAGAAGAAGAAGAAGAAGAAGAAGATGGAAAAAACAGAATTGGAAATAGATGAAAAGAGAAGAGAATTAACTGAAAACAACAGTATATAAAACCACCATTGAATATTTCAGAAGAAAAACTAGAACGAAGAATGCTTGTCATTTTGCAACAACTATTTTTTATGTCGTTTTTTTTTTTTTATTTTTCGTTGTTTTCATTCCTTCTTTTTTTCTTCTTATTTTTCCTTCTAAATTTTGTTTCCTGCGCGAATGGAATTCTATACATGCAGCAATGAATAAATCAAAGTTAGTTTATTGTTTTGTATCTTCTTCATTGAAACATAAAATCATTGATTTAATTATATGTAATGTCTAATTTCGATTAAAATCGATCATAAAATTTTTTTTTTTTTTAATCGGACATTCATTCCATTTGCCAAGCAAAATGGATTACTTTATACGGTGAATAATTTACAAATAAAAAAAAAATATATTCATTAAAATAAAAAAAGAAAAAAAGAAAAAAAAAAATGTAACCGATTTCAGCCCAAAGATGACAGAAGAATTTTTTTTTTTTTTTTTTTTTTTTGGAATTTCATTTTCGGTTCAAATTTATTCAATAGGTGGATTGGATTTGTGATTTATAGCAAAATATATAGAAGTACAATCATCTTCTATATGAAAAATTCGCTTGAAGCAGAATTATTTAGCACAGTCACAAATCAAATCATTTATATCAGTCAAGTCATATATTCTTAAATTTAGTTTAATTTATTAAAAAAAAAAGAAAAAGAATCAAAAGTAAGACAGGAAATTTAAAAACCAAAAGGAAAAAAAGTGAGAAAAAAAAACACAACAAAAAAATGCAAAAAAATTTCACTTACTTGGTAAAAATACACACACAAAGAGATAGAGTGAGAGCAATTATTTCCTTTTGATTAATGATCATTTCTGTTTTCATACCGATATTAATTTATTAATAAGTTCTTTCTATATTTTCCTGGGCATTTTTAAATGGGGGGAAACTTGATGGGAAAAAAGAGAAAAAAAAAAAATTACAGCAAATGTGCAAATAATTTATGTCGACAATTTATAATCGAACATTAAACTACTTAGCATCCAAATGAAACTGATTCATTTTCCCTTTTTTTTTTTTTTGTTTTTTTTGTTTTGCAAAACAAAATCAATATGGCTTTGTTCGATTCCAAATTGCGATAACAATTAATCAAGTGATGTGCAATTACGCCCAAAAAATGTACAATCAAACTTTACTTGTAAATCCACTATATCGTTCTTTTTTTTTGTACATCAAACATTCGTTAAACGACCAAAAAACTTTCAAAACAAAACATAAATAAAATAAAAACAATTTCTATCAATCGTTATCCTTTAACATTGTTTAGAGAAAATAATTATCTATTTTTATTTTATTTTGCTTTCTTTCATTCAAATCAAACATAATTGTGCAAAAAGAAAAATACAAATTATTGCTGAGAGAAAATTCATCAAAATAATAAATTAATGAGAATTTAAATTGATTTAAAATCAAATTCGAATTTTTTTTATTTTCTCGAAATTGATCATTTTGTGAATTTCATGCAAAGCAAATCCAAATCAAATATTATCCATAAACGATTTTCGATAAATGATTTTGCATTCAACTCAATTCCACCTGCAAAATTAAATAAATTCTATCAACTATCATTACACATTTTTTTTTTCATTTTTTTTTTTTTTTTTTGAAAGTAAAAACGAATGGAAAAATGAAAAAAATTCACAAAAATTGAAAAATTCAAAAAAGAAAAAGAAAAAGAAAAAGAAAAAAAAAAGTGAATCTTCAATTTAATAAATGAAAGAAATCGCATAAAACATAAGTTTATATTGAATAGAATTAAAAATAGTAACAAAAATAAAATGGAAGAACTTTTTATATAAATCATTTTGTAAGAAAATAGGATGATAGATAAAAAATAAAAACAAAAAAACAAAACAATTTGTGGTTGGTGAGGAAACAATGGAATACATGAAATAAAATCAAAAACCCACTAAAAATGGTAAAATGATCAAAAATTGTTTAAAAGTAAAATAAACAAAAAAAAAAAAAAAAAAAAAAACGAATATAAACATATATATATATATATACATATATAAAAACATAACGGAAACGAATGGAAATATATATCTAAATAAATAGAATATGTGAAACATATGAATTGAATCGCATGAAGAAAAACCCATTGCGTTTGTTTTTATTTTTGTTCTTATTTACTTCTTTTTTTTTTCTCTCTCTTTTATCTTGCGAATCTTCACAGTGATATGGTACAAGACTGTGCTACTGTGAGACGCTTTCCAAAGACAACAACAAAAAAGAAAATAAAATAAAATAAAATAAATTGCAATTTATATTATGTTGATTGAAGCGTAAATTGTGTTCGCTTGAAAAATGCCTTTAATTTTCGAAAGCTCATTTATATATTCATATGCTAACATATTAAGGAAACCACTTGTTTTTCGACACTCTGGTCAGTTTTAGAGTAGGTTTTTATCTTTTAGATTATATTCAATAAAAACACAAAAAAATCAATTTCTTTTCATTTAATTTTTACATTAAAATAAAATACCAAAAAGCAAAAAAAAAAAAGAAAGAATGAAAGAAAGGAAGTAAGAAAAAAAGGAAGAAAGAAAGAAAGAAAGAAAGAGAAAAAGGAAGAAAGAAAGAAAGGAAGGAAGAAAGAAAGAAAGAAAGAAGAAAAAAAAAGGAAACAGAATATTTGCGATTTATATAAAAAAGAAAATGTAAACATTGAAAAAGAAAGAAAAAAAAAGAGAAAAGAAAAACGTTCAAATAAGATTTACGGTTTGGAATCGATGGAGTGTTCAACAATATATCAATATTTATTAGCTAGACGTTTTATTAATCATTTTTTTCAGATAATATTGTGGGTATAGACCAATGCATATAACTTTTAGGCAGGACCTAATCATTGACAAACAAAAATACGACGAAGATGAATAAAAAAAAAAAAAAAAAAAGAGTTTTTATCCCAGCAAAGTGTTCGAATATAAAATGAAAACAAAAATGTAACTGCAATATCATAATGTTTTATCATCAAAATATTTGTTTGCATTAGATTTCTCTTAACAGAAGGAATTGAATCCATTTATATTTGATACGATTTTATTGAAGACATTGAATGCGATGTGTTTTTTTTTTTTCTCTAAATACATTTTCGAAAGGGATAAATTGCGATTCATATGGATCATTAATGCATTGAGTTTCAGTTTACTTCCGTTTTAAACTGCTGGCATAATATATAATCATTTTTTTTTTTTTTTAAATTGTATTTTGAACATTCCTGATACACAGTGAAAGAAAATACATCATTTTGATCCAGAACAGACAAAAATGAAGTATACTGAAACCGATGTTATATCAATCATTTAAATAAAAATGATACATGAAAAAACCAAATTTTCTAAAACAAGATTTAGTTTTACACAATTTTATCAGATGACCTAAACAAATGATAAAAAATATAAAAAAAAAAAAAAAGAAACAGAAAATTAAAACCAATAATTATTTAGTTAAATATGACATTGCAATAATAATAACACATGATACGAACTTGAATTGTCAACTATCACCAAAACAATAATAATAACAACAGCAACAGCAACAGCAACTAAACTGTTATTTTGAATCATGTACATTACATATAAACATGTAAAAAATAAAACAAATAAACAAACAAATCTATAGTAACTATAAATGTTAAACTATGTTAGATACAAAATAAAAATTACAAGAAATTAATTGAATTAAAAAAAAAAAAAAAAAAAATCGATTTTTTCTTTGCTTTTTCTAAATGCCGTAAGAGTTAAAATAAACGATTGAAAAAGAGAATGGGAGATTTCATGTCAACTGGTAGGAATAATATGAGAATGTAAGTAAATTTCAAAAAAAAAAAAAAAAAAAAAAGTTCTTATCGAATAAGTGGATTCATTTTGTGGTCGGAATATTATTTAAATTCGTATCGTACAAATGTTCACAAAAAAACACTGAAAAATTCGATCACTTTACATAACCGGGAATTGTTTGTGATTTCGATAGTGTTTCGCAAAAGACTTTATGATCAAAAGAATTCTGTATACTTTATAATCAAATTTGAAAGAAATAAATATAATATATCAACGTCTTATCTACCATCTAAAATAAATACGTGCTCTTTAGAAAATGTCTGAGCCAGATTCAATGGATTTTCCATTCGGATTATTGTATAAAAAATACTATGTTTCAATCATTCAAGTTTAAAATTTAAGATCAAGGCCAAACAATCATATTTTGTTTTGACTTCAATCGTAATCTTTTTTTTTTTTTTTTTTTTTTTCTTCTTCTCCACTCGAATGACGACACGTGAATTTAGAATAATTTAGAATAAACGTGATTCAAATGAGAACGAACTTTTCAAATGTAAGTGCCAATGAATCAATTTGCTCACAAAATCACGTTCAAATTTTACTACTTTAAAAAAAAGAAAAAAAAAAAAGAAAAAAATCAATTTTCATCAAACTATGACCAATCACGTTGCTATGAGCTACTGATAACTTTTTGGTTCATTAACCTGAATAAGATTATTCCCAATTTATTTTTTTTCAATGCCAGAACTATGAAGTAGCTTTCTAAAGAAAATGATTCAGTCGAACATTTGTCAATGGTCTGTAGACATTAGACATAATAATAAAAACAGTTTGGCATTTTGAATAGGGCTCAATTATAATGATTTATACCTAAGTACATTTTCATATTCAATTTGTTATTTGTAATTTTTTTTTATGTATTTTGCCTTGCTTAATGTTTTTTTTTTTTTGAAATTTGGCAGAAAATGTTGTCGAAAAATTTCAAATTTTGAAAAAACAATGCAACAAGAGCAACGGTATTTTATTTAACAATATTACCAGTAACGAAAAGCTTCTACATATAAATTAAATTAATTATTACAAAATGCAAAAATTTTTCACCTATGATTTTGTTTTTTTTTTTTTTTTCATCTAGTGAAATACAATACAAATCACATTGCCATTCGATGGCTAATTAAAAATGAATTCGATTTGATTTTTGCGCGTATATGCAATATTTGAAAGTTGTTGTTATTTCGTTTAAATTTTATGTTAATGGCAAGCTCTTGACATTTCCGGTCGCCCATATCAAGAATAAAGGGAATTCTAAAGCAGGAAAATATCGAATATATAGAGCCAATATAATTGACACGATTGTTACGCAAAAACCTACATATGTAACATACATGCACAATTTCTCGATAAAATTAAACGATATTGGTGAGCTAAATGAAGAATAACAAAAAAAAAAAAACAGTGTATAATAAAAATGGGAATTAATTAAAGTCATAGAATGAATAAGAAATCGGTTTAATTATTTTCCATTATAATTGAGCCCTATTCAAAATGCCAAACTGTCCAATATCAATGTTGTTGTTTTATTTCCTTCTATATTTCTCTGTCCGTTAGCCTTTTTTGTGTCATCATTTTTATTGTTTTTGGTCCCTCTCTCTCTCTCTCTCTCCCTCCCTCTCTCTCTCTCTCTCTCTCTCTCTCTCTCTCTCTCTCTCTCTCTCTCTCTCTCTCTCTCTCTCTCTCTCTCTCTCTCTCTTTCTCTCTCTCTCTCTCTCTCTCTCTCTCTCTCTCTCTGTGTGTCTCTTTCTCTCTCTATCTCTTTCTCACTTGTATTCATTAAATCGAACTCTTGAACTTCAGATTAACATTTTAATTTAATTTATACATTCAATGAATTGAACATATTCAAATGAACAGAGAACAGTTTTTTGCCATTGCTTAGCCATTCATAGGCTTATCATAAACCTTTTCCGTATTTTGTTGTGATTTTTTTTCATTGCATAAATAGAATAGCATTGCCTATGCCATTCAATGTTTTCAGTCTGTTGACATTTAATAAAAACAACAATAAATGCATACTCATCAAAGTAGTTTCAATTTATAGCAAAGATGTGTGGATAAGTCCCATACCGAAAATTATTCTCTGTTCCAAATTCAATCGATTGAAATGAAATGAATAGAAAAACCAATTTTTTGTGTATATGTTAAAGAATGCTTGATTTATTTTCAATAAACATGGAGGATTTTTTTTTTTTTTTTTTTTTTTTTTTAATTTGCCCTAATTCTGTCTGATTTAACAATTGATCAATTGGTAATTAATATGGAAAATCGGAATTTTTTTTTTAAAAAAATTAACATTTGTCTGGAAATCTTCATAGAAAAAGTTCGCGTTTTTTGTTTTTGTTTTGTTAAAGTTATGTAGACCTCAATCAATTCTCCCAAATCAATTACACAAATATTCGTAAAAAGAATTGAAATAATTGTTTTAAATGGCTTTGTAATACATTTTCAAAACACTTCAAGTATGCACATTTTCTGCTTGATTTTATGATTTGAAAATGAAAAAAAAAAAAAAAAAAAAAAAAAACGATCAAGTACGATTTTTTTTTCTTTACATTCTTTTGGTGCAATTATGTTTAATCGAATAAAATGCGACACTTTTTTTCTCCGTCTTTTTCATAAATCATTATTTAAAATGCATTCAATGCAACTATAAAACATTGCAAAGAATAAGACGTGCGGGGGGAGAGGGGTATTGGTATGTACCCCACCTGAAGATTTTATCAGGGAACACCCTACCGCTTAGCGATTTTAAAATTGAAGGCTTTTTTTCTCGACAATTTTTTGAGACACCTGGACTTCCTCCCCCCTGGCCATAAGCAATATACTCCCCCCCCCCCTTGGAATTCTCGAGCGTGCGCACCTCTGGCAAAGAATGTACATTGGGCATACGCGAGTGAAAAAAAAAACCATTCATGTGAATAAACTTAGAAGACTCTAAGCAATTTTTGTTGCCCATAGCGTTGGCAAAAATAATAATATTTGCGCTTCGCCGCCGAACTTGATACGTTGATTGAGCGGCAAAAACAGGTTTCTAGAATGATTGCACTCTTTTATTGCTATTGCTCAATGGACGAATTTTTTTTTTCCCCCCATTTTTTTCGTTTCATTCTTCACACATTTTTATTACAATGAAATTCTATGCAGTAGCGATGTATTTCCGTTCTTTGATTAAAACGCATTGACAAGATAGAGAGAGAGAGAGAGAGAGAGAGAGAGAGAGAGAGAGAGAGAGAGAGAGAGAAAGAGAAAGAAAAAAGAGAGAGAGAGAGAGAAAGAGAGAGATAAAGAAAAAAAATGAATCGAATGTGTGCAATATTTGGCAAAATCCGGTGCTTGCTATGATGTAATTCATATTGAATATGTTAGAATTAGCTGAGTTTCATTCAATTTTTTTTTGTAAGAATTGTTGATGACAAATTTTTACTAAAACCAGCAAAGAGCCCATTTAATTTATGTACCTAGTTTATTATGTCTACTGTCTACTGTATATCGTACAACGTAGGCGAAACATGTTTATAATATAATTGAAACAATTAAATTAATCTATTTTAAGAATTAATTCGCGCGCGCGCGTATTAGTGTGTGCTTATTGTGATTCTCCTTTAACCATATTTGAAAGAATGAAGGTTGGCTACAGTTTGTTATTTTTAGCCACAAATCATAAGATCATCATCATATCATCATGATCATTAAATGTCAAATGAAACAATTTGGGTAACAAAATTTCCAATGGCATACATATGATGCATCATATTCACACGTTTTATGCATAAATTTCAAAAAGCTTCCGTGAAAACTAATTTTAGTGTAAAAAAAAAAAAAAAAAAAACATTCAAATGCATACGTTTGAAGTGTTAAAACCAGTCTCGTGCATTATAATGCAAATAATAATATGTGTCGATTATAGCTAAGATTGGGCAAGGGGGGGAATTAAAAAAGAAAAGTACATTGAACCCCTTTTTTTCCATTTAGTACCCAAAATAACACACATAGCAAAAATCAAAGGGGAAAAAAACGTTAATTTTTCGAAGAAATTCATTACATTTTGCAACAAAAACACGCATAAGTATTTTAATCGCGTGAATCTTGATAATCCAACAATTTTAATATCATTACATTTATGAAAAAAAAAACTATCCAATAATGAACTCTGTAAACTCTGCTATGCAATGAATTTGTACAATTTGCTTATCATACTAATCATACTAAATTTTGTTGTTTATTAAATGATAACTATTTAGGAATTTAGTGAAAATAAGAATTTTTTTCTTTTTTTTTTTTTGTTTGGTATAAAAATAGAAAATTATTTGCGTAATTTGCGTCATGCTATCATCATTTTTCATCTGACTTTTTCTAATTTACATATACAAATACGCTATAGCGATGCTGGAACATAAGTTCCATGATGTGCATTGACGTCATTCAAAATGTGCTTCCATTCTTTTCTACACATTGTATCGATCTCTATCTTTTGTTATCATAACAAGAAGAAAAAGAACAAAAAAAAAAAAAAAAAAAAAACCATTCGAAAATTAATGGAAGCCAATACCAGCTACGTCATTGCAGAATGAAGAGAGGAAAAAAAAAGTTTCATATTCTCAGGAATAGTTAGCGAAATTGCTGGAACGAAAACGAAGGAAAAAAACATAGATTCCGATGAACGTCATTATTTGATCGTTCTCTTTCTCAATTGCCTCGTCATTTTCTATGGTCTGAAATCTGAGCCTCAGTTTTTTTTTTTCTTTTTTTTTTTTCTTTTTTTAAACTCGCAATTTGTAATTAACTTCGTGACATAAATCTAAATTCCATTTTTAGCAACACATTCATTTATGCCAACGATAACATTTATTTATGTCTACTTCGTCGTGTTATATTGGACACAAAATGTTTGGGATAAAAATAAATGTTTCGTACTTTTAGCTAATACGCAAAAATAAAGAAAAAAAAAAAAAAAAATTAAAAAAAAAAAAAAACGCAAAAAGTGAATGGACGAATGTTTAGGTTGTTTACCACTTGCGCGCACAACATGAATATGCAAAATTGCCACAATCATTCAACATACGATGCAAATCTCATTCACATATATATGCCAATTATGACGTCAAAATATTCTATAAACAATGTTCTTTTTTTTTTTCTTTTTTTTTTTCTTTTTTATTTGTTGAAACCACTATGCAAATTAAAAAAATTTCTTAATCGAAATATCAAATCATTTTACAAACGATGCGTGAATTTATGTTTGGTCAATCGAACATTCAAGAAATTCAAACTCATACAATTCCATTTAAAATTCGAACCCATTATTAGTAAATTCTAACACAAATATTCTATCGCATTGAGTGTGAAGTGGAAAAAATATTCTAAATTGATTCATAATTTAATTCTTGATAGGTTTTTTGTTTACAATCGACGTCATGTAACGAGATTCAAAGATGACTTCCCTACCTTAACAAATTTTTTCTTTTTCTCGTTGCTCATAAAACGTGAGAAAATACTCAGTAACGTGTTTCATGTCATACACATTCGTGTAAGCACTTACGGTAAATAATAATAAATGATAGTAGAGTAATGATCATGTTAGTTCAGTGCAATCATTATCGATTGCGACCAAAAAGTTCTTTTTCTTTCGTGTAGCGAGAAATTAAATTAGAAAATTCTGTAGATAAAATGATTTCAGATGATTAGTAATTTTCATTTTGTTTTTTTTTTTTTTTTTTCAATTCATAAGAAATCAGTCTATTTGCATACAAATCAACCAATTCCATGCAATTTTGTGCATGAGATCATATGTTCTGATTTTAATAATTGCAAATCTTGTTTGTTTACATTCAAATTAATTCCGACGTATATTGTTGATAAACATTTTACTATAATATTTTTAACTTTGTTTCCGAAATATTTTATACGATTCATTTAACAAGATTTAGTCGCAATATTGATATATGAAAAATTGAGAAGCAAAAATGTCATGACTTTCAATTTTTTAATAATATCAACAAAACAATTTTTGAATGAAGAACAGGATTATTTGTTTCAATAAATATTTGTCAAGAATTGTTTACAAAACTGAGTAAGAAAAGAAAAAAAAAAAAAAAACTCAGTGACCAACCACATGGTATATTGTGTATTTAAATATGAAATGTTTTCCAAATGCAATGCTATATAGAAATTCATTTAATAAAAACCCATTATTACAAGATGATGCCTTTATAGATATTGAATGAATGAATTAGTTTAAAACATGTTGAGCATAAAAAAAAAAGTCACGAGAAAAGATGCCTTGACACCATAGGTGACTGATACAGGGTTCCTGTGATCGGGTCAAGTTGACACCTCTCTGATGTGCTTGGACCCCTCTCTGATCTGCTTTGGATTTGAAGAATGGAAAATTATTTAAAATAGCTAGGGTTTTCGGCGAAAAGAGTAAAAGTTTTGCTGAAAAAGTCAGAAAACAAGGCACTTTTATTTGCCAAAGACGAACAGAATATTCTATCAATGTTTTATTGAAAAAAAAAAAAAAAAAAAACAAAAAACAAAACAATAATGCAAACTATCCATAATGGGGAATAAACGATAAAAACAATTTGGTTAAAACTCTTTCGTTAAAATAATGCTAAAGTTCATAGTTCGTATGATCAATTTTTTCATGAATTTTTTTTTTTTTTTTTTTTTTGCAAAAAGCAATTCAAGGTTAATAAAAGCGATGCAATCGTATCAATGAAGTGACGCAGCTTCTCTGACGTTGTATGAAATTTATCCAGTTTATTCACGATTTCCTTTACAAAAGAAACCATAACAAGTCTCGTATGGTATTTCTAATTATTAGAATTTTAATCGTATTTCTAATTACTAAAATTGTTAATTGCAAGCAAATCAAATGGGGTCAGTTATAAAGATTGAAGGTTTAATTATTTAGAAAGCGATTGCATGATGAAATATGCGCAAAAATTTATGAAAATGCTATTTACTAAATAAAACAAAAAGTGTATCGCTTTCGATTACATCACAATCTTGATTTTTGATGTGCAAAAATGCCACGAAATAAAAGATTGAAAAAAACGAAAAAAAGGAAAAAGAAAAAAAAGAAAAAAAAAAAAAAAAAAAATTCAAATTCCATTCCGAAAATTTGGATATTATTACACAATAATATGTTTAGATTCGCATGTCACACAGTCTGTGTCTTGTTGACCATCAACAAGTGATTTTGTGTGTGATAGAAAAAGCAAAATCAATCAAAACAATATCGGTGATCCATTATATGAACATCAATAGGTCATGAAAAAATTATGCTTTTTTAATGAAAACAGAAAAATCAAATAGATAGCTTTTTAGATCAACTGAACAAGTTTACTGTGAATAACCAGTCACGGTGATTCCCTTTAAACAACCAAGAACATTTACTATCTATTTAAAAAGTTCCCAAAAAAAAAGAAGAAAAAAAAAAAATTCGCACGTGTGATAAACAATCAAATTGTATGTGTAGATTTGTCGACAGAAGCGGTTTTAAGATTGTGTTCTTAATTACTGCGATTGTGCTTTTTTTTTTACAATATTCGGACGTGCCTTTTTGTGGTCAATCTTGAAATACCCATTCTTAATTCTGTTTTTTTTTTCCACTTCATATTTATCTTGATTCTTTCTAATTTGTTGTAAACAACTCGTCACGTGTTCATTGATGACTCTTTAATTATTGATGCCGAATCATTGTTTCAGTCACAACAAATATCAGCCAAAGTAAAAAAATCACATCATTTTTGGCAAATCTGTTTTTAACAAAACACTGAATGATATTTCCAAAATTATAGAATTTCGTCGTCATATTCACACTTAGTATGATTATTAGTCAATCTTAAAGTAGATATAAGAATTCAAATGAGAGTAAAAGTGAACGTGATAATATGTAATGTCGATGAAACCACAAGATTAAGTTGAACATTAACTTTTGTTTTTTGCCATATTCAATGAAACTTTTAAGACAATGGCATATCAACTTTGTGTTTATACTTTTGACTCCATCTGATGGTCATTGTCCAAACTATTCTCATTGACTTTCAATTAATTACAAAGCTTAATTAATGGTAATATCGGCGATTTTCATTTATAAAATCTGTTTCGAATAAAAAAAGCTATTCTCAAAAGGCTAAATTGATAAAATCAGTCAAAATTAGCGTAATTTTCAATAAAAAGCAACTGAGAATGATTCTGAAATCAGACATTTTACACATAACCATTCCCTTGAACAAAACCAAATCAAACAATTTATCATTATCTAATTTTTTTCGGTTTTTTTTTTTTTTGAATCGTTGATGAAAGTGCTGTGATTGAGCTTCATCTTGTTTTATAAGTTATATGAACATACTCCTAAATGTATACAAAAAAAACATTCGGTGGAGGTGGAAAATTTTTTGCCAGAGAACCAGAACAAAATGTTTAATCGTTTCATGATCTATTTTTCGTTTTTTATACGAAACATTCACTTTGAATGTAATCAAAAATTAATACAAATTTTCTGAATTGTTTTTGAATCACAAAATAATATTGCACGCAGTATTTCAAGATATTATATAATGCACAGCAATATTAACTGAAGTATCAACATGGACACCAATTACAATGAGAAATTTTACAAATTTCTGATTGTGTTTTCATTTTCAATTTCTGATTTTGTTTTACAATGATTTGATCGTATTTTGTTTACAAAATACAAATAGACAAATGTGTGGTCTGTCAATTCATGTGAATTTATTTGGTAAAAAAAATTCTTTTCGAATCAGCATTTCATTGGAAACAAAACAAAATATATTTTCATCATCATTAAAACACCATAGTTCTCGGCCTTGGTGCTTTATTGAGAAGGAATATTTTTTTTTTTTTTAATTTTTTTTTTTTTTTTTGAAATTTGTTTTTTTTTTTCTTTCTTTTGATAATACCGCAAAACTATGTTTACCATACTAACTCGGTCAAGACTTCGATTCAAAACAGTATCATTATTTTACCTGAAATTTTGGATAGATTGAACTGTGAGAAATAAAAAAAAAATTGATTAGTAATCAAGATACTTGATACATAAAAAATAGCTATAAACAAAAAAATGTTAATATTCAGCCTCTGCACAATAGCGTATTGATTCATATGAATGGAGCCGATACACTGTTTCAAACACTTTTCAGATGGAATAAAATGCTGGATCATAATTAATAAAATTGAATAAAATATCATTATCATTCAAATGTTATATAATAAATCTGATAAATCTGAAACTCGTTCATGGAATTTGATGAATTCCCAAAAAGATGAAACAGTACAAAAAACATGCTTGGAATTTAAGCAAAATTGTAGCATAGATTGTTTTTCAAATTATCACATAAAATAAATGTAGTGTTTTTTTTTTTTACATTTCTATCAGACATATCCATTGGACCATAATTTTATGACTGATTCTATTACATTTACTTCCATCGTTTTCTACATTAAATAGGAACCGAGAAAAAAAAAAAACTTAAAAGGAAGAATTTAACAAAGTTTTCAATATTGATTAGCTCTGGCCAATTTTGAAAACGAGTGAAGATTGCAAAATACTCATACAAATATTAATAAAACTTGTATTTAAGAGTTGCGTCGACAATTTTATTAGAATTTAATTTAAGACAAATGGAATCAAAAGTGAAAGAAGAATTGCGGCATCATTTCAAATAAATACATTCCTAGGCTGAAAAAGAAAACGAAAATAAATGCAAGAAAATGCACGAAAAATGAAAATAAATACAAGAAAATGCACGAAAAACGAGAATATCTGCAAGAAAATGCACGAAAAACGAGAATATTTGCAAGAAAATAACAAAGTTTTATTGTTTTACTTGATTACAATCATGTAATGCGTATATTTTTTGAAAAAAATGTTCAAAAAAGGTTGTTTTTCGAATTAAAATGTTATAAATGTTGTAGTAAAAATATAGAAAAAATTTCTATATAATGAAAAAAAAAGATAAAAAAAAATCTCGATAAATGCCTGTATGACTTGTACCGATTGTTATTTCTCTAATTCTTTTGAATTAGATAAATATGTTTATGAGAAATCAACATAAAAAAAAAAAAAATCAATTTTCTTCAGCAATAATTTGTTTAAATGAAGTTAAAAATGCAGTAGATGTTGGACGATCATGTGTATACTTTGACAAAGCTTTTTTCAATAACAATTTCTTGCCTGTTGATATGCCGCTTCCTTCCATTTCAATTGGAAGTTCACCATTTGTAATGGCTTTACGAATTTGATGAATATTTTTGCATTCATGAAATGGTTCTTGTTCAGTTAATAGCTCAAGTGTGGTTAATGCCAATGCATAAACATCAACCATTTTCAATTGTTCAATTGTTAATCGTTGACCATCAATCACTTCTTTTGGACAATATTTTTCGGTGCCGGCAAAACAAAAATCTTTAGTTGATGCATTTGTTTCGGTATCATCTTTCAATGCTAAACCAAAATCAGCCAATTTACAATGACTTTTATTATCAAATAATAAGATATTTTTACTTTTTATATCACGATGAACCACATTTATCAAATGAATATATTTTAATGCTGAAAATGCATCACAAATCAATTGATTTTTGATTGTTTCATTGAATTGCACTTCCGAATAATATAAATTATCATAAAGTGAACCATCTGGTAAAAATTCCATTACCAATGCTAAATTTGGTGAAATTACACATGCACCATAGAATTTAACAATATTTCGATGATTCAATTGCGTTAGATTACGAACTTCATGTTCAAATTCTTGTTTTCGTTTTTGCGAAACACGCTGTACTCGTAATTTTTTAACAGCAACTTGTTGATCTTTCCAAATTGCAATATGAACATCACCAAAACCACCGCCACCAATTTTATCACCCAAATCTAAATCATCAAATTGAATAATTTGTTCCGGTTTTAATTCGATTTTTATATCCTTTTTGGCAATTGCGTTTAGCTTGATTGCATCGTGTTTAGCTTCTTTTAATTTTATTAAATTTTCAATTTCCTCAACAATATTGTCCGGGAGTGTTTCATATATTTCCTCCATATTTTGATTCTGAAATAAATTTTAAATTTATTTGATGAATCATTTTTTTTTTTTCGTTCGAATTTTTTCGGAGTAAAAAAATGTGTGAAACCAAGTAGGGTTAAAACAAAATATAGAAAATTGCAACAATTTAAAAATGATTTTACCTGATATGGGGATCGATCAACATTGAAATCAAATAGTTTTGGATTACATTTTGCTTTTGATACTGGCATGCTGCCCAATTTTTGTCCGACACGTCCCAATCGACGATTCAATGCATTATCGACGTATGTTTTTGCAATAGCATTTTCAACATTCGAAACAGCATTTGAACTGGATTTGGAATTAACTGATGATCCAAGTGGTTGACCCACGCGTCCCAATCGACGATTATATGAATTGTCCACGTATGTTTTTGGTGTATACGTTTTCTCTGATGTGGAATGAATGGCTGTGCCTTTTTCAAGTCCAACACGTCCCAGCCGACGATTCAGAACATTATCAACATATGTTGATGGCGAAGAATATGAACTTTGACTGCTCTTTGAATGTACAGCTGTACCATGTTCCATACCAACTCGACCAAGACTACGATTCATGGCATTATCAACATAAACGTTTGATGATGATGGTGAAGTGTAGCTTGAACCACTGGATCTTGAATGAACTGCAGTACCATGTTCCATACCAACTCGACCAAGACTACGATTCATGGCATTATCAACATAAACGTTGGATGATGATGGTGAAGTGTAGCTTGAACCACTGGATCTTGAATGTACAGCAGTACCATGTGCCATACCAACTCGGCCAAGACTTCGATTCATGGCATTATCAACGTAATGTCGTGGCATTTTGGATAGTTTTAACTAAAAAAAAAAATATTGATGAGCAATCACTGATTTCAAAAATACAAAAAAAAAAAAAAAATAAAAATATTCATTCAAGTGGCTTGTTTTTTTTTACTGCACACTCTCAGCCAAGCAAATAATCATTCAAAATGATGTGAAAAGTGTAATTTGCTGATTTAAGTAAATTTCATATAAAAAAAGGCTATCTGCTGTTCATATCCACTGTTATTTTATCGCTGACCACTACATATGCGATTTATAACAATATCTAAATATGACTTTCAACTACAGCAAAATAATCTTCCACTTAATATGTAAAACGTTGATAAAAACAGCTAATGAAAAAAAAAAAAATTAACTGTCTCGTAACTAAAAGGGTTTCTCAATAAAATGTCTTAACTTTATCCGATTGTTGATTTATAGTACAGAAATTCTGTTTCTTTTTCATTTTCAAATTACAGTTATTGTAGCACATGGAGTATACAAATAATTCAATCAAAATAGAAATGTTCTCAAACAGTTTAAAACAATAAAAAATTTAACAAATTATGGAGCAAAAAATTAACGAATTTTGTTCGTAAGCGTGAAATTAAATTTCAAAATTTGTTCATGGAAAATAAAATCAAAATTGAATTTGAATGAAATCAAATTTTACATACCGTTTACTTTTACTTGTTGCTCTGTTCGTTGTTGAATTTCAACTAATCATCACTCCACAAAGTGTAATATTAAATATGCTGATGCCTATGATGTCATACGATGTTATACGGATACCGGTACCGGTACCGCATACTGACACACACACACACACACACACACACACACACAATACAAGGCATTTGCAAAACAGTTTCTTCAATGTTTATATTGGTTCAGTGTGAGAGAGCAAAAAAAAAAAAAGAGTGTATCATGAAGAATGAGTTTGTATTGTCAGGATACATTTACAATGAGTTTTTGTACATTTATTGCGCATTTGCAAAATGCTAAACAAATACGTGATTGTGTGATGTCCCTTGAAATATAATATCTAAATTAAAATATTTCGAAATGAAAAGAGATGTAAAAATATTTTGCTTTTATCATTCCATTTCCCATTTGTTTTGATATGATTTTGTATATAAAAATAAGCAAAACATGTTTCAAATCTATGCAAAATGCTGACAAAAAAAAAAATTCAAACATATTCAATTTGTTGCAATAGTAGCATTTATTAAAGAAATTACAAAGAGAAATCATTCATAGTGTCTTTCAGGCATCTCCATTGATATCCAACATCTATCATCATAGTTTACATTGAATAAGTTTTCTAAAAAGTATTATCAAAATGCAATTTTTGGCACATTTTGTGTAGCTATGCTTTGTGTCGCATCGTTATGAATGCAAATACTTGTTGTTATGTTATTTCCAAAGGAAAAGATCGGCAAACACAGAATGTGACTATTCGCTTGTGCGGCATATGTACAGTTAGTCATACAACCATTACAAAGTATTCTCTCTTTCGCTCTCTCCCTCTTTCTCTCTCTCTCTTTCTCACTCTCTCTCTCGCTCTTTTTCTCTCGCTCTCTCTCTCCCTCGATCTCTCTTGCTCTTTCTTGCTCTCTCTCACTCTATTTCTCACTCTCTCTCTCTTTCTTTCTCTCTCTCTCTCTCTCTCTCTCTCTTTCTTTCTCTCTCTCTCTCTCTCTCTCTCTCTCTCTCTCTCTCTCTCTCTCTCTCTCTCTCTCTCTCTCTTCTGTGCTCTTTTTACATATAAATCATTTCAATGCGACGCATGGGCCCATTGATAAATTCACTTCAAAAAATCCGAGTTAGAAAAGAAATTTAAACGCAGTTGCGTTTAAGTTTTTGTTTCTAAAATGCAATGAATATCAAAAAACAATTAAAAAGTCGAATTTTTGTTGTTTTTTTCCATATATGTATATTTTTCAATGGGCCGGCTCAAGCTTATAAACAACTTTGAAATATAAAAAAAAGACTATTATCTATAAAATTTGAATATTCAAAAAGAAAATTAAATTGTTGATTCCCCCAATGAATTATTAATAATATTGCACCAAAATAAGCAGTATTCTTTGAAAGGAAGAAAAACGAAGTAATATTCTTAAAAAAAAAAAAACCTCAATAAATGTTATGAATGGAAAAACCCGAGGATATTTTAATAAAAAAAAAATGTGCTTAATAAAAATTAAAATCGATATATAAAATCATCGTTAAATTCCATCGATTTGTTGTTTGATAATTTTAATTCGTTGCAATATTTAGCGTTGATTATATAGATTATAACAATATAATAAATGGTAATTATCCACAAATGTCATTTCAACAAGCATTGTATATTTCTATAGAAGAATTGCTTCATCATTTCAGATAAATAAATTTTTCTTTATTCATTTATAACTCTACGACTAGTAAGGCAACTGTTTTTTTTTTCTTTTTTGTATTTATTTCAATTCACAATAATTCTTTAACTACCAGAAAAATAAAGAACATAAACAAAAACAACAAAAAAATCTTCAATTAGTTAGCCTAGAAAAATTGATAACTCTCTTTAAAAATATTCAAAAAAAAAAAAAAAAAAAAAAACAAATTCTTCATCTCCCAATAAATAGTTATGTCTTCATTGTTCATTAACATTGGTTAAATGGTTGATATTTATAATGTGTATTATTATCGAAAGGATCTAATTAGTGGTAACTGGTTTAATTGGAACTAAGATCAATTGGCTCTTGATCTGACTGTCTTGGATAAGTATTTAGCATACTTTCCGTAACATCATTGAATTCATCATCGAATAATGTTGAACTAAAGTATTGTGTAAATAGACGTGCCATATATTCATCACCAGTTTTTGGCCAAACGCCTTCCATGAAACCAATATGACCACCACGAGCGGTAACAACAATTGCAACATGACTTGATTGTTCTGCTGCTACAGTTGGGATGGCTGCAAAAAATGAAAATAATTTTCATTGAATTTATATGATGAAAATTTGAATTGGAATTTCTTCAATTTAACCTTCAAGTGGTTGAAATGGATCATCAGCAGCTGATAAACAAAGCAATGGCACTGAAATTTTATGCAATTTATTGTGTAAGGTGGCAACCTGAAAAAAAAAATCGAAATTATTCCATTAATTATTTCATCATTTTTAATTTTAATTGAAAAAAAAAAAAAAAAAAAAATTAATTCAATTCAATTCCAACATACACTGTAATAATGATCAACATCTTTGTATCCAAAATGTTTTGATGTAAAATTACTATCAAATTCTTTAATTGTTTTACTTTTAAGAATTTGATCAAAATCAATATCATGACGACTTTTATTAAGAATTTCATATCGACTAAGCGTGTGACATAATCGCCGTGTTAAATGTTTTCCAAGCATGCTATTTAAGTACGGTTTTTCAATGCTATCGGTTCCCTTTTGTACATCCCATGGTACTGATATGATTTTACATGCCGTAAATATTTGACGTGCTTCATCACTGTGTCGTGATAAATAATTTCCAAGCACTAAACCACCCATTGATATGCCAGTTGCACCAATTTTTACATTTGGATATGATTTACGTAAATGCTGTAATACTTCTGATAAATCTTCAACATTGGCAGCCGAATAAAGACGTGGTGTCTATGATGGAAGAATAAAAGAGAAAGAAAAAAAAAAAAAAAAATACGAAAAAAAATCAAGATCAATGACAAATTGTGAAAAAAAAAAATTTTTTTGCAATTTTTTTTTTTTTTTTTTTTTTTTTGCGTTTACCTTCAATGCAACACCGCCCAATCCACGATTATTAAATACAACAACTCTTGCGCCAATATTATTTGCTGCCGCAACTAAACATTTAATATATTCAGATTGTGATGCTCCAGTTAATCCCGGTAAAATTAAAATCACAGGCGATTCATTTGTACAATTTTGTTCACTCCAATCTAATGCTATCTCACCACCATCTTTTAATGTTAATAATTCACGTCGATAACTGAGACGCGGTAAAACTTGTTGACGCAATAAGCTAGCAAATACCGTTTGCGCTCGACTTTCAACACACCATATTGTTGGCCAAAATTTCATTTGTAAAATTGGTACATTTTTCAACAGATATTGCTTAAATGGTCCATCATCAACAGCCAAAATTGGTCGCTATTCGATTGGTGACAAAAAAAAAAAAAAAAAAAAATAAAATGAATATCATTTTGAAATAAAATCGAAAAAAAATTTTCTTTGTTTTTTTCTTTGTTTTCGTTGTTTTTTTTTTTTTTTTTCTTGCTTCTTTTCAATTTATAATTTGTAACGCGACATATGACATATGTAAATGATGGTGAAAAGAACTGGCTTGAAAAAAAAAAAAAAAATCTCGCATGTAATGGTATTTTTCTCTTTCCATTTTATTGATAAACCGTCAATTATCAGCGGAAATCAAATGGAAAAAAAGTGAACGAAAAAAAAAAAAAAAAATTCTTAATTCTTCTTTTCACTAACCTTCACAACTTCGATGAGATAATATATAAAGTATCCAAATAAAAATATAGCAAATATATGCCATCGCGGCAAATTTGTCAAATAATGATATAAATCATATAATTGCATATTGGTGTGTTGTATGTTGAAATGTTGTAGTAGTCAACAAAAAAAAAAAAAATCAATCTGAAAAGAAAAGAATAATTCCGTGTGTTAATAATTCTTTTTTTTTTTTTTTGTATTTGTAGAAAGTGTTAAACGAATTCTCATCATTCGATTATTAAGTATCATTAGTAGATACTGGGAAACGAAGAAGAAAAAAAAAACGAAACAATATGAATAGTTGAACGAGCACAATGCGCTTTTGAATTTTGATTTGTGTATGAAAAATATTTGCTTTATTATGCCAAATCAATCACATTAAACAGTAGGCTTAACTACTCAATCGAAATATAACAAATCATTTGGTTAATGCATTTAAAATGTGTGATCGTGAAAATGGATTTGCTTTTTTTTTGTTGTTGTTGTTGTTGTTGTTGAGATTCATTTGATTTTTCTTGAACATGTATATTGCACGTTATGTCTATCAGCACATGTTTTGAGATAAGCGTTCAATTCAGACGATTATAAATATAGAAGCAATTTTTTTTTTCTCTTGATTTCTTTTTTTTTTTTAAACTCAGCACAAAGTCAGGTTGTAAAATAAGGGGTGCTTTTTTTTTTGTTTGAAAATATTTCATACGATTGAAAGTTATCAACGAACAATAGTTATAAAGTCACAAGGGCATGAAAAATTTTGACTGAATCATGAAATATCTGTTAAACATTACAAGTTCGAGATCGTTTCGTGTATTATTCAAGACTTGTTTCGTTAATAATAACATTATTAGAATTTTAAAAGCAATGAATGAAAAACAATGGAATGTTGAAAGAATAGAGAGCGCGAGACAGAGAAAGAGAGAGGGAGAGAAAGAGAGAGAGAGAGAGATAGAGAGAGATAAGAGAGAGAGAGAGAGAGAGATAGAGAGAGGGAGATAGAGAGAGAGATAGAGAGAGAGAGAGAGAGAGGAGAGAGAGAGAGAGAGAGAGAGAGAGAGAGAGAGAGAGAGAGAGAGAGAGAGAGAGAGAGAGAAAGAGAGAGAGAAAGAGAGAGAAAGAGAAAGAGAAAGGAAAAATGAACGCTATGCACACGAAATGTAAATAAAAGTTTTTTTTTTTTTTTTTTTTTTAAATAGGACTCCGTTTGAGAAAATCAATAGAAATGTTCATTTAAATTTGAATAAGCAGCCCGCGAGTAACACGAGTCAATTTTCTCCATACATTCGTATTTAAAGTTTGAATTGTTTTCTTCTTCTTCTTCTTCCTTTTATTTTTCTTCATTTTTGTTTCAACCAATGACTTAATTGGCACGCTGGTTGGCATGTGCATGGCCAAAGGAACAGGGACCAATTTGAGTTGAAATACATTTCAATTGGATGTGTGTGTGTGTGTGTGTTCATATGGAATGCAATTTTATCGAAATAAATATGTATTATGGTTGATTTCAATGGTCGATTTTATGTAGTTTTAGATTTCTTTTTATCGATTATACAATTATTTTCCATAACCTACTACTTGGTACATTTTGTGCATATTATACAAACCGTATTGATAAATATTTTCTGCAATCTGATAACGGATCTATACATATATCAAATATGTAAAAAATTCTTACAATACATTCAGCAATTCCACAATCAATTTCTAATATTTCGATATTCAATCATTTTTGAAAAATTTCTCACTGATAAATTTCAACGTTACTGTAAATCAATGTGAACTTTTCTTCTTTCTGTCACATAAAATCTGTTTTTTTTTTTTTTCATGTGAAAATTATATGATTCATTTATTTCCATCAAACAAACAAGATCTATTGATATTTGTTATATTAATTTGTCAAACAAAATTGCGTTTCGTTTGATTGACATTTGTTTTGTATCAATTGCTCTCTATCAATGTTTGTATATACTTTATTATAGATATTTGATTTATATTCACTCAAGAGCCGCATTATTATGGGCATATAATAAAACTAAACGACACTTTTAACCAGTAATTTTGCCACAATTTATGAAACGATCTCATTTAATTGGTATGTACTGTGAATTGATTGCTAAATATTTGCGTTTCAAACGGTAAAACTATTTTCAATCTTAACGATGGAAAATTGTATATGGCTGAA
>JAQOWM010000438.1:6005000-6017500 GCA_029041755.1 Resseliella maxima
CAAGTTGTTCGAAATTAAATGATGTAATAAAATACGGCAAATGTGCGAGGCGCACATGAAATGGAGCAATTGAATAGAAACTACAGCTTTTTCACACATTTTGGACAAAATTATTGCTAAATGTATTGGTGACTGCAGCAGCATACGCGGTGTGCCCATGTGAACACCAATGACGATAGACATTTCATTTTCACATCAGTATAACTACTTGCTTGCTTGCGGTTGCTTTGACTTCACATTTCTTTTTTTTTTTTTCTTTTTCTCACACCGATTGGAACATTTTTCATTTTCCACTGCATGGTTCGGTTATTCGATAAAATTTTACTAATACACAAATCAATTTTATCATCATAAAATGACATTCGATTTCAAACATTCTTTCTTATAAATATTTCTACAACTATGACACAACTTTCAATTTCACAACACACACACACAATACACACATTATGTTAGTTTTTTTTCTTCTCTATTATATAAATGCGTTGAAACAAGTTTGTATTGATTATGCATGTTGGTTGTATTCGTGTTACGTGAATATAAGCGCCAATTTTCAAATAACAAATAAATCAACAATTATTGAATTAATATTCATTTGAATAAAAGCGACTTAATTTGTTTGTTTAAATATTGTAAACTTTGACCATACTAAGTATTATCAGATCTTTCATTTGTATTGGGAACAATAACAACAATCATTTATAGACCATTAATGACCTATAGCGTCTGATCTGTCTTGTAATTGTTGCAAATGACTCATGGTTTTTGCAAATAATTTCATTTTTTGCGAATATTCTGCGAATATATTTGGCCACCATTTGCAAATTTCTTCACCATATGAGAATATATTTGCAGAAAAATTCGCAAATTATTGACATCTATTAGAATGACATTCAAACCCCTAGGTTGTGCCAGAAAACATTGATGCTATGGAAAATCTGCTGACCGTTAGATTTGTGGCAATTTTGGGAATTAGTATCACCAGTCTACAATGTACACTTTACATACAATATTACATGAATACCTTAGCATTAAAAAGCTTTGTTCCTGTTCGATTCCACCAGAGACGGTGCCAACGAACCATATTATAGATCAATAGATGGACGTCAATCCATTCGGTTGGATGGACGTCGATCCATTCGGTTGGATGGACGTCGATCCATTCGGTTGGATGGACTTTTGTATTTTACGTATCGAATCATTATGGGGCATTATTATGTATACGGCAATACGTTATGGCAAGATAGGGATAATGGGATGCTCATGTTTATTTTTTTTTACATCTATTTTTACACTAGGTAGTGTTTGAAAACTTAATCTAAAAACTTGTATGAACTTTTTTAAATGAAAATGTGTTTGTTTCTCAAACAGGTCGGTAATTTGGATTATTGACAATACTTGATGGAATTTCCGATTCAATACTATTATAATCAATTGGGATTGAAAGATGTAATTATTTTTCTTTTATTAAAAAGCTATTTTACACTTAATTTCAACATATTTATTCCGTTTGAGCGGAATTTGGAATAAATATTCAAATAGCAAAAAAAAAAAAAAAAAAAATAAAATAAAATTCCAACTAATTTTGTTGATATTTTAACACCATATTAACATCAGTACATTTGCATAACATAATAATCCCGGTGTTGTCGAAAATCAGCAAGTATTGACTTCAGAGGTGCCAAGGACGCGATGTTCGTTCCTTCTTTCATAAATATTTATTCTACGAACGAACATTCGTTGACACCTCTAAATTCAGATATGATCAGATACTTTCCTTATGACATTAGATCTAAGGGGTTTGACTTTCACCAATGTGTACAATTTTTACGAATTTTCTACACATTTTGCAAATTCGCTTATGGAAATCAGCATAGTATTGGCGAATGTTTATGAAGGTATTTGCTCCATTGATACATTCGCAAACATTTGCAAATATTGTGCAAATGTTTATAATTGCATTCGTCAAATATATGAATAATTCGTAAAAATGTACGCATTCATGAGAGTCAAATTTCTCTAGCATTAGATCAGCTTTTTTTTGTTGATAATGATCAGATTAAAATATAATGATCAATCACACACGAAAAAAAAAACTTTCTTCTCCTCCATTTCATACTGTGTTTGTTGTTGTAATATATATAGCACGCGCAATCTCAGCACGATAGATCAGCTCACCTGAATGGCTCATCCAGCAATTTGACATACACTGGATTTTAAAAAAGAAAATGCTGCTTCCTGTGTGAGAGGCAATGAATTCCTCTGCTAAAGCAACTTCGATTTCTTCATATTTTTTGCTTTATGCATCACCGATGTGATTGTAATTTTGTCCTTTTTTTATAAGCAAAAATAAATAAATGGCCATTGGCCTACAATAAATCTAAATTAAGAATGAAAACACAATTGATTTTATAATTTCATCATTAGTTCAATGTTATTAATATGTTTGTGTTTTATTTTCACTTCATTTGCCAATACATTTGTTTTTTTTTTTTTTGTTCAAAATTGAAAAAACGCATCTAGGCGGTTTTCGCACGAATGGCGGCACGTTTACCAGTGACAGCTTGGAAACCAGACTTAATACTAGCCACCGAACATCGGGAACCACACGATTCACATTGTAAAAAGAAGAGACGTGTATCTTTCTGAAGAATAGTTTCGGGTGATCGGCAGGTGTGACAAGTAACATATTCTTTGATGTATCTAATGTTGATGAAAAAGAAGAAGGAAAATAGCCAAATTAAATCAAGGATGGGATAATGTTTTTTGTTTGATTAATGTATCAATGCGTACCTTCTTAAAACGTTTTCAATCTGTTTCGATTGGAATCGGCCTTTGATAATCAATTGCTGGTTACCGTCCATCGAACCACTCGTACCCAATTCAGCTAGCAAGAAATCCAATAAATGTTTTGGTTGTCTGAAAAATTCAGCACAAAAAGAAATGAATAAAACAAATTATTATTTGTTTTGCCAATTTGTTGCAATTTTTTTTTTTTTTTTTTTTATAAATTTTACCTGTGCAATGTTTTGCAAATATCTGTAAAATTTGCAAATGATGTCTTTTTCGTACCGACACGCAACACTTGTGGCGGTCTCATGACAAATTTTGGCTTTCGTCCAGCAGCCATATCTGGATTTTTATCCAAAATAATTTCAAAAACACGACTCAATAGTTCATCGTAAGTATAATCTCGATCCGAACCAAACCAAGTTGTGCTACTGTCTTCGACTATAAAAAAAAAAAAAAATAAAAAATAAAATGCCAAAAATGTTAACATATTTCGTTTTTCTTTCGGAAAATATTCATAATAAAATGAATTATAAATTCATTCTAACTAAAAGAAAATATTGTGTAAAAACAAAGACCAACGTAAAAAAATGTCAAACAAAATAGTAAACATAGAAGCGAATATTGTTAAATACCCGTATCAAGGATAGTTCCTTCCTCGACTGAATTGCAGCATTTTTTTTTTTTTTTTCAAAGAGAAAATTGCATTTTGTATATTAGTTTGATGAAATTTGCTTGGTTGTTTGGTTTTGTTATTAAAAAAAAAAAAAATAAACAATTGTTTGCGTACACGCTAACAATGTATGAAAAAAAAGAAAAAAAAAAAAAAAAACAAAATGATTTACCATTTTCCGATTGAACTTGTTGTTGTTGTTCTTCTGTCTTTTCGGCAACCAATTCATCGAGTTCCTTCTTCTTTTTCTTCTTTTTTTTACTTTTCGAAAAGTCCAAATCGAGGTCATAATCATTTTCGGCATTAGCACCTTCATCGCCGCCAACATCATTATTTCCATCCTCTTTTTTATCTTCACCATCACCAGATGGTAAATTATTATCCAATTCCTCTAAATTGAATGGCTTCTTCTTCTTTTTCTTCTTTTTACCAAAACTCTCAAGATCTAAATTTTCATCAAATTCATTTACACCGGCATCATTTTCTTTACCTAAAAAAAAAAAAAAAAAAATGTTCAATATTCAATGGTCACATAATTATCGCATAAAATACAAAAGATATGATGAAAAAAATTAGCATTCGATTCATTTTCGATTGAAATTCAAAAATAAATCGGGGAATTAGGTGAGAAAAATAGGCAAAAAACAAGAAAACAAAAAAAAAAAAAAAAAAAAAACAAAAAAAATGAGGAAAACAAAGAAAAAACAAACCTTCATTATTTTCCATATTATCAGCATTACTTTCGCCAAGAGCTGCATCCAAATCAAACGGTGTCTTCTTCTTTTTCTTCTTTTTGACCAAAGATGGATTGAGAATCTGTATGAAAAACAAACAAAACAAATGAGTTTGATGAGAAAAACATCATCATTATTTAAATAATTGCATTTCCATGAAAAAATAAATGTTTTTTTTGTTCCCTCAAATTTGGTCAAGAAATTATGCATGTGTTAATGAAATCTGAATGCATATATATTTGAGGTTATGCTTTAAAAAGAAAAATTCTCTTAAAATTGATTATTCAATATCATTAGTTGATTTGTAAAATTGCACCTAAATATTTATGTTTAAATTGTATTTACACTTGATGATTGTTTGGGTTTTTGATAACAAACTGCGTTGTTTGAATAGGCGACGTATGCTAAATAAACCAAAATGTGTATTTGGTGTCAAAAATTGCTTATGACGAATGCAATTGTCTTGATTCATTGCCCATTACAATATACTTTCTAATTTTCATTTCATCACTAATCTATATTTTTACAAAAAAAAAAAAATTAACAAATGGTGTTTGTTTTTGCATCCAAAGGTCATTTCCAAATATTTCATATCGAACAAATTCTATGGAATTTTTAACAATACATTGATTCGCCCGATTCAACTAATTACACCATTTTACACACACATTTCATAGTGAATGGGTTTCTTTTTTCCATAATTTTTATGCTCAGCAGAAAAATCCAAATTATTTATTCTATTTTAACTGCACACTATAAATATTTTTATTTAAATAAAATTTACTTACTGCTTCTTCTTCCGTCATGTTTTGAAAATTTATTTTTTTTTTTTTTTTCGTTGAATAGAGAGAAGAGAGAGAGAAATGAACTAATCACCAACTTCGAATATTGAACTTAGAAAGACAATTGCTGCATCTACTATATGAATGACGTTCAGCCGATTTTCACACGTTGTGAAAATGAATACGTTCAATGTTATTGTTACTCATTAATAGACACACATGATTTGTACGTTCAATGTATTTTGCTTTAAGTCTGGTTTTGGTGTAAACAATTTCATTCCATGCATGTTGATGAACAATTATGTTGATTGAACAATGATAAAAAAAAAGAAAAAAATAAAATTCCGAATTGTTGTTTTAATTTTAAAATTTTTTCCTGTTTTTTTTTCTCATTTTTTGTTTCCTTTATTTCTTTCTCTATTCAATATGGAATGAAACAAAAGTTAAAAAAAAAAATTAACTGAAATAATAAAGATTAGATACACTGGAAGTATTTTGGTGGCGGGGAAAAAAATTGGACATTTGTTTTTTTTTTCCACTCTCTCTTGGTTAAATGTTTTTGTTTTTGAGTATGCATTAAATCAATTTCATTCTATCGATAAAAAAAAAAAAAATTAAACATTTTATGCCATTCAGAGAGAGAGAGAGAGAGAGAGAGAGAGTAATAATTTAACAGTTTTTATCTTAATTAATATTCTCTTTGATTGTAAACGATAGAATCTTAAGTAGAAAAAAAAAAACATTTCTGATAATACTAATCAATACTTAATCAATATGCAAAAAAGGTAATTTATGGAGATACTTTGAATTATTATTTCGGCTATTCTCACATTTCTTCATTTGAAATGGAAAAAAATTTCTAATCTATTCAAAAAAAAAAAAAAAATATTGTTCAATTTATTACTTAAATTTAGACAAAAAGAAAAACAAATTAGCCGTAAATTTCCTATCAAATTAACAGAATATTCAAAAAAAAAAAAAAACTCTAGATTGAGTGAGTAAAATCAGATAGAATGAGAAATAGAGAGAGAGCGATTTATAAAGAACTTCGACTCTTCAGATTGTTTAACACACATACACGTTTTGTTTTTCTTTCTTTATAATTTACTACTATTAAGTATAAAATATGAAACTAATAAAAAAACACCATCGAAAACAATAATAATACACGCTTTGTATAAATCTGGAATTCGTTTAGTACTTTGTCTTTAAACTTAACACTTTGTGCGCCAATGTTTTAATTTTTCATTATTTCACTGTTGCTGCTGCTACAGCCACCTCCTGCTCCTCTCTTCTTGTTTTTTGTTCAAAATTTTTGATTTCATTTGGATATTTAAATGGATAGAATTTTATGTGCCACATGTTACATGGAGACATTGTTAAATCAAAGGCCATATTCATTTGAATTTATGTAGATGTAACACCTTTTCTAGCTACCAATAAATTCAATACGGGATGCTTTCGTATATAACTAACCGCTTTTTTATGTGTCACCTAAGTGGAAAACAGAACGAAAAAAGAAAAAAAAATATATAAAAATTGTAAATATTCTGCAATTATCATAAATATTTGTAAATCTATGTCCGATTGCCATAAATATTCAGCCAAAAATAATTGATATAAATGTTAATCATTCCAAATATTTACCATTGTAAAATCATATCCATTGCATTGCAAAATTTTATCATGCATACGCAAACCGGCTCGAGATGCCGGACTACCCTCATGCACATCTGTCACATAGATGCCCTAATTTGAAAAAAAAAAAATTCCTATTAAATTGTTGTTTGTGATTTATGTGAAACTTTTTTTTTTTTTTTTTTTTGTATTTTAATGACAAGAATTTACTTGATTTACTTACATTGTCTGTATAACCTTGTGGACTTTTCTTATAATTTTGATCGATTCCGCCACCAATTTTAAAACCACATTTCAGCACTTCTTTGCCTTCAGCATCGTAGTCCATTTCCTTGTGAACTACAATCGGAATCTAAATTTGTGAATTAATTGAAATTGTCATTTTATTAATACAAAAAGTGCTTAGCAGAAAAAAAAAGAAAAACATCGAAATCCAGTGAATTCAAAAATCTCTTATAAGCAATCAGAATAAATTAATCAATGACAACACCTCGTTTAAATCATTTATAACCATCGATTGATCTGGAACAATATTAACAACAATAACTTACACTCAGGCACTCCATGGCAGTGCCCGCCTGGTGTTGAAATGCCATTTTAGCCATTTTGATGATTTAATTTTTTTTTTTTTTTCGTTTTCTTCAAACCGTCACACAAATTCCGCTTTTTCTTTAATTTAATTAGAAAAATTTCTTTTTCACCAATTATTCGAATTTGCTTACAAGAACAGTAAACAAATAAACACACACAAACAACGTATGTCAGACTCGGAAGAATTACTTCACATTTATTTATTGAAAATGACTATTTGTGTGTAATTCAGTGTCAAGTGGCTATATACCGTGAATCAAGAAGTGAAAAAAAAAAAAAACAATGATATCCATATCATACATATACACATCAACATCAACATATACAGATTATAGCAATTTAATGAATGAATGAATCAAATGGATAGAAAGAAAGAGAGAACAATGAACTTCAACATGATATTTGTCAGTAGCGACATCTTGTTTTTATACAAAACGAACGCATTCAAAGACAATTTTATTTTTTTTTTTTCTCAATTTTATTCGAAAACAATTTGATGTTTTTGTCATTTTATTGAATTGACAATAATATCAGATTTAAAATAGAGGGAAAACATTACATTTTTTTTGTTTTTTGTTTTTTTCTTTTGCTGTTGGTAAATTCGTTGGAAAACCATGTGTGGAATTTATTTTTCCATTTGGCACAAATATTTAAAAACCTTTTTGCATTTGTTGTAAATATTCCTTTCGTACTTCCATATCATCAGCTGGACGATTATATGGCAACCAAACTGGCTCACCGACAAAATATCGTTTAGCTTTTATGTAATTCTATTGAGAAAAAATATTTTTTTTTTTTTTTTTTGTAGATTTTTTGGTTTTTTTTTTCTCAAATGCATGTAAATTTAACATAATAAAATGTAATTACTTTGGAATCAAGTGTGAAGCGATGATAAATTCCTTTTGGAATAACAATCAAATCACCGCGAACAACTTCGATTCGAATCCATTGATCGTCACCACTGTGAATGAAAAAGAAAGAAAGAAAAAAAAAAAACGCATAAATTTCTGTTTGATTTTTACATAGTTCTTACATACTCTCGAACATCAAAATATCCTGAACCATCGATAACAAAACGAATCTCTTCATCGGAATGCAAATGTTCAGTGAAAAATGTTTTCAGCTTATTTTCATAATCGGGAAGACAATCTTTTGAACAAGTAATCTATGCGAATATCATTTACAATTAAAAAAGAAGAAAAAAAAAATCGAAAAAAAAAACAAACAAAAAAATAATTCGAAAAACCTATCATAAAAACAAACCTCATCTTCATAAGAATATCCACGATCTTTGCGAATTTTATCCAATTGTCCATCAATCTTATATGTATCAGCATTCAACTGAAAATCAACATAATCAATCAATTTTATAAATTGAAATTTTGTAGAATTTATTGTTGTGTTTTTACTTACTTGGAAATATTCAACGCCAGTTTTTTTATACAAAACATCCAATGGAATGAATTGTGGTGGATTTCGATGATGTTCCAATCTTTGATCGGTATTTTCATTATCCATATACCATGCTCGAACCATTTTGATGTCTTGCAATCACTTAAGAGGAAAGAATAAAAAATGCTTGAAAAAAATCGCAAATATTAAATGTAAAAAGTCTCCGTTTTAAATGTCAAGTATGTTGATAAGAATTAACAAAAAGTGAAAAAAAAAAAATGCTGCTTCAAAATCGTCAATCGTGAATTGCGATTAAAAAAAATAATGTACCTGAGCTGCAGCAATTGATAATGATACTACATGCGATCACTTGTTTTCATTGTTTTCAATCAGTTTATATGTTTGTATCACATTTATAATCCCATCACATTGATAGCATATAGTGTAGACGTACTAGAATTGACTTTTTCGCTACAATTTGACAATATTTTTTTTTTTTTTTTTTTTTTTTTGCGCTATGTGAATGGAGACGGTAAACCGGTACTGATTTAGTGTCCAAATAAATAAAATTAAAAAGAAGAAAGAATTTTGTCTTCATTGGACAAAAATGGCATGACTCGAATTGAATATATATATATAAATGAAGCGAATTGAATATATATAAACAAATGTTGAAAATGACAGTGAAATTGATAGCGACTCTTTTAATTTTCATCAATTTTTGAATATATTTTTTGCACGTAAAGCCAAAAAAAAAAGAATTGATGTTGGCATGAGCGGGTACCGTTTATTGATTTCAATTTTGAAGGTCGTAAAATATTATATGTTATAGAAAATACCAAAATGTCTATTGATTTTCTCAATGACGTCGATTCATATATGAAGCGATTCATACATAAAGCGATTCATACATAAAGCGATTCATACGTGAAGTGATTTGAATTTCGTTGTTTTTTTTTTTTATGCAAAACTGAAGTGAGGATGAAATGGCAGAAAGAAAAAAGAACAAAAAAAAAAAAAAACAAAAAGGAAAAAAACCAACAAAAATTAATATATTTTCTTTGGTGCATTTATGTAACACAGCTGAGAGTGAGATGATCATTTTTCCGAATTTTAAATGCTATTTCATTTTATCTATTTTTGTCGTTGCTCAATGTTTGCTTCTCATTCTAGTTAGTTGTTGCGACCATGCCGCATAAACAAATGACTAAAAATATCTGCAAAAACGCGCATCGATTCAATGTATCCCGCTGAACGAAAGAATTTTTTTTTTCTGTTTTGTTTTTGGCTTTCGGTTTTTGTTGTTTTGTTGTCAAAATAGTTAAGAAAGTGAATTTTCATCGGTTTTTTTTTTCTTTCCTTTAAACAAAAAAAAAAAAAAAAAAAATATAAAGATTTATTTGTTTGCAACAGTATACAAAAAAAGCAAATTATGTTAAAGCGTTAAACTGACGCCCTCGGCGTGTGTCGAATATTCAAAGCAACCGGTTGGATGAATTTTGTATTTTTTTTTTTTTCAAATTTTAGCTAACTCTGGTCATTTTTCTCTTTCTCTCGCTCAAATATCTTCTCGACACAAAATTCAAACTAATTTATCTCATTTAAAACAACAAAACAGTCGAACCCATAAAACTGCTATTGCAACGGGCATAAATAACAAACAAAATCGCAACCTCTGGGGGGAAAATGTTAGCAAAGCAACAAATGCAAATCAACAACAACAACAATAATACAACCAACAATATCAACAATTGTATAATACATACAAAATGAAGAAGCATTCATAAAGCATTGTTCATAATTCGAAAGAATTAACCATTGTAGCATATATTCTCGTTTGAAACAATATACACCCGCTTCGATCGGACGAATGCGGTTTATTATTGTAGGCAGCACTAGAAAATTCTCTCCCAGTTAAAATCCATTTATAAAACTGAATACATTTATGACAAAAAAGAAAAAAAAAAAGAAAATAAAAAATAAAAACGACAAGAAAACAACAATATCAATTTAGAATATGAGACTGACTGAGAAGAAAGAAGAGTTAGAGAGAGAGAGAGAGAGAGAGAGAGAGAGAGAGAGAGAGAGAGAGAAATACGGTAGCCGAAGAGTATTTTGTGCAAAACTCATTCAATTAATATGCACTATGCTCATTTAGAAAGAATTGCAGATTTACAAATGAACAAGCGAAGAAAAATGCAACCCAAATGAACATTTGTCATTCATTTTATCATAATATTATTCAATTGTAGGATCTAAGCAGGCATAAAATTTCAAGATCAATCCGTTTTTGCATCGAAAAATTTGTCGGTTTGAAATTGAATAAAATTCAAAATGATTAAGAAAAATGCAGAAATATGAGAAGCACAGAGAATGAGAAAATGAGAGAATAAGAGAGTGAGAAAAAAGTGCAAAAGGAAGAGATCTAGAGAGAGAGAGAGAGAGAGAGAGAGAGAGAGAGAGAGAGAGAGAGAGAGAAAGAGAGGAAGAGGGAGAGATAGAAAGAGAGAGAGAGAGAGAGAGAGAGAGAGAAAGGGGGAAGAGAGAGAGAGATGAAAGTGAGAGAGAGAGAGAGAAAGAGAGCAAGAGCGCGAATTGAGAAAAAAAAGGAATCATTGATATACATGCATAGCCGCCGATATAATGTTGCACAAAGACATGCTCAGGGAAAAATCATTCGATTTACCAGTGTTAACTGTGTGTCTGTATGACAGAGAGTGGGAAAGAGATAAAAATAGAGAAAGAAAAATGCAAACGCTTGAAGATGGAGTAGCAATACACCATTGCTATGTGAATATCTTTGCATACGTTCTCACATCAATGTTTGAGATCTATAACTACATATTTATAGTTAGATTGTGTCGAACACTAAAGAATATTTATTATTGTTATTGTTGTTGGTGTGTTATTATTGTTGTTGTTGTTGTTGTTATTTGTGCTGCAATGGCACACGCTCTTAATGTTGTTTCATATTTTGTAAACGGTGTACAAATAAGTGAGAAGCAACCGAGCTAGCCACGAACAGAACAAATATTTACTAGCAACATTTTCCAACTGAACATCAGTTCAGTGTTGATAACTGTGCGCGTCTGATCGCTTGTGAACGTTCTACCGCTAAATCCACACATAATAACTTGAATCCTTCAAACCTAACGGTTGTATTCTGTGCAATTTATTCAATTTTTTGATCAAAAAAGGTGAGCATTAAATAGAATTTTCTTTGTAGTTTTTTTTTTTTTTTTTTTTTTTCTATTTTAATTCAATTTTTTGTTTAGTTTCAATTGCTTTGGTGATTTTTCGAGGTATTTTTCAACATTTGTCTTATCCATAAGTGTTTTACAAAAATAAAAAATGAAAAACAAAAAAAAAAATTATTTATTTTCACAAAACCGGCAAATTAGACATTTTTTAACTCGAATTCGTTTGGATGATAAAATTTTCAATCAAGTTTTTAGTGTCAACGAACGAATGATTGTGCATGGATAATTTTATATTTTTGTTTTTTTTTCATCTGAATTTTTTTTTATTGACGATTTCAATATGAAGAAAAAGACATTACGTAATTATGGGAGCTCCTTTTTCCATGACCATGAAAATAACGATTATTGAGTTTTTTCAACTGTGATTTCGATTCGTTTTGTACAAATAAATCGTTTTAGTTGGAAATAAAAATGAAAAAATGGGGGAAAAAATTGATTTTTATTTTTCAAAATTCATTTTCTATTCATTTCATTGTTCCATTTTTCTTTTTTTTTTTTTTTTTTTTTTTGGTTTCAATAAAATGAGACTATTGAATAAAATACAAATTGTGCATTCCATTGGGAACTCAATTCTAATTCATATTAGATTATTGGCGTGTCTAAGAACGATTAATTTCGAATTTGGTCACAAACCATTCTT
>JAQOWM010000438.1:6020000-6047500 GCA_029041755.1 Resseliella maxima
TTGAAGACAGTTTTAAAAATTAATATCAATTATGGCGTGTGTATTTTGTTTTTAATTTTTTTTTTTTTTTTTTCATTTTTTTCATCCATTTTTATAAATGGTACATTTGCATGTGATTGTATTGATCTGTTGTAAACAACGCAATGTTGAATGATACATTTATAAACAATTGAAATAATTTTTAATGCATGAATGTGTCTAGACTGTGTATTCAATTCATTAATTAAGGATATGCAAATAATTTTAGTTGAAAAAAAGAAATAAAATAAAAACACAAAAACAAAATAATTAAAAATTTGTTAATTTTGAATTTGTGTTCTGGCATCAATTAAAAATGCCAACAAAACTGTTTGGCATCTGAATTTACTTGTAGAAATTGATCGATAAAAAAAAATTTTCAATTGATATCCCAATAATTTAATTGTTTATTCATTTATTTTCGTATTTGCATCGTTTTTTTTTTTTTTTTTTTTGAAAAGAATGATGTGTTTTAAATTTGAAAATGATGCTATTCACATCATTTCAAGTAGGTATTATCAATGCAAAGTGATTATGTAAGCATTTTCTCTCTATCAAATTCCAGGCTCATATGAAAATCAAGGTTTTTTTTTTACCAATCGTTAGCTTATATGCAGACATGTACTAGCGCAACTTGTAACAAGCAATTTGTTATTGTTTTTGCCTTTGGTTTGCTTTAATATTGTGTGTCACATGATCGTCTGTATGCAGTACAAATACATTTGTATTATGGCAGGCAGCTGTTTGTTATTTTAACCGGCGACGGCGCATGAGCTTTTTTCAAAACCCTTGTATAAGCTCCACATTTTGTGGTAAATTTGTGAAGAAATGAAGAAAAAACAAAATACCAAAAAACTCATCGACATATTTTTCAAGTTGTATTATACAATTATTGCATCGTTGCAATGATATAATCGACATGTTAAAAGATGAAAAGATAATGATGATAAACAATACAATGAGATTAAAACAATTCGATTGTTGTTATTGACTTGAATTACATTGTTTTTGTTATTTTTTTTTTTTTTTTCTTTTTTCTTTTTTCTTTTCGTCTTTCGTCATTCAAAAAACCCTTTTGTAATTGAACGAGAGAGCATGCACTTTGGGCATCATTGTCAATGTGTATAACATAGTTCTCAATGGTATTTGAGATTCAAGGTCGTTGAGACTGTACATTGAGTGAAGTGAAAAATTGTGCATGGAGAGTGCATTTCAATTGATTCCGGAGCTTCTCATGTAAAACAGAAACATTATATAATCTGTTGCATAATTTTTATTCAATCTCACTTTTGTCACTGCTTTTCTTCTCGGTATATATATTTATCTCTTTCTCTCTTACTCTCTCTCTCTCTCTCTCTCTCTCTCTCTCTACTCTCTCTCTCTCTCTCTCTCTCTCTCTCTGTCTCTGTCTTTGTCTCTGTCTCTCTCCATCTCTCTATCTCTTTGTCTTCGTATCTCCCCCTTCATCTCACTCTTCTTATTGCTCTCTATTTGGCTTTCTATCCACATTTGGTGTTCAATGAACACTTAAAAAAATGATGAAAGAAAAAAAAAAACACATTTGATGTATGTTGTCCCCACTGAATACATTCATTTTAAAAATCATACGTTTGCCTCCAATCGCATTTTAACAAAAACACTTTACGTATGTTGTTATATAACGCGTTAGTCGCGTTTGAGATTGTTTCTATTTTTTCACATTTTCATCTCTCTTTGATCAAGTGAAAGCGAAAATCAAACCGTTGAACGGTTGGAAAACGTGCCAAAACAGCATAATTATAGTCGTCATTTTCGTCTGATTTTTCCGGCTTGGCATTTTGACAAAAAAAAAAAAAAAAAATAAAAAAATAAACAAAATTTGAGCTGCTACTGCTGATGATGATGCGGGTTGATGATGGATCATTTATTTAATGAGATGAAAATGGTTGAAAATAGCCATTCGTATACGGTTTAAAGTTAACATTTGTTGGAAAATTCCCTATTACGAAATACTTTTGTGACATCAACAAAGCTTTTGTTCTTCTTCTCTTGAAAAACAATTTTCTCAGTGATAAACGAAAAAAAAAAAAAAAAAAAAAAATAGAAAAAACAGAAAAATTCAAGAGGCAAAAATAATTTTCTTTCAAAAAAACACCAATGTTTGACGAAACAAATAAAGTTATCACACCCACAACATCATCATATGATTTGTATCATCAGCAGTAAAAGTATTTCAGATGCGCCGCTTTTCAATATTGGAAAAACTCCAACAAAAACCGTTGATAACAAACAGATTAATTAGATTTATGTTATTTTTATTTGCCAGTGAATCGATGAAAAACAGACACATGCCCATCTTGTAATACTTGAAATATTAAAATCTTTTCTGTTGAAAAAAATATAGAAAAACACACACTAACCGTGATAGATGACTTGTAATAATTATAATACTATCAAAATTCAAACAAGTGTGGAAATTCGACCATATGACAAGCCAATGAAATCTATTCACATTTTTATTTTTCAAATATATTTTCAGATTTTGTTGAATAATTTGTTCGGTTTAAAGTCGATAAAAACGAAATTTTTTTTTTTTTTTTTTTGCTTTTCATTCATATTGAATTTCTACTAGAGAGAGAAAAGAAAAAAAAAAGGAAAAAAAGATGGAAAAACCAATAGCCGCAAAAATCAATTATCGTAAGAATCTTCAGTGTGTAATTGACAAATTGAACTTGAACTCATACATTAATCAATTGTTGTCAATCGATAAGTACTAGAAATTTTGTAGTAACCAAAATCCATTAGATCACGCGAACGTAAAAACCACACAATGAGACATGCCAATGAGAAAAACGAAAAAAAAAAAAAAAATATTGAAATTGTGAGAAAGAAGCAGTTGGTAACCGTAAAATGTTCTTGGTGTTTTTTTTTTCCACCACTTTTTTATTTTCATTTCGTTCGATGTGTAAAAATACAAAAGGGAAATGAAATTGTAAATGAGTCTCAAATAGAACAAAGTAAAACAAAATATAGTCCGTTGAAAGTGAAGCATTTTCAAATTAATTCGACAAAGGAGTCATTTTTCAGCTGTTTAAAAAAAAAACCAACAACGACAACATGCTAAGAGCTTCTTATTAAGTATAACAAATGCCCCGGGCAAAAATGAAACATTTTAAAATGCCTTAAAATATCTAATAAATTGTTTGGTATATGTTTATGTGTGTGTGTTTACGTGTTTCAGTCATTTTACGTTTAAGCTGTCTACCGGCAAATTCAAACTCAAATCACAATCAACTCAAAATACATGAAACAATTTTATGCGATTTTAATGATGTAAAACCGAAAATAGTTTAAAACCAGGCAAACACACATAATACATACTTACACATTTTCCGTTTAATGGGTTCTTTGTGTTGAATGGGACTATCTGTCGAATCGAATGGAAAATGATTAAAAAAAAAAAAAAAAAAAAAAAAAACTGTTTAACACTCAAGGCGATATCGAAAAATTATTATAAACGTAAATGATAAAAAATTTATTGCATCCTTGCCAAAATGATTATCGAAAATTGATTTTAATCGATGATTTCTTTTTGTGTTTGAGCCATGAAGCCTTCCTTGTTATTTATACAAATCGATATTAATGAAGCAGTAATAATTTATTTTGTATTACCATTGAAATTGTTTTTTTTTTTTTTTATCCAGATTTTCACGTCATTTTAATATATATATATATTTTTTTTTTTTCATTGAAAATTCAAACGTTATTTTAATTTTAGCATTCATTTTGGGCTTTACAATCGAATGGAAAATGACATTATGAATTATTACAATTCAAACATTGTTGCAAATGAAAATGAGAGATAATCAAAATCATTCGTAATAATCTTATTTGAGTTTTTAACCGTTCAGAGATATTTTCGATAGGTGATATTTATTTTTAACTTGAATTCAGCTCGACATTCATGATGTATGTTTGGTTGTATTTTTTTTTTTTTTTTTTTTTTTGGCTGAGCCGTTCTGCCTAATACCAGGCCGTCTGATATAAACTCAATTGAAAAACCGACGTGAAAAATAAACGCATCGAAACACATCTGTTGACAATTTAACTAAGAGAAATTGTAACTGAGTGCACAACACACACACACACACACACACACACACACACACACTGAATTTCAATTTGATTTTGATTTAAAAATTCTCTGTTGGGGCTGTCTAGTTAATTTAACTTTTCAAAACTGACAAGCGGCTTACATTTCAAATAAATTCGATATTATTGTGCTAGCACTTGTCTTTGCTTTTATTTTTCATTCTAATTTGATAATCAGCCCGATTATAAGATTGCAAGACAAATATGTCAGTGTATAGTGAAAAATTGAGCGACATAAATTGGGCAAATTTAAATCTACAATTGCAATTAATATGCCAATAGATTGAATGTACAAAAAAAAAACGTACAATTGAAATGAAAATATATATAAATAAAAGAGAAGAAAAAAAAAAAAAAAAAAAAAAATTAAAATCGCTCAAATGCAACGAATAAATGATATTTTTAGCGAAAACGATGAACATTTATATAGGATACTTTGCGCACACATATATGTTTGTTGAATGCATTCCTCGAAATGAGACCAACACGATACATATCAATAAACAATTTAACATTGTTTGCAAGCATTGCAAAAATTACTTTTAGTATCAATAAACATTAACAATTGCACAATACAAGGCTAAATTATTCATTATTCTCATGTAATCAATATCATTTACGATTTCTATAGAATTTCCAAACCAAAATTGTTTTTAATGTGCTAAGTATTCGAGCAAAATGTTTTTGATGCGCTTAAGGCTTTTGGATATCCATTGCATGCGTATGTAATTCAAAAGTCTCGAATAATATTTTGAAAATGATTCAATCAAAATCTACATAAATTCAGAAAAAAAAAAACAAAAATTAAAAATTACTTCTAATTGAAAGCGCGTCACGCATTACATCCAATAATTATATGAATGCATCAATTATCATACGACAAAAATAAAAATATGCTTTAGCCCGCATACATATATGGATTTTGAAATAAATGTGGATAAAAAGACTGACGCATTCATTCAAAAAAAGAAAAAAAAAAAAAAAAAAAAACAACTGAGACGACAAATATATTGACAGATCTAAACCAAGCCAATCACAATAACGAGACACTCGACTACCGCCAGTAATGTAGTAGGAAGAATTTCATTTAAATTAATTGAACGAGCAATTTGGCTCATTTTATGTCTTCAGTGTAGCAGGCAACCGGGGAAAAAACAAATGATTAAAAACAACAACAGAAACAAAAAAATTGATTTGTCGCATTTATGGAATTTATTACAATTTCTTTTTTTTCGGCATTTCTGAAAAAAAAAAAAAAAAAATTTATATACATAAATGAACGAAAAACATAATTCTTTTCAATTTTCTGAACAATGAATCGATTTAAACGATAACGATATTGATCAGAACATTTTGTTGGATTTTAAGTCACATGATGGCACATTTATATGCGGTTGCAAAAGAATTATTGCATCTAAAATGAAGCAATATATTTCAATTCGTCATGATAAATTATTCAAAGAGATGGAGGGACAGAGAAAAATTGGATAAACAGAGAAAGAAAGAGAGAAAGAA
Organism: Resseliella maxima; assembly: GCA_029041755.1. Taxonomy (NCBI): domain Eukaryota; kingdom Metazoa; phylum Arthropoda; class Insecta; order Diptera; family Cecidomyiidae; genus Resseliella; species Resseliella maxima. Next base: position 6,025,665 of record JAQOWM010000438.1, read on the forward strand.
AGAGAGAAAGAAAGAGAAAGAGAAAGAGAAAGAAGGAGAGAAAAAAAGAGAGAGAGAGAGAGAGAGAGAGGGAGAGAGAGAGAGAGAGCATGCAAGCACAAAAAATGTGTGTGATGACGGTCGTAATTTGCAAAGACCAGATGATTCACAACGAACATAATCGCTGATAATCATTCCATTGTATGCAAAAATGTCTATCGGCTAACGAATTACTTCCGTTTAGTGTTTTCTCATTTGTAAATTATTTCGTATCCAACACTACATATTGCAATGTGCAAAGAATAAGCATATTGCCCGGGGGCATGGTATTAAATATTTAGATGATGAAAAAAAAAAGCTTCATAAAAAGACCTTGTAATTCAGTGAAACCCATAAAACATTCTTTAAAAGAGAGAAAAAAAAATGTGTATAGTGCATATCGTTCATCTTGGAGTGGTTTTTTCGTTGATTATTGAATGTTTATTTTTTTCTCATTGATTTTATAGTCTGCGTTAAATTAACGACATTTTTAACGTGTTTTCTCGTAAATTATACGATTTTCCATGAAAAATAACCAAACAATTGTTGATGATAGATATGCACCATAAAAGTCAACCACTTTATGTTCGTATCCGATCAGCATTATTCTTTTTCTATCAAATATTTTTTTTACTTTTTAATAAAAAGAAAAAAAAAATGTTCAATTTTTTTTTTCCATCAATTTTATATTTTTGAGAGAAAAATGAGAAAAATTGAAAAAGTCAAGACAGAGAGAGAGAGAAAGAGAGAGAGAAAGAGAGAGAGAGAGAGAGAGAGAGAGAGAGAGAGAGAGAAAGAGAAAGAGAAAAGAAAGAGAAAGAGAGAAAGAGAAAGAGAGAGAGAGAAATATAGAGAAAGAGAAAGAGAGAGAGAAAGAGAAAGAGAAAGAGAAAGAGAAAGAAAGAGAAAGAAAGAGAAAGAAAGAGAAAAAGAAAAAAAGGAACTGAACGAAAATTGGTTGATCGTGACAAGTGTTGATATTTACTATTATTTTCAATGAACTATATGGTCGATTGTCTACGGTGATAAGTGGTCAAGCGAGAAAATAGCTTTTGATTATATGTATTTGAAATGGCGATGTGATATTAATTTGAATTTATGTTATCAAGAAAAATTTTTTTGACACAAGGCACGATGCGACGCGTAACCCCCCATAAACCCATTGATTTAATCAAAAATTATATAACAATAGAAGCACAACCAGTAAAAATAGCAACTGTTCCTCTATTTATCGATTCATTGAGCTGAAATCCCAATTGAATTGGTACGGTCAGAGCAAATAATGAATGAGTCATGTAAGTGTACAAGCCAAGTGTAAAATGTGTGTACGATACGATGGACAAGCAAACATTTGGGAAAAATATTCAAAACGCATTTCCCGCTTGTTGAAATCATTCATGCAGACACAACAACAATTCACACAGTATATATACAAATATATAACATTATGTATTTGGATTTGTTGTTTTTTCTGCACATTGTACCAACTATAAACTCATCGATCGGTTCATTTCATTTGGAAAATTGTCAACTGGTTTTCTCCTTAGAATACCGAAAATTTTACGAATTCATGATATAACAATGTTGAATTTGTCATTTTGTCTTCTTTTTTTTTTTTAACACGAACAAATTTTTTTAAACATTCTATTTCGAATTATGTGCAAAATGTAATGCCAAATTGGAATATGTTTCCCCTATGCATAATTCAAAATACAATACACAACGCAATGGCGACAATGATAAATGCACCCGAAATAAACCGGTTACCGTCAATAATTAAATTCAAATGAATTTGCTTATTAGCAAATCGGTTGAAAATGCAAAGGGAAGCGCATTTCGTGCCGTTTTTCCATTTCGTGACCAATATGATAAATGACATTCGAATTTACCGTTAACGAGAATGTGAGATATAGAGAGAGAGAGAGAGAGAGAGAGAGAGAGAGAGAGAGAGAGAGAGAGAGAGAGAGAGAGAGAGAGAGAGAGAGAGAGAGAAAAAGAGAGAGAGAGAAGGTGATGGGGAGAGAGAGAGAGAAAAAGAGAAAAGGAGAATGATATACGATAGCGCGAAGGGGGAATCACATGATATTTGGGCGCGGCTCAAATCAGTCGGCATCGAACACCGAATATATAAATATATGCATGTTTATTTCCAAAATGATGACTATACAAATAAGTAGACCATATGCCGACTGAATAAGCGCCTCTGATCAATTTCAAAGTTTTTCTCGGACGAATTTGCTTTTTAGGTGGATAAAATGCTATGGATTTACAATTTTTATATTCATCAGTGTGTTGGACTTTTTTTTTTTATTCTCATTTTTTTTTTCTTTTCATTTTTTTTTTATTTTCGTTTTCCTTTTCATTTTTTTTTTTTTTATTGTTCGTTCATTCTCATTTGTGTGTTTTGTATGAAAAAAGTATGAAGCCTCGATGCGCAATTCTTTCTTTAGCACATATTCGATTACGCACACACACACATACACATACACATACACACATCAAGAAAAAAAAAAAGCGACAACAACAAACAAAACATTTGGAGAAAAAAAAAAGTTGAAAAAAAAAAATAGAAAGGAATAGAAAAGCCTGATTCATACGTATATTCATCAACGGACGCTCCATACTCTCTCAATGTATTTTACCATATTATATTGCACATAGCTCCCGTGTATTGTTGTTACCGCTATCGGATGGCCGTTAATATCGTTTTTTCTTTCAGTTTTCAATTTGTTGTAGAACGAAACGAACGCACAATAGGGTATTGAGTGATTGCACATTATATCGTGAATGTGAATTGAGTGAATATAGAATATTGTTGTGCAGTTTTTTTTTTTTTTTTTTTAAATCTCTTCTTCTTTTCGTTTAAATTCAAGTGCGATTATTAGAGTGTCTATGGACAATGTGTTGCTGATAAATGTAACGTGAAAAATGGAAAACGACATGATGAGCATGAAAATTACAAAATTCACTTTTCTTTTGCGAACAAAAACAATAAAAAAAAAAAACTCCATCAAATTCTACACAAAATTTGCATTTGTTGAACATATTTTTTTTTGTTCGATATTGAATTAAACAAGAGCCAAATGATTTTAAAAAAGAAAAATCTGCATTTCAATGGCTAATTTTCTTAGTGATTCATTTTCAAAACGGATCACACATTCCATGTGGAAGTTTTTCTATTTTAAAATTGTATAATTTTTCAACCAAGGTTCCTACGATCGAATAAATATTTTCATCAAACAATAATCTTATTTGTTGTTGTTTGTTGTCAATAAACTAGATTAATATTCAAATTATGAACATTTTCATTAACATATTCAACTAAATCACACGTGTATCTAAATTAAATGAGGAAAATTCGTTTTTCGATCATCATTGTACACCGTACAAATGCAAAAAAAAAAAAAAAAAAAGAAACCCAAGAATGAAAAGAAAAAAAAAATGATCGGTGTTAATGAGAAATCACAAGTTTTGCATAATTTGCTGATTGCGCGAAATTATAGCTTGTATGCAAAATAATTCATATGACTTTTTCTAAATTGTTTATAGAATTGGCGCGATAAATGTTGAGTTAACCAGTTGAATAATGACTAAAGTAGCCATAACATGATGATTGTCTGTAAAAATTGCATGCGTTCGAAATGAACAAAAAAAAAAAAAAAAAAAAAAAAACACAATTCCGCACTGACCACACAAAATCATAGTGATTGTCAAAATCAAAAAGTGTAGCAAATTAATCGGCAAAAATCATTGCCGAACAAAAACAACCAGAGTACAACAGGAAAAAAATAATAATAATTTCGTATTCACCCAAACATGCAAACATTTATTGTTTATTTCGTTTTTTTTTTTTTTTTTTTTTTTTCATTTCTTTCTGTTGCACGGCAGTAAAAATGAGCCGATAAGCTTGGTTTCAGTTACGTATGCAAACATCAAGCTCAAAAAAATCACAATCGCGTATCGAGTTTTGCGTAACATTCCATGTTTTGTCTTGTTTATACACGAATTTTCGGTTGAATATTTTGGTTTCGTTTTTCTTGTTTAAAACAACAATAATACACAGCCAAATTGCATTCATTCCAGTAATGAAAGATTGAACGAAAAAAAATAAACAACAGCAACAACAACAACAACAACAACAAAAACTACAACAAGAGAAATAATATGGTTTTTGATTCGGGTTATCAACCCAAAATGTGTTTCATTCCATGTTCTTTGGCTTGCATATTTTGTCTGTCCATGTCGAATAAAATTAAAAACATGAATTCAACAATTTCTTTTCGTTCGTTGGCTTTCGGATTGGAATAAAATTGACCAAAGTTTACCGCACGTAATGTACATATCGGTTGAATATGTTGGTTCTCGAAGGATTAAACACACAAACAAAAAAATGAAAATTTTGTTCAGAAGGAGAGAGAGAGAGAGAGAGAGAGAGAGAGAGAGAGAGAGAGAGAGAGAGAGAGAGAGAGAGAGAGAAAATGAGACAGAGAGAAAGAGATAGAGAAGAAAGAGAAATTGTTTTGTAAAATATTATATGGACGTATGGGTGTGTACGTGTCTGCGCGCCTAAAATTTTGTTTGAATTTCTCTCATTCGATGTTTGATTTTTCTTGAATGTCAATTCAATCCGCGCTTGTTCTGTTTATTCAGAAGAAGAAAAAAAAACGATTTTCAAAATGAAAATGAAATGTTAAAATTCAAATAATACAACAACATCGTTGTAAACAATCGCGAATATTCTATGAAATTGATTGAGATGAAAAATATATACATGCATGCATACAATGGCGCTTCCCTTCAGCAAAAGAAAGAGAGAAAGAGAGAGAGAGAGAGAGAATAGAAAACCGGAGAGATAGAGTGCGGCAAATTGAAAATACGATTTCACCCCGTTGTATCTAACTATACCAATACAGAAGCAAGATTTCCAATTCGGAATGAAAACGAACAAAAAAATGAAAATACGCTAAACAAATATAAACATCGTGAGAGAGGGATAGAGAGAGGGAGAGTGAAAGAGAAAGAAAGACCAAGAGAACGGTAAAACCGTATGTGAAAAAGCCTGGTTGATTTGGTGGTTGGTTGTGTTACCGTATAGGCTGGATTGTTGTATGCATATGTATGTGTGTTTGTATAACGGAGACGGAATTGGGTGCAAACAGAATTCAAACGAGAGATAGCAATAGCCTAAAATAAGGGAAAGAGCAATCACATTCTCTCGTTCATCATTGTCGTGCATTTTGTGTACAATATATGCGATGCGTGTCGGTACCGTACCGATTTCCAGTGTGCGTTCTCTTCATATTTCTTTTTTTGTGCCATTCTACTCTCTCTCTCTCTCTCTCTCTCTCTATCTCTCTCTAACTCTCTCTCTCTCTCTCTAACTCTCTCATTCTCGATTGCAATTTCTCTCGATCATCTGTTTCATTCTTACAATTTCTGTATTTCTCGCGCGCGCTCTGCTTTAAAATCAAACACTCACACAACACTAAATGCGGACCAAAATCATCAACCCGAGTCCAGTGTAAATTTGTGTATAGTTGGATGCGTACGAACGTTTCGATAGATTGTGTGTACGTGCTCGTCCTGTCCTTTCCATTTTCACCCATCGAATTCATATTTGAATTTCATTTCATTGCAATTACAGTGTGAAAAATTCTTTTCTACATAAAAAAACAAAAAAAAAATCATTTTTTTTTTTTTACTTATTTAAACAAATCAACAACAACAATAACAACAACAAAAAATACACAAAGAAGGCTAAACAAAAGATTGCCAATTTAACAAAATTCAAAAAACAAAAACGAATAAAAATAGGATTTATAAAACCTACTGCGATAAGCGTTAAGTTTTTCTACTTTTACACGAACGGAAAATTACAACTAACGAAAAAATAAGAAAAAAAAAAAAAAATAAAATAAAAAAAACGCCAAAAAAAGAAGCAAAGAAATACAAAACTCAAACTTAAGGCCAAATAAAATAGCAAACACAGCAAATTTAGTGTTATTACGATAAAGGAAAAAAGAGACCAAAAATTAAATTTAATTCCGGCAAAAAAGAAAGTATTCTTTTAAAAAAAAATGGGTGGTTGTGCATCAAAAGATAAAACGGATAAAACAGTTGAAGAAGATGGTACAGCTGGCGGTATCGAAGGGTGTGTATCAAACTCCATGGTTTTTCTAGCGAGGTACAGTGCAGTAGCGGCTTTACGATTCAGTCGCTCTTGTCAGCCGATTGCGTGTATCATTTGAATTCTCTCTTTTCCTTCTCCTTCTTCTTCTTCTTCTACATCTTCATTATTATTATTATTAATTTGTTTTTTTTTTTGCGTTTGTATGCGTGAATTAATTTTTGGCTATTTATCTTTAGTTCGTACTTTACGTTTTTCCTTTTTTTTTTTTTACTTCGGTTCGGTCATCATTAACACAAAATGTTCATAAATTGGCATGAGCAGTCTATTTGGCGGCAAGGCGTCTCTTACGCAAAATTCAATTGATTCAAATGTACACTCATATTTATATAGTTTTATTCCCCGCAGAAAATGCGTTGATGTCATTCATACGGACGTTAATGCGTTAGTTTCTTCATTGTTTTACGTTTCGGTCGAAAATTTGTGTTGATTTCGTTGACATTATTTTGATGAAAATTTTTTTTTGAATTACATGATTACTCTTTTGATGACTGTAAAAGTGACACCGCGAACAAAAGTGGTGAATGAATGTTGCTAGGTCGAAAACAATTTAAACGTTTCACGTATTACATGAGGGTGTATGATCCTTTTACATCAATCGAGGTGGTTGCTTGCCTTTCTGGGTGCGTGCATGCGTGCGTGCGTATATACATTCGTTCATTCGTGTTTACCATGTAAATCTAACACTGTGGTATTAGAAATTCTGTTTGTCCGTATGTGTATGCAATGTTTGCTGTTGTTATTGGGTTACTGCTTTGATTGCACATACATACGCACACATACAGTTACAGTGTAGCCAAAATAGAACGGTTAAAATGAATATATATGGTGAAGCGGAAAATGATGAAATTGTGAACATAAAAGGAAAAACAACTATATTTTCGGCGCTTCGATTTCTTCATAGTCGCCGTGTGTCTATGATGGATCAAAAGCCGCTTGTTATCTAAAATATACAGTTCACATGCACTTAATATGTGGACTGAAATGTGTCACTCTGTCGATATGATTTGTTTTTTTCTCTCTCTCTCTCTCTCTCTCTCTCTCTCTCTCTCTCTCTCTCTCTCTTTTATGATTATTTTTATGCCCTTTCTTCTCGGTATTCGATTTTTATATTTTCTTTTTTTCGTTGTTCAATAACTTTTCAAGGATACAAAAGAACTATCTATCGATTACGTCAGACGACAAATTGGCTGTAGATTTTTGCAAATGATTTGGATTGAATTTTTTTTTTTTTTTTTTTTTTTTGTTCCATTTTTCATGTGAAATGAAATATTTTCATTGGAATTGATTGTGTGTGTCTATACCGAAGAAAAAGAAAAGATTTAAAGCAATTGAAACAAGTTACTGCTTTTTAAGAGATTGATTTTGATTTTTAGTTTTTGAAAAGAAAAAAAAATTTTTTTTCCAAATGATTTCTAATTGATTGTGATTTATTTTTTTTTTTTTTTTCTTTCTCACTCTCATTTACAGCAATAAATCCGAAGCCATGGTTGATGCTGCTGTTTTGGAAAAATTGGAAGCTGGTTTCACCAAGCTTGCCAACTCTGATTCAAAATCATTGTTGAAAAAACATTTGACCCGTGAAATCTTTGATAAGCTTAAGAACAAGAAGACATCAATGGGTTCAACATTGTTGGATTGCATTCAATCTGGTATTGAAAATTTGGATTCTGGTTTTGGTATTTATGCACCAGATGCTGAAGCATACACAGTTTTTGCTGAAATTTTTGATCCAATGATTGCTGATTATCATGGTTTTGCCAAAGATGCCAAACATCCACCACGTGATTTTGGTGATGTTAATTCATTTGTTAATGTTGATCCAACTGGTGAATATGTTGTATCAACTCGTGTTCGTTGCGGTCGCTCAATGGATGGTTATCCATTTAATCCATGCTTGACCGAAGCCCAATATAAAGAAATGGAAGAAAAAGTTAGCTCAACATTGAGCGGTTTGGAAGGTGAATTGAAAGGAAAATTCTATCCATTGACTGGCATGGAAAAGGCTGTTCAACAACAATTGATTGATGATCATTTCTTGTTCAAAGAAGGTGATCGATTCTTGCAAGCAGCCAATGCATGGTAAATTTTTGAGAACATTTCTTTTTTTTTTTCGAAAAAAAAAAAAAAAAAAAATTAAAAAAAAAAAAAATTATAAACAATCTCGATTCTATATCAAATTTTTTTTTCTTAAAATCTATGAAATTATCTTTTTTTTTTTTCTTAAATTTCCAGCCGTTTCTGGCCAACTGGTCGCGGTATCTACCACAATGACAACAAAACTTTCTTGGTTTGGTGCAACGAAGAAGATCATTTGCGTATCATTTCAATGCAAATGGGCGGTGATTTGGGTCAAGTATACCGTCGTTTGGTGAGCGCTGTCAATGAAATTGAAAAGCGCATCCCATTCTCACACAACGAACGTCTTGGTTTCCTTACTTTCTGCCCAACCAATTTGGGAACCACCATCCGTGCTTCAGTGCATATTAAAGTGCCAAAATTGGCCAAGGTGATGATACAAATTCATTTTTCCAAAAATGAAATAATTTTAATTTGTATTCAAATGAAATACATAATAATGAACATTTTCAATTATTTATTAAATAGGATTATGCTAAATTGGAAGAAATTGCTGGCAAATACAACTTGCAAGTTCGTGGTACTTCTGGTGAACACTCTGAATCAATTGGAGGAATCTACGATATCTCCAACAAACGTCGTTTGGGCTTGACTGAATACCAAGCTGTCAAGGAAATGTCAGACGGTATCACTGAGCTCATTAAGATTGAAAAGAGCTTGTAAATGGCTTAAAAAAAATACCGGCATACACCCCCCCTTCCACCGCCCCCCCAACCCCCAGCAAGTTCGATTGATTCGAATTGTTTTTATTTTCACAATACAACAACAACAACAACAACAACAACAACAACAACAAAAAACAACACTTCTCAACAATTGGCAATAAATGAATTGAAAACAACAAGAACAAAAAACAACAACAACAAAATTAAAAATCTAAAAGGAGCTACACATTAAAGATCACAAGTAGTTTTAACACAACATGGAATGAAACCCAAAGTATCGCTTTTTGAGCATCGAACTTTATTATTATTATCTTATAATTTATGCTTTAAAAAGATGAATTAAAAACAAAAAAATCTATCTAATGTAAAGACAAAATCTTGATAAAACCAAAAAAATAAAAAATCAAAAAAAAAAAAACAAAAACAAACAAAAAACAAAATAATAATGAACTTACAACCAAAATCAAAATTTGAATGTAATTGTATTTGTATTATTTCGATGGACTTAAAAACGACTAATTCAAATGGGTCATAAATGGCATTACCAAATGATGAGAGAATACAATTTATTTAAACAATTTCGAATTGCGTTTCATTTTATCTTTCGTTTTTTTCCCCCTTCGAACTTTCATTCAATCATTTTTTCTGTAAGAAATCATAATTTCCTTGTTGAAATCGCGAAAAAATGGTTTATCTGGTTTATTCACCAAATTGTTTTTTTTTTTTTTTTTTTTCAAATAAATGTTGTGTAATGCGTTCATAGGTTGTTTCCACTTTGTAGAGTTTTGGAAAGCTTCAATTGATTTGACTGTTAGAAGTTTTTAGCATAAAAGCTGTTAAAAGTGATACAACTTTGAAGTAAATATTTAAAATGACTCAAAATGAATTGAAATTACTTTTTGATTAATGAAAAAAATCAAATTGATTAAAAATAAACGATTTTTTTTTTCTTGAAATGTCAATTAATTCAATAAATTTAATTCAAAACCATTAAAAAGTGAATCATTTAATTTAGTAAAATTGAAATTCAATGACAGTCAAAAATGTTGTAAGGTTTTATGAAGAAAAAAAAAAAAAAAAAGTTCATGGAATGACAGAGACATAGACATAGACGTAAATCGGAATCCAATTGGATCTACACATGAGCATTTCGTATAAGAATGGTGTGTGCGTAAAATATGGAAAATGTTTATGTGTATGAAAATACAGTTTTGTGAGCACTAGACGAGCAACATAAAATTCAGATGATGATGTATGTTTGTACATGTGTGCATTTGAAAATCGAATTGTGTTCATGTATTTGTAAATTTTTCGTAGTATTCATTGGGGTTTTTTTTCCGATCGTTTTACTCGTAAATTCCAAAGTTGTAGTGCACACCTACACAATACAAAAATCTAAATCGACGGGAGAGCGAGAAAGAATACAAAGAAGCAAATGAAAGAAAAGAAAGAAAAAAAAAAGCAAAAAAAAAAAAAACTAAAGCTTTTTTATTCATCCACACACACACACATACACACGTATTGAGTTGAGTCTCTTTCGCAGCCAGTTCATTTTCAGTTGTTCGATCTGAACAAATTTTTTTTTGACAGATTGGAGGAAATAGTCAAATCGAATAGGTTATTTTTGCACAACAATCGACGTTTTTCTTTCATTTTTTAATTTTTTACTTTTTCATCTGGATCGAATTCAACAAAAACAACAATCAAACATTCCAGACTTAAAATCTAAAACGGGAAAAAAATATAACAACAAAATAAATAAATAAATAAATAAAGTACATCACAGCCACACCGAAAATCTATTCATAGCGAAATTTTTTTCTTTTTTTTTTTCGTGGTGACAGCCAAAAAACTAGCAAAGGAATCATGCAAATTTAGTTAGAAGAAGAGAACATTTTTCCCAAAAAAGAACAAAAAAAAAAAAACAAAAAACAAAAAAAGAAGAAAATTCAACAAAATAAAAAAGAACGTGTTATCATCGTGTCAGTTTTACTGTTTGACTTTTTTTGGTTGAAATTTTGTGTTTTCATTTGACTGTTTCTTGTTCATTAGTTCTTGTGTTTCACTATCTTCATTCCTGACACATTATTTCTTCGATGCAATTTATTCATTTCGTTTTGTGTTGTGTGATTGTATAGTTGATGTGTGCTCTTGTGTACTATTCATTCTCTCTCTCACTCTATCTCTCTGATCGTATATAATTCGCGTGTATGCTCTGAATTTGTTTTGTTATTTTTAAATGTAAATGAAATATAGGCAAATTGCACCTTTACAAAATTCAAATTGTTAATGCCAAATTCAGAGAGAAAAAGCAAATGACAAAAAATAAAAAAGCAAAGAAATTATTTAAAATGAATCAAGCGGTAGGAAAGTAACAAGAAAGAAAGAAAAAACGAATGAACGAGAGAGAAAAAAAAAAAATCAAGCAAGCAAACAAACAAATAAATAAACAAGCGACAACAACCAAACAATCACGATTTTCAGTCAGCTAGTGAATTGGCTTCAGATTGATTTGCACTGTGGTATATTGCAATTGGATTACATCAAGTAAACCCAAAAAAATAGAAAGAAATAAAGAAAACGAAGAAAACGGGGCACTAAAAACAAACGTGGACTATTATGATTCGAATGTAAAACTGAAGCAACCAAACGTCAACTGCTGAGACAACTTCCTATAAAAAAAAAAAAGTCAGTGTTTAAGCCTGGGTGCCAATTTGTGGCATTTTTAACAAATTTCCAAGCATATTTATGGAGTAAAATTTTTAGTTTTTTTTTTTTTTGTTTTTATTTTTTTTTTTTTTATTTTGCTTTTCAATGTAAATGAAAAGTTTAACTGTGATACAAAACAAAACAAAAAAGAAATAAAAAAAAAAAAATTTAAATAGAGATAATTGTTGAATTTGACATTGGATAACTTATGTGGCAATTGTTAAAAGTTGAAAAAGTGCAAGTAACACAAAACTGCAACATACACACACACACACATATATATATATATTTTGTCAATTTTTCTTGTAACAAATCATCAAATCAAATGAGAAATTCAAAGCGAAGCTGAACAATTGAAACTTTATAGAAAAAAAAGAAGAAGAAGAAGAAGAAGAAAAAAACATTTCGAAAAAATTAACCAATTCATCAAGCAAAACTAAAAGGGTTAAGTGTTCTGATTATACAGCTGAAAGAAGAAGAAGAAAGAAAGACACACACACACACACACACACACACACACTGTGTGCTTGTACTATTTCTCGCAACATATTGACGTACGTACGTACCAACTCACACTTGTACCTAATAGAATAAAGAGCAGCAGCAGCAGCAACAACAGCAACAGCAGCAGCACCAACAGTAATCATCACATTACTCCACATACACCGAACATTGTCAGTAAAAAACGAGACTAAAAGAGTCCGGGCGAAGCGGAGAAGCAATTGACATTACTTTGAAATCCTTTATTCGTTATTCGGGTTATTCAAATAGAAAAGGTACATTATTATTAAACATTAAAATTTAAACGTAAAAAAAAAAAAATAGCAATTTTTTATTTTCTTCTCTCTCTTCACTATAATATTATCGTTCAATTACCCATTTAGAAAATGAATTTGTTGTTGTTATATAAAAACAAGCAAAACATTTGGATTTTGTGATTTTTTTTTTTTTTTTTTTTTCTTCGTTTAAGAAATGAAATGAATGGTCGATGACCATTAATAAACATGCAATCATGCAAAGAAATGCAATGAAAATAGCATTTTGCACTTAAGTGCTCTTGAATACCATTTTTAAAAGTGTTTGAATACAAATGATTTAATCGTCACCTGTGTGTTTTGTTCAAAAAAAAAAAACATTTATTTTTCATATCGATAAAATTTGTGTACAAATAAACAACAAAAACAATAACAACAATAACAACAATAACAACAACAACAACAACAAGAAAAAGCTATAAATTCTATTCCAAAGAAGTTCTTCAACTATTCATTTACTTGTTGAGATTGTGAAATGTTTAACTGTATGAAATACAGCCTGACCATGAGCCTTGTAGCTTTCAAAATATCCGTTCCCGGTGCGACTAAATAGTTTGGTCACAAACACGTGATTTGGTTCATGTCCAAAACATAAATTAAATGTTAAAAGTTTACATGTCTTGGTTACATCGACCCAAAAAGCACACATGGTATAACTATGTTTATAGTGGGCAATGTAATTGTTCTTTTTTTTTCTCTTCTTTTTTTTTTCGTATATATTCAAAGGGTGTAAAGATATTAAAATGATGGCACAATAAAATTGAAATTAACCATTAAACAATGAACATTTATTTGTGGCACACAATTTTAATCGTTCATTATTCCAATTGTGTCTTTGGTTCATGAAATATTATTGGAAAACTTGCTCGTTATATAAACAATGCCATGCTTATTCGTTAAACATTTCATATGCATATCATTTTCCAAAAACGGCAGAAAGTAAAAAAGAAACAACGGAAATCGAGTGGAGAAAAAAAAAAAAACAAAATACGAAGCATTTTGAGGAGAACAGACAACAAGATTTTATTAATTGGAAATCAAGAAGCATTTTAAATTATCCAATTTTATTGCTATTGTTTTCAAACTAAGTACTGTATTAATCAATTCATTGAATCAAAATAGAATTGCAGAAGGAATAAATATAAACACACACACGCGTGTGTGTGTGCCTTAGAGTGTGTGTGTGTGTGTGTGCGCCTGTAAGTGTGGTGTGAATGGCATAACTCTTTGTTTGACTTCATTTTGAGCTAATTAAAACGTAGGTGATTTTAAATGAGTGCACATGCGTCTCTTGAGACTCATCCAAGTATTTGATTAGCGTCGGTATGTAAATCTTGAATGTGACATGCACGAAATGTAATTATTAAAAATTAACAATACAAACTGTAACAAAAAAAAAAAAAAAAAAAAACAAAAACAAAAAAATCCAAAACAAAGCATGAAGAACCAAAAAAAAAAGAGAAAAAACTAAAATAAATAAACGGTGGAAAAAAAATGGCCCACGAAATAATCATGAATTGACGATCACCTTCAGATGATAATTGATGTCACCCTCATTCTCATTCTATTTCATATTCTCATTCTCATCCACATTTGTCGTTGGTGATATTTATTGCGGCATTCACTCTTTTTCTCCACGCATCAAAAATTATTAATACATTAATTAAGGAAACATGAACCGCATCGTCTATGTAACCAATATGTACAAAATGTACCTAGGTGATAACAAATGAGAATTAAGCAAATGAGCTACTTTACACTGTCAGCCAATTAAGCAGTCTTTCTATGTGGGAATCCAATTTATTTTGAATTTTTTGTTTTCTCTCTCCCCTTCTCTCTCCTTCTCTCTCTCTCTCTCTCTCTCTCTCTCTCTCTCTCTCTCTTTCTCTCTCTTGCTCTTGTTTTTTATGTCTTTCTTTTTGTTTTCTCTTTCTTTCATTGTTTTGTTTTTATTTTTGAACAGTTATTTAGCTATGCGATAATAGAAAATGGGAACCAATGCGAACCAATACACGAAAAAAAAAAAATGCTTGATTAAAAACACATCATGACGCGCTTGTGGAATATTCCGATTGATAAAAACTGTAGAAAAATAAATAGAACCATTGAAATTGGTGCATTTTTCACTTACGATTTGTTGTTCTATTGATCGATCACACACACACAACACACACACACACACACACTATATGTGCTATCAAGATATATTATAGGGACTGTTTTTTCTTTCTTTTTTTTTTACTTTTGTTCTTTATTTGTGCAATTTAACATTTGATTTATTATTGAATGATATTTATGTGTCGATGATTGACGTTATGTCAATCGTGCATCAATTTCAATCTAGAGATTAGATAGTCTTTCAATAGCGCAAAGTCACCGATTATAATTTTTGTCTTATTAAGCCACAGTAACAGTTTTCAATTGAATTTCAATTGAGTAAAATAACAAAACCGTTTTTTTGCTGTACAATTTAAACCAATTTTTTGTTTTTTGTTTTTTTTTCTCTTTGTTTTTCATTTTCTCTACAAATAAAAACGTGCAAATATGCCACGTGTGTGTGTATCGTAACTATAATAAATTTAGTTACCTATGAAAGAGGAAGAAAAAGAAAAAAAAAAAAGTCGAAAATGAGTGTGGTTTCTGGTTTAAGGACCTGACTCAATAGAGATTGAGTCATTCATTTTCGATTGATTCATTGTGCATCGCCTCGGATTCAAGAGAAGGCAAAAAAAAAAAAGCAACCAATTGTTACAACCGAAATCTGATCGTATGAAACATTATAAAAGGCATTGAAGTTAATTAGTGAAGCCACAAAGGGATGAAAAATGAGAATGAAGCATTAGAAAAACGACCCAACCAACAAAAAAAAAAAAAAAAAAAGGTGTTTTTGAAACGAACTCGAGATTGTCAAAACCGAAAAAAGAAAATTATTATATTTTTGTCAAAAGTAACCAATGGTGTATGAGTACAGGTGAATTTTTCGAAGCTGGTCGCATTAAATACCGATTTTATTTTTTACTAATTTTATCATGACTAAGTCGCTATGTTGAATGTGCAAATCTAAATGAAGAAAAAACTTTAAAAAAGACGATTAAAAATGAAATATTTACATAGTCTCAATGAGTCATACTCAATGATTATTTGAAAATGTTTACACACGAACATTTTATAAAAAAAAAAAAAAAAAATGTTTTTATACCAATGCTTAACAAACTATTTGGAAAAATAATTTGCAATCTATAAATGTCAAACAAAGCAATGGAATTACATATATTTCAAATAAAACAATGAATGAATGAAATAAAAATGAACAAGCAACGACTTGGTATAATTTGCCGTGTCAGTTCGTGTGGATAAGTGTCAACCATCAACGGATGTGTTTATAAGCGTGTGTTTTGTACGTTGATTTTTGTATTTTCTTGTCTTTCATTTGGTTGGAGTCGAGAGCGCACTCATTACGCGAGCATAGCACACACACACACACACACACACACACACACACACACACACACACACACGTCAAACACAAAAGAGCATTCTAAAAAAAAAAAAACAAAGCACACTGAATAGAGTGAACAATGAACAACGAACAAAAGTCATATATATAACAGAGAAAAAGAAGAAAAAAAAAAAAAAAAAAAAAAAAAAAGCATATTTTGCTCATGACTTCACTCATATTAAATTTCAAATAATCTCATTAAATATGGGAAGACAACAGTAAAAACACCGACAACCACATTTATAATGTGGGCAAAACGATCATTAATTTATGTATAAGTGCTTCTCTCGTCTAAGCAAAAGCGTCAAATAGCGCGGTGTCAACAACAACAAAAAAAAAAAAAAAAACAACAAATTTGTTATTAGTATCGTTTATACACAGAGAGACACCCAAACATGAATACAAATACAAACATTTATAAAGCATTTGGTCAAGTATTTGTAACAAACACTCAAACATTTACGCATTTTAGTATGACTCATAAAATATAAAATTTTGCAATACTACTCAAAACCTATTTATGGTAACTAGTTTTTTCCTTTTCACTCATGAGCGGATCTTATTCAAGGAGCCTTGAATGCTACAAATCGCAAATGCAAAAAAAAAAAAAAAAAAAAAAAACAAAACAAGAAATTTGTGTTTTTATCGCTTCACAAATGGAAAGAATGATTTGTTCAGAATTTGTTTGCGGATTTTCGCAAGTGCGCACACACAAAATTTATCTACACTTTTGTTTTTGGAAAATGTAATAAAAAGAAGCAAAAAAAAAAAAAAAAACAAACAAACACAAATTGACGTATGCCGCGTTAACAGTATTTGACGCGGAATTTTAATCACAGCTCATTATTTACTTGTTTTTATATTTGTATGGAATCTACGAGCAAATGTTGTTTTTTTTTTTTTTTTTGTTTTTTCTTTCTTCTGATTTTGCCGTGAAACAACAGAACTTTGATACGCTTTTGCGACATGCAATTGTTATAAAGTATGTTGATTTACAATCATTTTCATAAATTTTCACTGTCTAGCAATTTTGTTCAATTTTTGTTTTCGCTTCTTTTCTAAATTTATCAAATATGTGCTCAAACTTGTTATGTGCTAATATGTAGAAGTTTTCAAGTCATTTCCATGAGCAAAAAAGAAAAAGAAAACGAAAAAAGAATTCCATTTTGCAAAAGATGAAAGATAAAAAAAAAACCGTCAAGAAAACGGGAAAAAAAATGAAAATCATGAATCCCCAGTATTGATGGAATGCTCCTTAAAAATTGTCGCACCTTATTAAATGTAAACATTTGTTTAATCTCAACACTACAAATAGAATTAGTCGGCATGAATTTTATCGAAACAGTTTTTAAAAAATATCAAAAGGGAATATAAAACGTGACTTTTAAAGCGTTCGTAATGAGCTCTTTTGCTTTTAACCAGTTGTAATTAAGCAATGTCAACGTTTGTTTTAAATGAAATTCCAAGCACCAACGGAAGAATTGAATGGTGTAAGAAGTGTAATGGTAAACAATGTAAGATAAACTGAAGATTTAAAGCACTTGAAAATAATTAGAAGCTCTTGCATTGTCATTAAATTCCATTTATTGTGTCAACGAATGCAACTGATGAAAATATGTCAGTGGTTGTGTGTGTGTGTGTGTGTGTTTTTTTTTTCAAGCGCAAAATGTAAATCCTCTTTTCAAATAAATGGCCACTGCAATTTAATCAAATATCACTGACCTGAGTAAATGTGCCTGTTGCCGTTCGCGCTTTTCTTTTTTTTTTTTTGCTCTCACTCTCTCTCACTCTTGAAATGATTTTCATTAAAATCCTCGCATTTTTTATAGGGGTTTTTTTCCTGAATGAGCATGAATGCACTCAACGATGCTATTATGTTTGATTTTGCAAGCGTAAAATAGCTGCTTACATACCATTTTGATGCTGAAAGGAGAGAGAGAGAGAAAAAAAAAAAGTCAAATGAAAATCATTTATTTCAAATGAAAATGCACTTTGAGGACGCATTAAGTGCAGTGTATGACTTCAAGTTATGGTAAAATAAAGTTGGCCTTATTCTTTGAATGGAATGAATCTCATGGTGAAAGAAACGCTTTTGTGTGTGTGTGTGTATGTGTTTGGGTGCGTGGAATCCCATAAAAAAACCATAGAATCATAGCACAGATGAGAGAAAAATACAAAAGATGTTGTGGAAATGAAACAAAGATTTAAAATGCTTATTATGACATATAGAGCTCAATGAACGTACAATGCAATGGCTTTTAGTAACAATGATGCACCAAAGGTTCTATCTGCGACTAGAAAACTACAAAAAAAAGAAAAAAAAAAAAATAAATAAATGTCACACAAGCGTTGTATAAATACTGAATCACTAACTACAGATGATACAAGGCATAAGAAAGCCCATAAAGAAAATAAAAATACCAAGATAAGCCGATGACAAAAGAGCCTTTCCTTCCTTTTTCTTTCTTTCACGTTCTCTCCCCTTCTCTCCCCTTATCTCTCTCTCTCCCCTTATCTCTCTCTCTCCCCTTATCTCTCTCTTTCCCCTTCTCTCTCTCTCCTTCTCTCTCTCTCTCTCTCTCTCTCTCTCTCTCTCTCTCTCTCTCTCCTTCTCTCTCTCTCCCCTTCTCTCTCTCTCTCTTTCTCTCTCTGATCTCTTTTTCTAAAAACATGAATGATAAATGCAAAATGTGTATCATTTCTGTGCATTATGGGAAAAAGAACCCAATCTGCACTGGCATCAAATTATCACAAGTATATATCTGGAATGCAAAGAGGATCTAAAAATGCACTTTTCATATCATTGAGCTGTTGATGTACCAAAAGTGCCTTATATACTATCATTGTTTATTTTCGCCGAAAAAGAATTGAAATGTGAATACACGTTGCAATACAAATGACAAAAAATATGGAACTACATTGATAAAACTAAAAGCTTTTGATGTCTTGATATAAATAATAAATGATTCAGTATACCATTTTCATTCATTATTTCAATATATAAAATAAAAAGGTGGTGGGCAAAATGTTGCTTGAAACATCTAAGCGATGTGATCATTTCAAATGCGCGTCGCATAGAATTGTGGTATGACGTTTTGGGCGTTGAATTTCTATCATCATTTCCCGAATGGAGCATGAATTTGGTGCGCTCGTGTGACCTTTTACAAACAAAATTATTACCATTCAATGCAGCAAAATAGCAAAGTTCGCCACCTTTTACATCATTTTCCAAGTTAACTGTGTCTATCTCCATCTCCATTTCCATTTCCATCTCCATCTCGCTTATTGATGGAATATCAAACGAAGAAAATCTTCGTTTCAATCAAAATGATGCGTTTGACGTCAAAGAGGTTTTTGAGTTTGGATTTTAATTGAATTTGTCACGGTTACTTTAAAAATTACATTGAAAACTTTTCATCATCAATAAATAACAACATTGTTGAGCATGAACTGTAAACGATTTTCAAGTCGATTTCCGATCATTACAAAGTACAGTGTACTCACACACACACACACACACACACACTTATATACGCATACAATTTGTATACAAAATAAATACAATGAAATCCATCATTTAAATCAAACCAAGCACAAATAGATAATTTGATGTAATGAAGAGAAATTTACTATAAATAACACATTTTATCATCAATCTTTCATTCAATTTATTTGACAATAGCAAATACCGCTGTAGGATCTTTTTAGTGTGCTCAACTTATTTCAACATGCTCAAATTGTTTAGTTCTCTTCCATCCTCTGGTTTCTCTCTCTCTCTCTCTCTTCCTCACTCTCTCTCGCTCTCTCTCTCTCTATATTTTTTTTTTTTTTTTTTTTTTTTGGAGTCGATTTCCTTCACAATGGTCCCTTGCTCTGTTTTGTCAATATCTCTTCAACAAAGTCGTCTTGTTTGTTGAGTTCTCCAGTTTTATTATTAAAATGCGATATTTTCTACATTGAGAGATTATTTAGCTTCTTTTGGGGCACACACACAATTCAAAGAATAAAATGTTCCCATCCATTGAACGCATTTAGTGTGTCATTCGTTATTGATGGATTGCAAATAAAAATCTCTGTGAATCATATTATTTATAAGGGATTTTTGTTTTGTATCACAAATGCATCACAAATAATTGTCGTTGGCATAATAAATATTGAACTATGCTCGAAATCCATGTGTTATGTTGTATTTATATTATTTGAATGGATAGTGAGGGATTTGGCAAAGATTTTAACTAAAGTAAATGAAGGTAAACTTTTACCAAATTCACTTCTGTCACATCGAATTTATTTGGCAACTTGATTCCAGTGGCTAAAATTTTTATGTTTTTATACATCATTGTTAAAGCCATATAATATTCCATATTTTCTTTTTTATTATTATTTTTCTCTTTTTTGTGATGGATCACGAGCTTGACGACGAAACCGAAACGAATTCAAAATAAAAGAACCATCACCAATGTCGTATATTCATCATCGGCTCACCATTGCCGCTTTATTTAATTCGATTCATATAAATATTAATGTGCAAGTGTATTTTCGATTTATTTAGCAATAAATAATATTCTTTCTTTTGGTCATTTCTTCTTCTTCTTCTTCCGCTCAAGAACAACATATTAATTGAATATGCATTCAAATAATAATGACGACGATGATGGTGGCAATGGTGGTGGTGGTCAGCGCCAAATGTGAAAAAATATCGCAAAACGAATCGCTGACATCATTAATATTAAATTACTTTAACACCAAGTTATAAGTGTGCTATCACAATTCTTCTATGTTACAGCTTTCTACCACTCAATTTATGTTGGTAGTACCAACTTGGTACTGTTCTGAATATATCTTTACTGTTCTTTACATTCGAATGGCCAATTAATCTGTTTTAATGAAAATGACGGAAAAGTAAGGATAAGTGAGAAAAGGGGAGAGAAGAGTAAGAGAGAGGGGGGAAGAAGAGAGGTAGACAGAGGGAGAGAGAGAGAGAGAAAGAGAGAGAGAGAGAGAGAAGAGAGAGAGAGAGAAAGAGAGAGAGAGAGAAAGAGACAGATGGGGGGGGGGGGGGAAAGAGAGAGAGAAAAAGAGAGAGAGAAAAAGAGAGATAGACAGAGAGGGAGAGAGAGATAGAGATAGAGAGAGAGAGAGAGAGATAGAGAGAGATAGAGAGATAGAGAGATAGAGAGATAGAGATAAAGATAGAGAGGTAGAAGCAGAGAGAGGAAATGGGAGGTAGATTGAAAGAAGATAGGAAAAAACAGAGGAGGGGAAGAGAGGGAATGAGAAAGAAGGAAAGAGAAATAGTTAGAGAGTGCCGGTAAAGGAAAAAAAACCATATTCAATAAAGCTAAATCATCGATATATTTTATCCTGCTCAGTAGGCGAGCTGTTAATACAAAAATAGTGTGTTTTTTTTCCCTTCTGCCGTAGTTAGTTTGCCGTTATTGCAGTCTTTAGGGCAATTTCATCGCAGAATATCGGAAGAGCCATTTCGACTAAAAATGTGAATCAGGATATATACCACATCGAAGGTCAGACTCAAATATACACGCATTCATAAACTACAAGTACAATCACAATAACCATTATGTGGGTCGAATAGTTACAAAATCTAATCCACACACACACACACACTGACTCACATACAAACATATAATTCGAATACCAACGTTTGACACAACAATTGAATGTATAACATAAATTTGCGTTTTCTCTTCCAAATGCAAGTTTAACGAGAGAGACGATGAGTTGCCAAAAAAGAAGAAATGAGTAAAAGAAAAATATTGCTTCGCAATCGTATTTCTTTCCTA
>JAQOWM010000438.1:6055000-6132500 GCA_029041755.1 Resseliella maxima
GATTAATAAAATGTTTATGACCACATCAATCAAGAGACATATGAACAGCGTTTTTTTTTTTATAGAAAATTCTTTTAAACAAAAAATTTATGCAAAATAAATGTATTTTTGTGAAAATGAAAACTCACACGAAACTAGAATTTTACTATTTATGAGAAATATCACATATAAATTTATTTAAATTTGATGAATATCACTTAAATATTTGGTAAAAAAAAAACCGTTTTCATTTTTGTTTATATGAAAAATGTTTCAAATAAGATATAATTTATACTAGTAAATAGTTTGATATGAATGAAATTGTAATATTTAAAATTAAAGGTTTTATTAGCATAAAATCAATTGTTGGGTTTAAGTGCACAATATGCCTTGTGCAAAGCAAATATAATGTTTGAATTGTTAGCATTGATTTGCGCTTAAGGAAGATTTATTATCAGCCAATATCCACATCTCAACATGATGTTGACAACATAAGATTCTTAACAACGATTGCTATCTGTTATTCATCATTTATGGTGAATTACATCAAAAGTGTCGAAGAAAGAATATGCGGTGAGTTTTCAATTCTGAATATTTGAAATTTTTCGATTTTTTTTTTCTGTTTATTAATGCATTTACATTAAGTTGAAAGATATTAATTGCAGTGTGTACTTCAGATACTTAAAAACCATCTAGATCAGATAAAGATGCGTATGTTGTAAAATGAAATTCATCTAGATCAGATACAGATTTTCTTTTAAATATGCGTATCTTATTTGTGAAATTCGAGATTTTTATCTAGATTTACAGATAAAAGTACACACTGATTAATTGCTCCTGTTTAATAAAATCACGATTTTTTTTTTTAAAATATCTCTTTCTCAATGATAGATTTTTGACACAATATTATGAACGAAAATAATGTATTATTCTCTAACCATATATGGAGGTTGGTCTGTTGACGGAAAATAGCAGTAAAAAAGCAACTAGATAAAAATTTGCAACCCAACAGAATGAATCAAACTGAACAACAATTAAGCGTTGACAATTATTCTAAATGGTGACATTGTGACTGCAAAATGTCATTTCTATTACGGTATGCATAAAACTGGATTTAAAAATTGCTTCATGTTCATTATTATGCCCATGATATTCAGTATTTACTAATGTTTTGTTTTTATTTATCATTTCAGGTCTTTCATGCACTATTCGACATAGACGTTACAGTGATTTTATCTCATAATAATAAATTTAAATATAAATAACAATCAAATTCTGACAGAATGATTCTGTATTCAGAACGCTTGTTTCGGCGCTAAATGTTAATACTTACAATGATGATTGAAAAAAAAAAAGACAAATGACAGCTTAAAATTGTAATTAGAAATAAAATTGAAGAAAAAGAATTCGAAGTAAAATAAACTTAAAAAAAAAAAAACAAAATTCAGTGACTCAATAAGCCAGTATAATTTTGAATTTGTGACCTTGTACAAATACTGAATGATTTCATTCAGTTGACATTCTTTTCACAATTTAAGAATTCATAATTTAGAAATTCATAATTTAAAGATTTCAAATTTAAGAATTCACAATTTAAAAATATCAATATCACAATATTTGTTAATTTCAAAAGGATTTTATCCTTTATATCATTTTATGCAATTGTATTGCAACAATGAATATTCATTGAAATGAATAAAATGAATATTCATTGAACTCGAATAGTTGCTGAGAATTTCCATAAATTTGATTTTATTGATACAAATTAATGGCCACTTCGTGTGAGTTTTTGTGTGAAATATTTCAAAAAATATTCAAATCTGTATAAATTTATTGTTTAATGAATCGCCAATATTTTTTATATTTTTTTTTTTTTTTTTTTTTTTTGTCGAGAAGAACAAACAGAAATCATCATGTTTTCACATAAAACAAATCACATGAAAATAAAAAAAAGAAAAAAATTTATCTAATATTTATGACATTTTGCCACAGAAACATTTTGTGCAAGAGCCGTGAACTTGGTGCAAGATCCCTAGCGATTTGTGTGGTCTCAACGGTACAGAAGAATTTTCCACCCGACATTGGCGCTCATATTGCATTACGTAAGTTCATTTGTTTCATTGTATGAACAGAAGAAAAAAAAAAACAAGCACGTTCTTTGACACAACATATTCATTCATCTCTTTTTTATTCTTCTTCTTCATGTTCTGTCTCTCCTATGTGACAATTTTTATTTATTTATTTTTTTTTTTTTTGTTCTATTCCGTTCACACAGGAACCATTCGCCGTTTTTTGGATAAATTTAAAAACGAAACAATTATACTTTGCCTTGAACCACATGAGCGTGGAATTTATGAAGTGCTAGCACCATTATATTTTCCACGTGATATTTTAGAAGAAAGCAGTGCATTGTGGCAATTACCACGCGATATTGGTGGCAAATTTGGTGAACCGCAAATTTTTGATCGGCAAATTCGCATCATTCATAATCCACAGCATTCGGTCATGATTAACGGTAGGTGTATTTGATAAAATTTATTTTGTTTCAAAAGATTTTTCTTTTTTTTTTTTTTTTTTTTGTTTTGTTTTCCATTTTGTATAATCAATTTCCGCACATATTCACACATACAAAATAATTTACAATTAATTCCAAATGAGTCAGGTTCTACCTGAAGATTCACATGGTTTCGTTTGTGCATAAAAATGCATACGATTTGGACAAATGTGATAAAAATGAATAAAATCAAATGATAAATGAGACAAACAGACAAACAGACAAACAGACAAACAGACAGACAGACAGACAGAGAGAGAGAGAGAGAGAGAGAGAGAGAGAGAGAGAGAGAGAGAGAGAGAGAGAGAGAGAGAGAGAGAGAGAGAGAGAGAGAGAGAGAAAGAGAGGGAGAGAGAGAAGGAGAGAGAGAGAGGGACAGAGAGAGAGAGGTAGAGAAACAGTAGATGAGCGGTCTAACTTGTTGCCTTTCACTTTTTGCATATATGCATCGCAAAATTGTTTTTCATAATATTTTTAATCTTCAATTGAAATTCATTTAGTAAACAGAGTGTTTTTTTTTTTTTTTTGTTAATCAACAATTGTGTCCGCATTTTTGTTTTGAATTTAATTTAAATTCCTTTTCTTTTGTACACATTTTTATCGATTTGTGCGGTTTAATCAATCAATTATCGATAAGTTATCAATATTTATAGATTAAATTGCAGTATTTTGTGCATTAATATATGAAATTGGAGTGACTATTTTTAATTTCAAGCGTATTTTAGTCACTTTTGAAATTTATTTCGCTGTGTGTTGAATGAAAGAAAAATTTGTCATTTGTGATCAAAAACAAAAAAAAAAAAAAAAAAAAAAAAATACATAAAGCATCATGTTTTCATACGTTCCGCATAATTTTAAACAAGGTATAGGATTGAACATTTTAAAATGTTTACAATGTTTCTATTTATCATAATGATTCGAATCAATATAGACTATTTTATTGATGAAATTTACACGCATTTAGTAGTTTTAATGATTGGCCAAGTGTAAAAGGTTCAACGACCAATATTTATGCAAACAAATCAAAATCAACTGTGATTCAACATTGTTTGCATGGATGCAAAACATTTTGTGCCGCATATTTCAAATCATTTCCCATATAAACACACACAATACTTATATATACATGTATATAAACCATATATTCATCGTATGTAATTTAATCAGAAAATACGAGAGCACTAACTGTCGTTAAATGATTTCAATTGTATGAATATGATTACCATATTGGATGTCAAACAATGAAAATAAAATAGTATTTTTACCATTCACTTGGCCATACACAGACTGTTCACTGTGTTTAATTTTGCATTTACTCCTGAAATAATTTCAAATTTTTTTTTTTATTTTTTTTTTAATTTTTTTTTTATTTTGCACACATTTCAACAACACACATCGACACATTCATTAACGCAAAGAAAAAAAAAAAGAAAAAAAAAACTATGATAAATGATTCATTCGAATTTTCTTGTAATTGTGATATTGTTTTGTCTCAATAAATGAATATGTTATTTCAGAAAATCAAATGGAATATTTTTAAATTAATGGCATTTTTTCTTTGTATTTTATTTAGCCGACGACGACTCGGATACTAATCCACATGATTTTGATACAACTGACGTTGAATATGGTTTGAGTACACATCTTAACATTGGTCAGCATTCATTCTCGCAAATGCAGGTTTGTAAATTTTGAAAAAGAGAAGCGAAAAAAAAAAATAACATATTTTTCAAAAGGAATTCTATGAAATGATTAAATTTGTTATAAATTTTATATAAAAATAGGGTGATCTAGATCGTCAACGTTTATTGGGGAATCGTCAACGTGTAGGACTTTATGAAAGTAATAATGAAGATGGTGATTGTGAGGGGCTGGAACATCAAGAGCGGTATGTAATATCATCGAAATTCACATATAGTCCCTGTACATTTACGTCATTGTATTTTCATACATCAAACTGACACCACACCACACCCTCCTCCCCCCCCCCTCCTGCAAAACACAGTACTATCGATTTGTCAATACTGTGTACAGTATCACTTGTGTCATTTTTACGAAAAAAAAAAAAACAACAGAAAAACATATTATCGATCGTTTGGACTATCTCTTGACTAGTTAGTATGTCTATCAGACTAACAGTCAATGTATAAACTATCAGATTAAATACATCTGACAACACTGTGGTGTATTGTTTGTGTCTCATCAGTGTTGGTTCTGGTTTGTTGTATAGAATTTGATTAGCTGATAATTAATATTAGAGGCCATTTTATGTCAAATCAAGACATTGATTAAATCAACTCATATCCATTTGGTCAATTGAATTGGCGTCATTTTATATTTACTTAGAAAATCGTATCCCAATGGTATTCAATGATGATCATCACCATTAATTTATGTTTAAAAATGACACAAATTTACTTTTCTCAAACATATCATTTTAATTTATGTTCAAAACTAAAAAACACACAAAAAACACACACACACACACACACACACACACACACACACACACACTCTATCTCTGTATCAAACTAAACAACAACAAGTAAAAAAAGAAGAAGAAGAACAACAACACAAATGTGCTTATTAAAATCATACATTTTGATCATGTAAACAATTTATTCAATCAAAATCACTTGAGATTACAATTTGCCACAAATTTATGTTAATGCAAATTAACGCAAAAACCTAATGTCCAACCAATTTGCTTGATTGCATTCGTCTAACAATTCAGGCGCCATTCAATTGGAATGCGTGGTCGAATAGATTCTATTATCATAATTTAAATTCATTTAAAGCACTTTGATTTTTATTTCTTCACAATCGTACGAACCTATTTTGGTTAGTTTGTTAATTTTTATTTTCTTCAATTTTTCCATTTTATTTTTGGAATTTTATCGCTTTAAATGAATTGTTTGCTAATTATTCGTTATCAATTTGAAATATACGCCTTAAATTTTTATATGCGAAAATCATTATTTTGTGGTGGAAAAAACGCATTGAATGTGATAAAAAAATTTTTTGGTTTCTGAAAAAAAAAATTATTAGATGAAACAGACAGCAAAAATAATAGAAATGTTGAATAATTATGAAAAATACTAATTTTATTAGTTATTTTAATTTGTTCTATTTAACTTGAAAATACATTTTCAGTTTAGCAACCAAAGTCAAAAATGCTTATAAAAAAAAAGAAATATGCATATGTTACTACACTTGAACAGATGTGGTCATGAAATTTAACGTGTTTGAATTTTTATTTTTTGCATGATTCGCTAAATATGAATTTCAAGGAGTAATGTCATAATCAAAAGTCAGAAATCATAAATAAATACAATGCCCACGTGTATGTGTCAAACGAATCTAACCCAATTGGCAACAGTAAACATTCTTTTAAAAATACAAAAAAAAAAAAAAAAAAAAAAAACAAAAACAAAAGAAAATTCTTCTAAAGTCTGTGACCGCATTGCAAACATAGAATTTGCTACGCATATCGTAACATATTGTTTCGTCTTTATTATTATTTACATGACCTTTGCAAAAACCGGAACCAACGAATTATGTTCACCGTTAATAAATGGGGTTCCGTTTAAACGGAACATTTTTCATCGCTTGCCTAGCCTTGTCGTATTGTGTGCTCACCTGTGAATCCAAATTCAATAAAATGACTTTTATTTGTACGTGTGTGTACAACGTTCACGATCAAATATCGAATACCACTTTGTTGTTGTTGTTGTTATTATTACTCGTTTTGTTTTCTTCGTTTAATAAATAATTATAATAGAATATATAGGCGAAGGCGTTAAATGTTTGTGCAA
Organism: Resseliella maxima; assembly: GCA_029041755.1. NCBI lineage: Eukaryota > Metazoa > Arthropoda > Insecta > Diptera > Cecidomyiidae > Resseliella > Resseliella maxima. The sequence continues at coordinate 6,061,349 of JAQOWM010000438.1, forward strand.
TAGAACTCAACTATGCATGATGACGCATTATTCGACAACGATTTCCTGATTCGTATACTTTACGATATATTATTAAAAGGATTTGATTTCATTGCACCGCACTAAACTGATTTTAATCTATTGACGATTTTCTCATATTTTTTTTTCTTTCTTTCTACGATTACGAGGTAAAATCGTAAAAATGTGAAAAATATGAATTAAAAATGAAAAAGAAAAAAAAAAAAAATAATAAATTCGAATAAAATTATCTAAAGCTCAAGATAAAGGTGCAATCAAGATGACAGCATTTAAATAAAATACAGGCTAAGTGGCAGTACGATTGACAGCTTCAAGTGTAAATAAAAGCCAAAGTCATACAGTGAATAACAGAGAACTGATGTGTTACGTGATATACGACACGATTAAAATGCGGTAAAAGAACAAAAAAAAAAAAAAAAACAACAACATGAGCGACATACACTTTTTCTTTTGTAATCGTTTCTTTTTTATGCATAACACTGACGATAAAGTGAATGGAAGAGGAAAAGAGAGCAAAATTTAGACAATCCGCAATGGGATTTCTGATAAGCGAACAATGATTCAAGCTGGCTTTTAATTTTTTTTTTTTTTTTCACTTTTAATCTGGTTTACCGCATAGCATCATTCACTTGCATGCGTATGTGATAATTTTTTTTTTTTCTCTAAATATCACCGAAACTGCTTATCACAATTACAATTTCTAGACACGTGTTTTTCAAGTGGAAAAATCTTTTTTTTTTTAGATACTTTTTCATGAATATGATTTCATATCATTTCTTCATTTTCTTGAGTGAAAAAAAAAAAAAAATAACAATAAAATTACATAAATCAAGTATAAATGACATATAATTTATTTTCATCGATTTTATTTTTACCAAACTATGTATATGTGGAATTTACATCGTGGAGGTGTTTTATTCCAGAACTTCGATCATTTGAAAATGTTAAATCATCGCTAATATATCCAAGTCTATTTGTATGAGAATTTCTAAAGTATGAGAAATAACATAGCCGAAATTCGATTGGTCTAATATTATCAAATGCCAAATTTCCATAATGAACAATAATTATCCAAATAACTTCGCTATCAGAGTGATTTAAAATATGGCTGTGAAGATCACGTTGAATTTTATACAAAAAGAAGGGCTGTCTCTTGCTTGGAAGTAAAATTGTGGCACATTATTGAATGTTTGATTCGATCCACCCACGATCTACCGACATATGTATGTACTGGCTAATAAATAGCCTACATTATCACCTTGTATAGCTTCCAATTCTCTCATTTGGATTGCACAAATTAGTTGAACGATTTTCATGTTGTTGCAGAGTTTCTATTCTAATCCATGCTCTCATTAAATGATCTTAATGAACAGTATTTCCATTGTTGAGATTTTCATGTTGTAATTGATATTGTTGAATGGTCGTTGATTTGTTGTACTCCAAATTGCCGCTCAAAGGAAGCGGCTTATTCATATATTGATTGTTTTTCAGTCATTACTCTGCACTGCACTACACTATTAAAAGTTATTTGCCAAACAATCAATCACAAATGAAATTCAACAATGCATTTTGATCTTTTTATACATAAAATTGAACATAAATTTAACAACCTCGACAAACAATATCGATAAAAAGTCATAATTGCTGAATTTCTTTATTCACAATTTTTTGGTGACTAAATTTATTTACGTATCAATTTGAAAGAAAATCAATTTCAACAGCTATGATACCGATACCGCATAACAGTTTTGACACCAGACTCTATTTTATCATTGATTAAAATAAAAATAAGTTTTTTTTTTTTAAATCGGATATTCGTTTGATTACCATTATGACTAAATAGGATATTCGTTTGATTACCATAAGAGAAAAACAAACGGAATTCAATAAAAATAATCGTATCCATACAAATTCGTTTCTTTTTCTTTATTTATAATCGATTTTGCAATTGTTTCAAATCGTCACATACAGTTACCCATATTCACAATTTGAATCAATATCAAAAATTTACTCTGCAATCGAATCAATGAATGGAGAAACACACACACATGTGTGTGTGTGTGTGAAACGCGTGTACGTTTTTGATGGCATTTTAACCAACTCAACAAAATAAATTTTGATTCAATGGGAAAATTTGTGTTTGTTATTTATAGAATGACATGGCATTTTTTTAATACTATTTTCGTTCGACAAATATAATTGGAGTATTTTTTCTTAATATATGAAATAATAATAATAAAAAAAAAGAAAATATCAAATTTTCCTCCCATTTTACAAAAAAAAGAAAAAAAAAAAAAAAAAAAAACAAAAAAAAACATAGTGAGTCAGTTGGTCAGTTTTGTTTCAACTGTTTTCATTCACGCCATTACTAAAAATAAATGTTAATGTAAAAATAGTTTTGTAAAAAGACAAAGAACATTCTTTGATAAATATTTCAGTAAGCTTTCGATTGTAACCTCTTGAATGTTGTTCGCAAACATTCTATAACATTTTCTATCTAAATGGTAACGCACTTTAGCACTAAATAATATCAATATAACAATTTGACGACATCAAATTTCCGTAAATTTTTTATATTTCACATCGACCATGTTGAAATATTTTATCATTTTACATTCATATGAATATAATATCTAGGCAAAAACAATATTTTGATAAATTGAATGTATACACGATCAAATTAATCGATTTTTATACATTTTTTTTTTGACGGAATTGGGAAGTAATAATATAGTAAATTCTGGACGAGAATGTTTCGTCCATAAATTGTAAATATTTTAGAAATTTAGCCCAGTTTTTCATGTTCGATTCCCAATCGAACATTGAACATAATGCATTAAGCGAAGGATTATTGGCATATAGACAAAGTCAATCATTGGCGGTTTTTGTCTCTCTCTCTCGCTCGCTCTCTCTCTCTCTCGCTCGCTCTCTCTCTCGCTCGATCACTCGCTCTTTCTAGCTCTCTCTCGCTCTCTCCCTTTTCCTGTCTCTCTCTCTCTCACACACACTTTTTCATATATCCCATTTGTATGTCAATGATGTGGGAATTATTTATCGAAAATTGCCACTTTTTTTGTTGTTATTATTGCGTAATTTGGGCGCAAATTTATTTGAATTTTTGAAATGACAAACAATAAATGAACCGATTCATCAAAAGGATCCTTTTAAAAAAGGAAATTATTGAAATTTATTGCAATGGCCCTAATTGCTGACAATAAAAGGCTCCCATTGATCATATTCGTTCTTTTTATCAATTAATCCCATTTTGGTAGTTTTGTTTTGTTTTGTTCTGTTTTTTTTTTCAATGCTAATGAACGAAAAACAATTCTCTAAAATGGGTGAATTGTCTGCTCTAAATACGATTTTTCTTCCCTTCTATCTATCATATCCAATATGCTTTGTATTAAAAGCTATTTTTAGCTTATCAAAATGGTAAAAAAGAACCAAAGTAGCCAAAGAATGAAAAAAAAAAAAAAAAAAAAAAATGAAATGCGATGCGGCACCCAATGCTCTTGACACACTTATTAATTATTATCATTGTTGCATGCATAAATAATTGGTCACGGGTGATTAAAATTTATCCAAACAATAAAAATGAATGAACAGAAACCGAAATGAAACGCCGTTAGTTTTATTTAAATATTTGCTATGTTTGCGCACATGAAATGTTACAATAAAGAAGAAAAAAAAAAAACAAAAAAATTGGACCGGGCATTTGAAAATGTCTCCTTTTCATGAAGGATCGATCCATTAAAACGATGATTATGGTTTTATCATCAGTTTTACTAATGTCGGCAAATCGAATAACCCAGCTATTCGCTCAGAATATTATTCATATTTCAAATTCTTATTTGGTTCATTTTCGTTAATCAACGACAAAACAAATTCACCAATAACGACCTTGCTGTATCGAAAAAAAAAAAAAAAATACAATGAAATTAAAAATAAAAATCAAACTATTTCCATTTACGATAATTTTCATATCATCATTGCATACTAAAAGCATAACAGTATAGACAAATCGAATAACATTTCAAATAATCATGAATATTTGTGTGCAATATGTAAAATCAAAAGGATGTTTCGTTTCGTAAACAAACGAAAAAAAAAAAAAACAAAAAAAGACAAAAAAAGACAAAAAAAAATCAAATGGCCAAATTGCATTGATTGGAACAAATAGAAAGCGATTTTCATTGAAACGAACAAAAGAAAAATGCAACGAAAATTGTCTTTGCTTAGAAATTGATCATGAAACGCATAGCGTGCTTGAGGACTTATGTGCCATTATTTGTAAATTTCGAATTGAACGAAAAAGAATAAAAAAAGGAAAAAAGAAAATAATAAGGAAAGAAAAAGCCACCATTTTCTAAGCAATTATCCTTGATTCAAGGTTCAAATCGTTATTATTTTAAAATTCCAATTATGTTTTATTTTTCCGTTCTCGTTTGCTTTTAAAGCTTAAGCTCTATTGCCTGTTTAGCAATTGAAATGGATTTATTTATTTACTCTCATTTTTTTTTTCTTCTTTTCACTGTCTCCCCTCTTGTTGTTGTTGTTGTTGTCGATGAGAGCGACCGACGCAAATTCATCTATAAATATATGAATGACCCGGCCGTAAAAATAAAATAAAATAACAATTTGTTGTACGCGCGCATTATAGTTCAATTTTTACTTATTTGGTTGCGATGAAAAGAAAATGAACGGTCGGTGATTGAGGCAAGAGAAAGAAACTGGCGAAAATTTTCCATCTTAATCAGCTGAATTTTCCATGCATTATGTAAATATTTATTTTTTTTTCGCCCTCATTCTATTTTAACTGTTCTCTCTCTCTCTCTCTCTCTCTCTCTCTCTCTCTACGAAGATGAAATAAGACGCGAAACATAATTACCCAGGTATTGCGTAAGGCGTAAGGACATATTTATTTATTTCAATGAAATGAAAATGGCTGAAAAGTACACTCAATCAATCTTATATTGACTTGGTAACAACATGATTACAAATACATTGTCGTTCTTGATTATACTTGACATTCACTCAATGGAATTAAACCAATAAAGACGAAAACATGTCAACTTATATATGTATGTATTTCAATTGGTTCCTCTCTTACTCTATCTCTCTCCCCCTTCTGTGTCTTTCTTTTTCACCCCCTTCCTCCCACTCTCTCTCTCTCTCTTCCCCTCTCTATCCCTTTCTCTCTTCCTCTCTCTCTTCCTCTCTCTCTCTTCCTCTCTCTCTTCCTCTTTCTCTCTTCCTCTTTCTCTCTTCCTCTCTCTCTCTCTCTTCCTTTCTCTCTCTCTTTCTCTCTCTCTTGCTCTTTCTCTCTCGTTGTATGTCCTTGCGACACTGAAACTCTTCATTATACATGCAATCAATTAGTCATTTGCTAAATAATAGTTTATTTCTTCTTTTTTTCGTTTGTTCTTGTGTTGTGTCACTTTTCTGTGCCTCTTCATTGCCCGTTTCTTTTCCATTTCCGATTGTGTAAAATGGAAGAACAACGAAAAGGAAAAAATGTGTGAATCAATGTGTAATAAGCGCACTTTTACTTAGCAAATAATTTATTCCGTGCGAACTGGTGAACGACATGATTTTCGTTTGTTCTTTGTTATTATGACGTATCCATTTATATACATTAACATTAACATATGAAATACAACTGTTTGTTGTTGATTCAACGTTTACCATTTATACATGTGCAATAGATCTACGTGTTAAGCAAAGTTTGTGACGTCAGGCGGCTACAAATAATTATTAACATCCATCGTAATTACAACTATTGTCACTATAGTCCAATGCATATGCATATACATTATACATGTAAATGAATATTCTTTTTTGGAATAAATGACGTAGAACAAACGATGACAAAAAGAATAGAAGAAAAAACCCCCCCCCCCCCAAAAGAAATAAATAATGACGTAACTGTATATGGATTGTTGTCAGTCGATTCCATTATTTGAATTCGTGATTTATATGAAACGCAAACTTTATTATATCATTTTAAAATTGTATTTGTATAGGCCTCATTGAAAGAGGGATTTTCCTTTAGAAGATGGCTTTTGAAGTGCTTTTAAATAAATGTTTCAGTTTGATGTGGTTTTCTTTTTGCCATTCATTTAAATAAAAATACATTTTATTGGAGGACATTTTTCGTCTTTTTATGTGATACACATTTAATTCTTCAAAGAGCAACATTCTTTGCCATGGCTAAATGAGAGAAAATATTAAATACAAATCAAAACAAAGTACATAAGACTAAAACAAAAAAAAAAAAAACAAAAAACAAAATTCATAAGCAAACGTTTCACAATATTAATAGATGGACGTTGATGACAATTGTCATTGACAATCATTCATTTTCAAAATGGGTCCAATTGAGCAATAAAACGTATTTTGTAATGAAAATTAACATTAATATTCTTCCACTTGTTGTAGTGATATTTAATGTGATTTATTTTGACAGTAAAATGTGAATAAACGGTACGAATGACAACTGAATCAATGTTTTTAGCAATTTTCAAATTGTTTTCAATGATATACAATTCAAAAATCGATATGGTAATCTTTTTCGATAAAAGCATTTTCATTTAAATTGCATTTTCCATCATTTTCCATTAAGCAATGATTTAATAATCAGAAATTGCTCGAAACATTGACGATACGGGTATTTTTTTTTTTTTTTTTTTTTTTTAAGTAAAACAGATCTTACCGCATTGACACATGTTCTCATTTATGATATGGAGAAAATGACATTGAAATTGGCATCTGATTGCATTTTGTTGCATTCGCTAATGGAAAATTATCGTTACAGTCATTGAAATATGAGAACTTGCGTATTGCTTATTGTCTTCAGTAATCAACAATAGAACGAATTAATTAAATGAAATCATTTAAACATTGTTTGAGATGATAGACGTTATAAAAGTTGTAGTCGTTTCCCGTTGTCAAAAGAGAGAGAGAGAGAGAACGAGAGAGAGAACGAGAGAGAGAACGAGAGAGAGAACGAGAGAGAGAACGAGAGAGAGAGAGAGAGAGAGAGAGAGAGAGAGAGAGAGAGAGAGAGAGAGAGAGAGCGAGAGAAATGAACAGATGAAATGCAATATATTTTTGCAGAGCACAATACGGTGAATCAACGTCGCAGTTAAATGAAATCATGTTGGCATGTGTCTACACAGTGATACATCACTATTCGAAAGATATCGCTCTTTCAGTCATATCCATATTTCACATTATTGTTCTTCTTTTTCCCTTTCTTTTTCTTTTTTGCTCACTCCGTCTCACTGTCTCTCTCTCTTTCTTATTTTATCATTGTCTTCTCGCCTTTTCTTTCACTCTCTCTCCGTCTCTTCCTCTTTCCCTCTCTTTCCCCTCTCTCTCTCTCTCTGTCTGTCTTTCTCTCTCTCTCTCTCTCTCTCTCTCTCTCTCTCTCTCTCTCTCTCTCTCTCTCTCTCTCTCTCTGTCTCTCTCTTTCTCACTCTCTCTCACTCTCTCACTCTCTGTCTCCCTCTGTCTCATTCCCATTTCTCTCCATTCCTCTACTTTTCTTTCACTCGTTCCTTCTTTACCATTCTATTCCCTCTTTTTCCCTGGACTTTCTCCATTTTCCCACTCCTTCTCCCTTTCTCTCATTTCTTCTCATACCTCAAAGCAAAATCGTACTAAACACATCATCCACACAGTGTAGCAATGAGTAAGACATGTGTCATATTCAATATGACATTGGTTATGTGATGGAAATGAAAGGATTCGATAACGATGAATTCAAAGTTTTTTTTTTTTTTTTTTTTTATTCCTCGTATTCTTTTCAACTTTGGAATAGAATGGCAATAATATTCGCGTCACATTTTCTTGTCTTGTCAAACCACTTAGAAAAGAAAAAAACGAAACTTTTCCAATGCAATTTTCATTCAACTGAATGTACCACATTATCAACAATTGTAACGATCGATTGAATGAATTCAGGTTATCCAACTATTGTAGTTTTGAAATGATAAAAGCAAATCGAAATCGATATGTGTAATTATCTGTGAAATTTAATTTATCCGAAGAAGAACATTGTGCGTTCTTATATGTTATAAATACGCAGTTGTTGGCGCCTCATTTTTCAAACAGTTAAATTCAAAAAGTTTTTATTTTAATCGTTTTGCCATTTCGAAAACAAACATAAAATAAAATAAACATCATTTCTAAATATATGATTTACAATTGTCTACATGTTATCGATTCCATGTTGTGACACACGAGCACCGAATGACTATTCTTAAAATAGCATCACAAATCTATAAATACGCTCAGTTTAAATCAATAGAATTTGTCTTTTTCTTTTTTTTTTTTAATATTCATTTTGTTGTTGTTTTGGTTTTTTTTTTGTTTTGTTTTGCTGTATATCAAGGACTTGAATGAAAACAAAAAAAAAAGTCGTTGCTTGTTGTTATTATCGAAAGAATTTCGATTTTACATTTATGTCTTTAGAGAATATCGTGAAAATGAACATTTCCATTAAAAACTTAACCAATAAAACCAATATCAATATTCTCATACGCACAATAATTGAAAATTACTGTCGTCATTTTTATGATAATAAAACCATCAACCGAACTTCATTCACCACAACACCTTTATCATTACATACATAAAACACACACAGTTCCATTCATTATAAAATTGAGAGAAATGTGTATGATAATACTGAAAATATATTTAATTTAGCTTACCACTTCTAATGGAAACCGAGTAAGTACAAATTGTTTCCAAGAGTTTGTGCTGGATAAATAGATACAAAAAAAAAAAAAAAACCGTTTTTTTTTTCGTTCCATTCTTTTCGTTCATTCTTTCATTCAGTTGTTGTATTTGTACATAAAATGAGAACGCTTTCTGCACTTACTTACAATTTAACATCGCCTGTAGTGAGCCAAATAGACATAACATTTATATTTCTGTATAAATCTGTTCGATTGTTAGTAAAAATTGGGCTTTTCACTCTTCATTCATAATAAAATGTGTTAGCTCATTTGGCTCAATGATTATTATGCTATATTGGCCTTGTCCATAAACACATTCATGCACAAAATATTTCTCGTAGAAAAATGAAAATGCTTTGAATTTGTTTGTTTGTTTGTTTGTTTTTTTCTTTAAGTTACAATGAATAAAGTAGTAATTTTAATGCATTTCAATCCAATCAAATTGAATCATATATGATTCAAATAAATTAACAATTCGTCCTTTTCGGTAAAATATTCGCAGCACATCAAATTAATTCGTATGAAATTAATTTATAATCTCTTAAAGCTTAGAATATTGCCACAATCACGCCATTATTTGCCAGATATGTTTAGCAACTAACTATAAAAAGAATTGAATGATTTGCTTATGTTTATAACATTAACAATAAAATTAGCCTAAGTATGTGCAATTTTTTTGTCTATGTCGATGAACTCAATCAAAAATCATTCGTTGAGCCAAATTCGTTTACAATGTTGACTCTTATGCCATCTCTATGAGTACGGTGTGATTTTGAATGAATTGCGAAAATGAATATTCATGCCACGGACAAGTATATCAACGCTTGATTAATGTACTACGGCATAAGTTTTGCGGCGTTACATTGCAAGCGATCTCTATCATTTATATACTGAATTGCACATAGACCATCGTCACATTGCACATAGACGTAGACATCGTATCTTTTTGCCATTTCCATTTGTATAGCCAGTATACATTGATAAATCGTATAGATGGCGTCGATATCGTGAAATTAAAGCTTCTTCACAGGCAAAAACATAGAATGAATGCCACATTAGATGGGCACGTAAATGTTTAAAGTATGAAAACAGCATTCAAATCAATTTTTCCGAGTGTCTTTTGTCATGAATTTTAGTTAAATAATTATCATTCAATGGTACCGTACATGTTTCAAAATATTAATGATTCTGACTGTCAGAAAATCTAGGACACATTCTAACTATTTCGACATTTTTTTTTGCACACAATTCTTTTGAAAATAAATTGAATTTATTTGCACATAAGTGAGTGAAAAAGGAATTTAAATAAACAACATTTGTTTTAAAATAAATTGCAACGGTTACACATCTTAAGTGATGCTTATGAAAAATTAAAACATTGCACATTGTACGCAAAAATGCAAGATATTCTCTCTCTTTCTCTATCTCTCTTTCTCTCTCTCGCTCACTCTCTCTCTTTCTCTATCTCTCTATCTCTCTTTCTCTCTTTCTCTTTCTCTCTCTCTCTCTTTCTCTCTTTCTCTTTCTCTCTCTCTCTTTCTCTATCTCTCTATCTCTCTATCTCTCTCTCTTTCTCTCTTTCTCTCTTTCTCTCTTTCTCTATCTCTCTATATCTCTCTCTTTCTCTCTTTCTCTCTTTCTCTCTTTCTCTCTTTCTCTCTCTCTCTCTCTCTCTCTCTCTCTCTCTCTCTCTCTCTCTATCTATCTATCTCTGTGTGTGTTTTGTTTTTAATTTTTTCTTTTTAAATTTGTGTTTGTGAGAAAAACCAAATGTCTTGAAAATTATTCATTGGAAAATCAACCATTTTGCCGACCAACGAATCATTGAATGTATCCCAAAATAACATTATATTGCCGGTGTGTGCGTTATATGCAAATCTATTGGTTTATTGAAAATATAAAGATCATGCAAGAGCATCTTTTTTATAAACAATGTCTAGTTTTAGTTGTTTTTGCCAAAAATTTGCGCAATACGCAATCCCAAAAACACACTCTCTCACCAGCAATTTTCATAATTAAAATTCTAAATTGTTTTGATTGTTTAATAAACAAAAAAAAGTGTGAGACCAAACAAATCCCTGCCAAATAATATTGTTGACTGGTTGTTAGTTAAAATATAGAAAACATAGTCATTTACAAAGGTACAATTAACCAACATTATTAAAATAAATAACTATAATGATTATACTCATGTCACATATTTTACTGTCATTCGTCCTATTTACATCAACATTGTTTTTGGCTATTCACTTCTTGCGCAAAATAACAGAAGGAGAAAAAAAAACTACACAGAAAAGAAAATGGATTGCATTCGTTTAAATGGATTTTAGATAATTCGTAATCGTTGAATTTCGAAGGAAAATTTTGATGTGAAAAGAAACGAAGATTTTCAAACAGTTTCATCGTTTTATCTTCTTTTTTTTTTTTTGCACATTTCCTGCGTATGAAAATTATGAAGTGATAAAGCAAACAAAACAGCTTGCGTCCGACAGAATGGTGTTTACTTATTTGTATATTTTTCTTTCATTCAATAGAAAAGCAATAGGAGTCTTATTTTTGCGATGAGTGATGATTGATGTATGAGAAAATATACGTATGTTGAATTTGTGAAGTCCATTAAGAAAATCCGATTTTTTTTTTTTTTTTTTTTTTTTTTTTTTCTTTTTGGTTCATCACTCGCGTAAACAACAACATCATAAACGGTCTAAAATGTGATTTTCGCGTTTTCGCACGAAAACAACAACATCTAAAATGATCTATCGTGTATATGATATTGTGCGCAAAAAAATATGCAATAACAATGGCTTATTCCACTTTACAATTTGATAAAACTACGTCATACAAAATATTCGTTCATTTTTTTAATTTCGATTCCGGTACCCCATGTACCCCAAATATAGTCATAGTTTGAGAATTCACATTTTACAAACAATTTGATTCAGAGAATGGTTGTGCATCTGTTGGTTTCACCACCCTCTCCCCATCTTCCATTTCTAAACAACTGGTTCTTTTAGTTGGATGGCATCATCAATGACTCTTATGGTTAAGCTTGATAGAGTTGTTTTTATTTGTATGATTTTTTTTTTTTTTTTTTTTTTGTAAAAAAAAAGAAAAAAAAAATTTCTCGCTGATCGTAGTTGCTTCGTTATCACTTAACATCATCATTTTGGTGGTTAAAATCGAAAATCCCTATTCTTAAGTTGTCATCATTTCAATGTTTGTATGGTCTTATGACAAGCGACATACACACTCAAACCAGTAAAAAGTAACCACAAATGATGAGCAACGAGATAGATGGAGGACAGTGTTCGAGTTTATCCTTATTCGAAACATGTGTACGACCGAGTTATAGTTTTTTTTTTTCTTTCTCTTTTGTTTGACATTTTTTCCCCGTTTTGTTCGCAACCATTTACTTTCAGATGAAAATATAAGGGAAATGAAACGTGTTGAACTGTTTTGATGTGATTGTATGTGCATACATTCTTTTATCATGATTTTTCCTTTCATATTTTTTTTTTTCTTTTTATTTTTATTTTTACTTTAAGAGGAAACAAGGACTGCTTCTGTTAAGTATATTTGACAATCAAAGTAGTGTGGAAACGCGAATACATGGAATGAAACGGTTCTCTTTCAATGGATTTGAGAGACGAGCCTTCACTGTAGTACCATTATGCCATCGATTGGCTACATTCAACAATATATTGTCGTCATCTCTACTGTTTGTTGACAATGTGTTGGTTTACATACGTGCAAAAGCGGCCAACGAGCAATATTCTATCCCTCTTCATATGAAAGAATCGCCCCATATTTTTTTCATAGGAAAGAAAAAAAAAACAATGAAAAATATAAACTATTTTTTTTGTTTCTTTCAATATTTCTCTTCTCTAGATACTCTTTGTTTCTCATAGTCAAATTGATTTAGATGGAAAATCCCGTTAAAATTACGCATATGAATCTCGAGCAAAATAAAAATCCGCAAAAATAAATCAAATATCATTGATTCAGCGCGAAATGACGACGTATGTATTCTCTTCACAGCATACATATAACGAACACAGTGTATTCACGGTGTCTTTGTAAATATATTCAATGGATGTGTATTATATTGCACACCAACGCAAACGCGGAGATTCGTTCGTTCGTTTGCTTGTTTCTTGTTTTTCGTATCCACAGCTCACTTTCTCGCTCCCTCGCTCCCTCGCTCTCTCTCTCTCTCATTTGTGTATATAAAATACTCTCAAACTTCCTTATCCTCTCACTCATGGCTCATACACACTCTCTCTCTCTCTCTAATTCACTCACTCGTTTGCACTCAATCAGTGCACTTGTGTCTTTCTCTCTTTCTCTGTTTCTCTTTGTCTGTCTGTCTCTCACACAGTCGCTATTACTATCTCTGTCTAAAACATTCATTTCATACAAAGTGGTTTTCATGTGGCGTTGTATACCAGTGTGTACATTCGTATCCGTTATACAAGTAAGCAAGCAAATATATGAATGGAAACGCGAAATTCAATTTTCCATTTATGAGCTTTTTCAGTTTCATTACGAACGCTCAATGAATTAGACGTGAATTATATTTTGTGAGGCTACAGTGCGCCTTCATCACGATACCGTGTATCTAGAACAATATCGTACAAGAGAAAAAAATAAAAATAAAAATAAAAATAATTATATAAAAAGCATTAAAAAAATAAAAAAAAAAAAACAAAACACTAAAATAAATAAAAGAAAGAGAAAAACTAATTTTGCACACAAAACATCTTATAAATTTATAAATTTAGCTGTTTTGATTGAATGAAATTGTTTTCAAAAAGCGATAAATTTGTAGTGGAATTGAAGATATAAAATTTATTGTATGAAATTTGTGATTAAAAAACTAAATTTTTCGAATAAAAACCAAAATCCTTTGGATATATTTTCGATAAAAAAAAATCCGTTTCGACATTTTCATATTCAAAGAAAAGTGTACGGTGTAATTTAATAAGTAAAACCGACCAACACAACAAAATTTCCACATTCAATGAAATTATCAAAAATAACAATAACAAACAACTTGAACTAATGCAAATGCTAAGAGATTCATGAACTATTATAAATATTGTACCTAAAAACAACCGAAAAATTGAAAAAAAAAAAAAAAAAAAAATTTTTTTCATTTTGGATATAATTAACGGGGGTCTCACTTTTTGATAGTCATATATTTTTGACGTATTGTATATCAAACAAATAATTGTAAAACAACAACAACATATACAATTTTTACCGTATACCAAAGAAATTGAATTTATTATTGCAACTGTGACAAGTTATTGAGCAAATTGACATTAATTACGAAGAAAAAAAAAAAAAAAAACAAACAAAAACTAAATAAAACGGAATTTCACCACATATCCTGTAATCGTTTTCATTTTGTATGATTCAATCGTATTTTATATAAACTGAACGGGAAATTTTTGTCTCATTTTTTTTTTTTTTTTGTTTGTATTCATGTAACAAAAACCGAACCAATTACAATAAAAGAAATATTATCTGAGACAATACAAATCATCCGAAAGGATAGCGGCAATCAGAGTAATTTACTCACGGTGACGACATTCAATACAAATAATCTAAAAGTGTGAGCTTACCGAGAAGAAAAACATAGAAAACAAAAAAAAGCTTGAAAAAAAGAAACCAGAATCTGTTCAAAAAAAGACTGTACGCGCGCACTGTTAACGCACAAAATAACAAAACAAAAACCGAAAAACCTATTTATCAATCAATATTTGCGGTTTTATTCACCAAAATATTCGAAATAATCGAAGTAAACAAATCAACCAAATCACACACCTGTGTCACATAATACTAAAATGATGACAATGATGGAATCAACGACAACAATCGATTTAACCGAAACCGCTGCACCGCAAGCAACGTCAATCGAAGAAATTCACATTGAAACGATAGAAGAAAGGTTATATGTTTACATCGTTTTTTTTTTTTGTTTTTGTTTTTGTTTTTTTTTTTTTCATGTCTTTTTAAATACAAAATTTGTTGTTTGCATTGTTTTATCCCTCAAACAAATTTTCATTATCTTTATCTTTATACTGCATTTTCTGTAATTTGTGATTGAGTTTGATTGGTATATTTCGCATGAATTCAAAGTTCAAGAAAATGTGTGCCAGTCGCGCGAAAATTCGGCCTTTTTTTCCCCAACTATTTTACTCTTACATTTAAATCAAAGTGCTTGTTGTATGAATTTTGTTTTTTCCAATTTAAAAATTTCGCTTGAAAAAGAAAAAAAAAAAAAAACAACATAAAACCCAAAATGGAATCACATGCGAATCAAATGCATAGTATTTTTCCTAAAAGGTCATTCACAATCGTTGCCTGGTACACATTTATAATTAATGTGCACACAAAATTTCGTGACCTTTTCGTAACATTTGAATAAAAACGAAAAAAAAAAAAAAAAAAAAAAAAAACAAAAAAAAAAGCAAAGAAAAAATTGTGCTACGAAAATTTAAAATTTACATGAAATCATTCACGTGCAATTTCCTTGTATCGACAGGATTCTTGTGTTATTTTTTTTTTTTTTTCACTTTAAGTATCATGTTCATGTTTGTATTGTATATTTTTGTTTGTATTTAGAGGAGGAAAATAAACCTTCGGCACAGTGAAATATATAGTCGATATATTTACTCTATACAATGTGTACTTACTGTCGGTTTATAATAGTTTAAAAATGCGATCGAAATTCTATTGTTAAATTATTGATTCACACAATGTATTTATATAGTTTTGACAGTAACATATGATATTTTTCTCACTTTCTTACTCTTTGATGATTCACGCTCTCTTACTTCATCTGTCTCTTTCTCTCTCTTTCATTCTCCCTCTCTCTCTCCTCTCTCTCTCTTTCTCTCTCTCTCTCTCTCTCTCTCTCTCTCTTTCTCTTTCCATCTCTCCTTCTCTCTCTCTCTCTTTCTCTCTCTCTCTCTCTTTCTCTCTCTCTCTCTCTCATCTCTCTCTCTCTCTTTCTCTTTCTATCTCTCCTTCTCTCTCTCTCTCTCTCTCTCTCTCTCTCTCTCTCTCTCTCTCTCTCTCTCCCTCTCCGTTTCTCTTCCACTTCATCATTTGTTTATTTATAAATACACGAGCATCGATTCTCGGCTTTCGAAAAGAGATGAAAAAAAAAAAAAAAAAAATACATAAAAATTACCGTGCAAATTCTTGAATTGAATTTCATTGAAATAGTTACTTTTTTTCTGATAAACTAGCTACATTGTTACATTTAAAACATGTCTCCATATTGTCGTATTAGACAAATAATATATTATGACAGACAGACAGACAGACAGAGATTTCATTGAATTTGATTTGATATCCAATTCAAAATGATAGTTTCAATTGATGATAAACACAATTATCACCTGACTAAATAATAAAATGAAATTGCTCTGTGCAATAGATTCTGTGTGGGCGTGTGTATGTACCAAAATGATAAAGTTGATTTTTTTTTTTTTTTTATTGTTTCTTAGGCATATTTTTAAATGATTTCCATTAAGATAAGTGAATAAATTTTATTTTCGTTGAAAATCTCAACAACAACAAAAATCTCTCGATACCATGTTCGTTTGGAATTTTGTTAAAACAAATGCCAAGATTGAAGATAATATTCATTAACAATTGATTTATGAAATAAACATTCAAGCTAAAGTTTCCCTGAAACAGAGTAGAATGAACAAAAAAAAAAAAAAAAAAACACAACCAAACAAATATAAGTAAATTATATTAACAAATCCCTCGCGATGTGCTCAATAGTCGTCCCGATAATAATGTCGATTATTAAATCTGTTTATAAAGAACTTTCTCAATCTGTTCATCACGTATACATAACAGGCTAAATCATCAATTTTCTGCCTCTCTCTTTCTTTCTTTCTCTCTCTCCTTCTCTCTCTCTCTCTCTCACTCTCTCTCTCTTATTCTCTCTTATAGCTTTCGAAAACAATTCATTTCTATTTCGATCTGTACATTTATGTTATTGCTTATAAGTATAAACTACGTTTCACCCATTTCATTCATAATTGTTTTTTTTTTCCTACGTTTTTCTTTAATTATCAAAAACGTAATGGAACTTTTCATATTGTAATTTTTGCCATTTTTATACGTTTTTTTTTTTTTTTTTTTCTAATTGATTTGTGCATTTTAAGCAATTCAATATATTTTTTCTTAATTGTTGACACACCGGATGTATATATTGAATTGTGGTTCATTTGAAAATGGTGCACATTGAGTAACAATTTAAGAATGGTCGATGCTTTAGAAAAAAAAAAATGCGCACAAAAATATTGTGGAAAAAAATTTAATTTGTCCAAGGTGCGGTTTGCAATAGAAAATTTTCCTCATCGTTTGTCCTAAGTAAACTCATCCGATGAATCGCTCTATTTATTTTCAATCAAATTTCTAATCGATTAAATCGAAAACTAAATTGAAAATTTAAACAAACCACACCTAAATCGTTGAATACACATACATAATTTTATTTATTTATATTTTTTTTTTTTCGGTCTTTGTTGATAAATACAAAATGAATAACTGCCATTTAAAATGGCATCAATGTTGTTCGATGGGATCACATCGACCACTAATTCAACAACAATAAATGTTGTAGCAGCAGCAATAATTCAATTATCAAAGTTCAGCCGGCCACAAAACCTGAATTCATTCACACATCTCACATTTTTAGATTGCATTCATTTTTAAACGGAATTTTATCATGCATTTTTGTTTTTTCTCAACAATTTTCGCTACAAAAATGTAAAACAATTCATTTATCACGCAAGTACACATTTTTCTTGAAAAAAAAAAAAAAAAAAAAAAAAAAAAAAATACCGAATTACAACTGAAAAACTTTATTTAAACCAAAATGAAACGTGAAAATGTTTTTGTTAGATAATCGGCAATGAGTTTTACATTAATTAATATTTTGATGAATTTTGATTGATAAAATGGAATTACGTTCGATTGAAAGCTCATTAGGGGGGGAGGGGGGATGACGTTTGAAAGTGTAGAAAGGAAGGTGCTTGTGTTGAGGCATTGAAATTGAAATAAAACAAAAGAAAAAAAAAAAAATTATCAAATTCATTTTATGTTCACGTATAAAATATAAATGAAACCTGTCTGTGATTATTCGTTTGTGCGTTCATTCATTTACGGTCAATGTACGGAAATGTGTTGTTTACCAACATTGTGCATTGTTATTGCACGAAAAACAGTTCAAACTGTGAAGCATACTGCGATACACAGGGCTTAAAGAATGTTTTATAGATGAATTTTCCTTCTTGGGAGCTAAGCCACATATTGGATAAAAATTCATATGACATTGGCCTAATTCTGTCTTTTATTCTTCTTCTTCTTCTTCTTCTTCATTTTTTTCCCTTCTCCATTTCAAATACTTGTAGCACAAACTTGTTCCATTAATTTATTTTATTTTTTTTTTTTTTTTTTTTCAAATCCGTTATTGTTTCAAACCGGGCGAAGGCAAAACCATCAACGATATCGTGTTTAAGCATTTTGCATAATAATATGTAATTTATTCGCATATACTTTAAATTAGAATAAAAAGATGAAGGAAAATAAAATTTATTGAAAGAATGAAACACTGTGAATGAATTACATGATATACCGAAAGAAAGTTATAAAAGTAAGTTCTCTAATGACGATTTTATTTGATTAATAATATGTTTGCAAAAACAGAGGCTGCAGATTGAACAGAATGCAAACGGAAGCTAGAAAATCAATACAATGGTTGACGGACTATTTTCTGTTTTTTGTTTTTTTTTTTTTTTTGTTTTTTCTTTTCTAAGCATGACACATATTGGCTGTATATATATAGTGAAACAAGAGAAATTTTTGTGTCAAGTCTCTTTCGTTGAGCAAAATAAAACAATTATGGGTTTTAATACAGGGTCCCTTTTTTTTATTGTACTCTCACGAAAATTGATGACAAACTTTTTTTGATTGGGGAGTCTGTCTCTGTTTGCATTTTTCGACGAGATTCATTATGCATTTTTGACCGGAACTCATTATGAAGTCTAAGGCAACCCCTACTAAGTTCAACGGTATCTAAACCTTTGCAAACAAACTCATGTCGTTAGCTCAATTACTGTAAAATACGAAAATTTTACTGTTGTAAAAAACAAAAGCAAAAAGAAAACCAATAAAAAAAAAAGACTCGTTGTTTCTTTAAGCTGGAAATAATTTTTTTCAATTTAATTTGAAAATTGCCCAAATACACACAAACATTTTTAAAAATTGAACGTTAACTATTTGTGGAGGAAAAAAACTTGAACTTTTTCTATTCAATACACATTTTCTTACTTAATCGATGCTACAATGTCATACCTCCGCTGAAAGTTTATTCGCTTCAAAATTTTAAATACCATCTTGTGTACTTTATTAATTTACAGCGATTTTGTGCATCTTTCATGGTATGTTTACCATTTATTTTATAAACAGAAACCAAACCGGTTGTGTTAACAATACGTAATATCCAATTATTAAAAAAAAAAAAAAAAAAATTAAAAAAAAAATAAAAAATTAAAAAGAAAGAAATAAAGAACCAAAACAAAAACGATATTAAAACACACACGTAAAGAAAACAAAATAATTGCTCATTCTGTTGATATAGTAAAAAAAATATCCAAAAATAGATTATAATTTTTTTTTTCTATCATCATTTATAATGTGCATGTAATCATTTATTTGCATAAAATATCCGTATACAATTTCTCACAAAACGATATTAACATTCATCTGTTAATTTCAATGCAAGATAATGAATCAAGTTTTGCGCTTTTTATTTGTATTTGTTTCAATGGATTCAGTTGGTGGTGTCTGTGAAGAAAGTGCGCATTATGTGCGGCTAAAGTCCAAATTGGATGAGAAAAAGAAAAAAAAAAAAAAAAAAAATTACGAATTGAAATGCATGTTTACAATGGCGTTTCGCAACCAATCTGCACTCACCTAAATTCATAGGAAATGAACATATGCTAAAGCTAAGTTTTTTTGCGAAAAAAAAAGCAGAATCTCTAAATGATGGAATAAACAATTGACGCAAATAAAAAAATGATCAAAAAACCAGACTTAAAAAAAAAAAACATTTTCAATAAAATCTCCAACTCAATTTGAATCATATGTATAAACAATGGCTATTATTCTCACAAGATGATTTGTTTTTTTTTTAGTCTGTATTTGGCCTTTTTTTTTTGACCGATTCTGATTTCACCCACTGATTTCAACGTTTCTTAAGAAATTATTATATGATAATTGGATTTATTGTGTCACTAATAAGTTGGAGTTAGAAAAGAAAATCAACTACAACATACCATTTATTGCTTTGAGTTAAATTTAGTCTGGAAATAAACTAATGAAAATGCGGAAAAAGAAACACAAATAGTAAGAAAGAGAGAAAGAGAGAGAGAGAGAGAGAGAGAGAGAGAGAGAGAAGGAGAGAGAGAGAGAGATAGAGGAAGAGAGAGACAGACAGACAGAGAGAGAGACAGAGAGAGAGAGAGAGAGAGAGAGAGAAAGAGAGAGAAAGAGAGAGAAAGAGAGAGAGAGAGATAGAGAGAGAGAGAGAGAGATAGAGACCATATTAGATTAACTCAAGAAAACAAAAACGTTAAATTGCGCATTAACTTCAATTCAAGCAATTTTTTGGCAGCTAATAAGAACAAGTATGGCTTCTGTAGCTTTTCTTTACACATCATTTTGATGACCATTCATTTTTGATGACAAAGAATGTTTCAAAACGCAAATAATATTGCATATTTTGATGGTGAATCAGAGAGTGTGAGAGAGGGTAAGAAAGAGAGAGAGAGAGAGAGAGAAAGAGAAAGATAGAAAGAAAGAGATAGAATGAGAAAGTGAATAGAATGAAATATAAAGTGAAGAAAAAAGAAACTGGTAAATAACCTTTTGTTATACTTTATTATGACCGATTGATTTGTGATAAAAATCCATTAGATTTACCATTATTTTTCTCAATTGACAACCGGCCATCAAGTCGATCCATGGTCGTTGTTTTTTTTTTCCATTTATCCTTCGATTTCGATTTATGAAAAGAAAAACACGTGTTATTTTGTTGTCAAAAATTCGTTTATCAGATATATTATAAATTACGTCACATCAAACACATCAATGCGTTTTCCATAATCTTGATGTCATTGAATAAATATTGTCTATATAAAATGTTATTCATTGCCATTGTCATTGTCGCTCTACGTGAGCTGAGTCACTGCGTGTCTTTTTGAATATTCTCGTCAATTATTATCAATAGAAAACAATTACAAAAGAAAATTATTGACCATGTGAATAAACGGATTTCAATATATATATCCATTTTCAATGGAATTCAATATATTTTCACGCATATGCGTATGTATTCATAATATAACATCAATTATCCATCTTTGCTACATGTTGTTTGATCTAATGTGTTTTCATGATAATAATGTGTTGTTGTTTTTGTTTTTTCTTGAATTTTTATTTTCAAACGTCATTTGGATAAACTGATAAATGTCAAATTAGATAGAAATGGCCTGTTACCCATACAATTTAATAACAATAATCACATGCGTATTATTTCTTTCATTGAATTGAATTGACCTTAAACGAAAGGAAAAACAGAATGAAATCCTTTTCTTGTTCTTTGTTATTGTGTCACATTAATCACGTAAAAAGCATTTTGAAGTAATAAAGATAATTGAAGTGCATTTTCATGCCAATGTCAATTTGTTTGTCAGTACTTTGTATACCCACTATAGGGGGAGCAAGTAGGAAGAAGGTGTATGTGTGTGTGTGTGTGTGTGTGTATGTGAAGTTCACCATTCATAAGAGAAGAACATCGAAAAAGATCGAAAATGTCCTTAAAGCAAATTTCCGGTTGTAAAATTTAAAATATATCGTTTTGCCATTTATGCCATTGAAAAAGGTCATGCTCATTCAGATTGCTTTGAATATTTGTTGCTTTTGTCCATTTTGAAATCATCCTAACCTTAGATTAGATGAACAGCTTTCACAAAATAATCATATCTTAATGCAAACGATTTTTTATTTTGTCGTTCAGATCCATTCATTATGTGCAAAGACACACACACACACACACATGCATAGACACAGACACATTTTCATATTAAAAATCGATCGAAATATATTCTCTCACTTTTATTTAACATTTCAGACACAACACGCATATTTCCATTTCAACCAATTAATTTTGTTTTCGCCTTTTCTTTTCTTCCTCTCTCTCTCTGTTTGTCTTTTTCCATTTGGTAATTTCCTGTCATCGGACCGTGACTTTTCCAATGAAAGCAGATATGAACGTTTATTGAGACGTGCACGCACCGAGGATTTGACCGAAGTATCGGGCATTGGATGCTTATATCAGAGCGGTGTCGACCGTTTGGGTCGTCCAGTTGTTGTATTTTGTGGAAAATGGTTTCCCGCACATAATATCGATTTAGAAAAAGCGCTTCTATACTTAATTTACTTACTTGATCCAATTGTTAAGGGCGATTATGTTATTGCATATTTTCACACGTTAACCAACTCCAATAATTATCCATCGCTTCACTGGCTTAAAGAGGTGTACAGCATACTTCCATACAAGTAAGTATATTTGAAAGTAGTACACACACACACACACACACACGTTCAATGTGTAATCTAAAACATTTCCGAAATCATATTCCACCAAAAAAACAACGAACGATCGATTGATTATTTTGTTTATTTTCAGGTATAAGAAAAATTTGAAAGCCTTTTACATTGTGCACCCAACATTTTGGACAAGGGTAAACATTTCCTCCGTCTATGTTTTTTTTTTTTTCTTCATTTCTTTCTTCATTTTTATTTTCATTTTTCGTAATTCTCATTCATTTTGTATATGATTTTCTATTTTTTCTTTAGATGATGACATGGTGGTTTTTAACATTTATGGCACCGGCAATTAAATCCAAAGTTCATCAATTACCCGGCGTTGAACATTTGTACGCGGTTATGACAAGAGATCAATTAGAAATTCCAGCCTATATTACTGAATATGATATGGCGGTAAATATATAATCAAATTTGATCAATTCAATATGATAAATTCATCAATTTTGTTTATTTTTTTTATTTTTTTTTTTTTTTTCTCATCAATTTTCTCATATTAATCATTTTCGATGATTCTTTTTTTTTTCGATGCAGACAAACGGCCTTCATTACTTCCAACCGGTCACACGTCAAACGCCTGAACTCTAAATTAACGGTTTATAATTATAATTCATACTGACTGGACGAGAAGAAAAACATCAAAAAAAAATAAAATAAAATATTTTTTTTTTTTTGTTCAAATTCAATTTATCCAGTGTTTGGCGAACATGAAAATAAAAAACAAAGCAAATTATTTAACATATAAACGCGAATAATCTAATAAACACCGATTTTGTTATTTTGTTTTCATTTCTAATAGAAAAATTCAATACAAATATAAAATGCATATATATACTTATATATATATCTATATTTATTAGATAAAAATTATGCGATAAACAGAAAGAGAAAGAGAGAGAGAGAGAGAGAGAGAGAGAGAGAGAGAGAAAGAGAGAAAGAAATGCAAATGGGAACAGGAATATGGAATAAAATTTAAAAAGAAAAAAAAAAATTATTAAATTGTTAAATAATGAAGAGAATTGAATTGCTTTGGATGATTTGTTGATAATTGGTATGGTTGAGCGAAAAATTGAAATAGTAAATGAACGAATGTACAATAGTAACACCGTTTTATAATATGGCGCCACAGGTTTAGCAAAAAAAAAAAAAAAAAAAAGAAGGGAAAATAAAAACCTGTATTGTGAAGCACTGGTCGCCATCACCGCTATCACCCTCTTTCCCTCACTCTGCAGTGCACCCATTGTTAATGCGCGATTGAACAATTTGTATTGCAAAACCAGTACCTTGAAACTCATCAAAAGCATTGTCAAAGTTAACTGAACATTTTAGAATTTACTTTTTTAATTTTTTTTCTCTGTGAAAAACAGTCACAATGAAATCAACAAGTGACGAGCAATGAAAAAAAAAGCAAAAAAAAAAAAAAACTTAAATAATGAAAATGAAAAACAATTCAACTTAATTCAAAATAAAAAAAAAAAAACTTAAACGCAATATTAAAGTAGCTCGAAATAAAAGAAACCACCAGAGAACATTCGTTTTTTTTTTTTAAGTCTTTTTCTTTTTTCATTAAATTGTAGAAAACAAAATGCAGAAAAAAAAAATGTTATCGAACTTAGGATATTTTAGAAAATCGTTGAATTGATGCCACCACCGCATTTTTCCCAAACTTTGCATTCACTTACATAGGAATATGAATAGAGCTTGAAGCAGTTTGTTGAATATATTTTCGCCAAAATAAAAAAAAAAAAAAAAAAAAAAAAAAAAATGCAAATTAAGGAAAAAAAAGTAAAAACAAAAAAAAAATAAAATAAAATAAATAATTACATAGATGCAACGTTTATCAATCACACTTAGTGTTTCCGACAGAAAACCAACAACATCAAATCTATTACAATTATTATGATAAAGGAAAATTATTCAGTTAAGTTTTGACAAACCAACAAATTATATTCGATGAACAAGAAGCTAAGAAAGATGGAAAAAAAAAAAAAAAAAAAAAATATAAGAAAATTGATTTAATCAAAAGCAACAAAAACTTATTCCAATTATAATATTCCAAATTAATTTCTGTTTTCAATTGTTTTTTCTTTTTTTTTTTTGTTTTCAATAGAAATTCCAATTTAATATTGAAATGAGTTATCTAAATTGTTGAATTAAAAGAAGAGACAAAAAATGTATGAATATTAAAACATTATATAATTATGTTGTAGTTTATATTATCGCCCGAACATTAAAAAACGATATCAGCACATTTGGTTGCTACTCGAATGTTCATTTTGTATATCTCAAGCGAATAGAAACAATTCAAAGCGTTAATTGCATAACTTTTTGTTTTTCTCTTCTCTTTTTTTTTTTTGAAATTTTGAAGATAGAAAAAAAAAAATCTTTTTTAATTCATTATTTTCATTTTTGGAAATTGGGCTGTTTTTATCCTATATGTTAAAAGGATTTATATAATTAAATTAAAAAAGAAAAACAAACAAACGAAACAATTTGAACAATGTTTATATATAATATATTTAAAATGAGATAAAAAAAAATTGAAATAATTAACACAGACAAAAAAAAAAAATTGCTAATAAATCTTTTGATTATGTCTTATGTTGATCGAAAAGAGAATGTTTGTAATATGAAGGTGCACAAATTGCACTAAACCCCATATTTTAAACGAACGCAAAAAAAAAAGAATATATATATATGAAACATCAACAACAATCGCCTAAATGTTGTTATCAATCCGTTTTCGCTTAAAAGAAAAAAAAAAGCAAATTTATGATTTCAAATAAATTTAGAACTATCAAACATAATTTAAAAAAAAAAAAAACAACAACAATTTAACAACCAAATATTTTAGAGGAAACAAAATAACAAAAAAAACCACGTTAAAGCTAAAAAAAAAAAAAAAAAAGTTTAGAACATATGATAACGTACTAGGGAATGATGCGGTAAAGTATTCTTCTCATCATGAATCGACTCAAATTCTAACACTTATGTCTTCGGTGTGTTCATCATCGATCCTTGTTTATTTAATTTTATCAATGCAGAAAAAGAAAGAAAAAAAAAAAAAAATTAAAAAAAAAAAATGGAAGAACAATCACATATGTTACGTAATTCAAAATTTTCCATGGAAATTCACATTATTCATGATGCTCCAAATTCGAATATGGACATTTAATCAAAATGAATTTACGGAGAGCTTCAATTATTTCCACATACACACACAAACATACATACACACACATGCAAAGCAAAGCAAAGCAAAGCAAAAAAAAAAATAAAAAAATAGAAGAAATTACAAAATGTGTGCGATTACAAAGTGATCATCGATTGTGAAGATACTTACACTGTACTTCCATCATTAGATTTATTCTTATGAAAATTTATAGAGGGATTACCAATGGTTAAAACTTTTTAATTAAGAAAATAAGAAAAAAAAAAAAAAAACTATGAAAATCATTTTCGAGCAAAAAAAAAAAAAAAGTTTATCTTAATATTAACTAATTCTTTTTTGGTTATGTTTTAATAATACTTAGTTCAGTTGAACTAGAATTTAATCCTTAAAAAAAATCATTAAAAATAAAAAATTCTTTGAATGAAAGAAATCAAAATAACTTCTAAAAAATATTTACATAAAAAAAAAAAAAAAAAAAAAAAATTGAAAATAAAATATGAAAAAAAAAAAAAAAAACTTGATATTGGCTGACCACATGACATTTCATTTCTTTTTCTTCTTTAGTTGAGAACCACCAGTTAGTTCAGTTTTAGAACTAATTACAACAATGTGAGAATAAATTATCTGAAACGTTTCAATCATCTGCTGATTTTTTTTCAGTCACAATTTTTTTTTTTTTTTCGTTTTTTTTTTTCTCTAAAGGAAATTACATTACACTAGCCATTCAGTATTGTCAACAGGAGAGCTATATAGAAATGAATAGATAGAGGGTAAACATAAAATATATACACAACATACAGAGTATGACCATGTGGTCAGCCGAACTATGTACTTGACAAAAACATTTTTCATTTTTTTTTTTTTTTTTTTTTTTTTTATTATTAATTAGCTAACAATTTTGCTATTTAACTTGATTAAGTGAAATGAAAAGGAAAAATTACAATATGTGTTATCTAATAGTTAAGAATGAAAAATTATATTGAAACTATGGATTATATTTACAAGAAAAGTAAAATAAAATGAATAAGCTAATTGAAAGCAAATAAATAACAACCAAATGAGTGAATAAAATAGAAAATCGATCTATAAACAAACAAACAAATGAACACAGTCCATTTCGTCCGCCAAACCTCTCCCATCCCCCCTCATCTCCCATGTTTAATTAGATATTTCAATACCTAACATTCGTACATACTGCTATTGCACTCACATTCTATAAACATGTTTGCAACACACATAATTAAAAGATAAAATAAATAAATAAATAAATGAAATGACATTTATTTGAGAGAAACAAAAAACAACAGATATTAATAAATAACGGTAATTTCTGACAAAAAAAAAAAAACATACATACAATATGAACCTTCTTTTTTTCTTTTCGCAAATGAAGAAAAAAATAAATCACAAACATACATACACCAACACACATAAACACACACACACACACACACACACACACACACACACACACACACACACACACACACACACATGGATCTTTTTTAATCTTGCACGTTTGAGAAGCTTCATCACCACAAATTTAAAAAAAAAAAAAAAAAAAAAAAAAAATTGTTTACATAACAAAAATCGCTTTTGCTGCTCCATAATATGAATAAAATATATTTACACCAAACTACAACTAACATGGTATGAAATTCAGTATGCACAATTATTTACAAAAAAAAAAAAAAAAATTATACAACCGACGAAAAATACTCATGAATTTCTGTAGTCAATTTTGTTCTTATGCTAAACAAAAAAACGTTTTTTCTTAATTTTTGTCACTTGTTTTTATCTCTCTTTCTCTATCTTTTGAAAAATATAAATCTAAATTGTAGAGAGAAAAAACGTAACCCCCTCCCCTGGGGAGTTACCCTTTGCCCTACCAAAAAAAAAAAAAAAAGAAACAAAAAAAGAGAAAAATAAATCCAGCCGATGGTCCCGTACTGAAAGACGCTGTAGTTTCTGTGTAAATAAACATTTTATCAAATCAATCATCATTCCAATGGAATGACGACAAAACAGTTACATAGCATATATGACAAACGGAGAGCATAAATAAAATATGATGATAAAAATGAAGAAAATAAATTTAAAGCAAAAAAGAAAAAACAAAAAGCAGAACAAGTAAATATTGTTGAATGTATTAAGAGCATGTATATTTTTGTGTGCAGCTATTATAATTGATATATTGACAGCGTGACCAAGTTACAATAATTGAATTAGATTGCAAAACAGACAAACATTGCATTTAAATACCATTTTACTGCTTATTGATTAATTATTTTCATATTATTTCCAAATCAATTGTTTCCATTTGTTTTTTTTCGATTGATTTTCATCACATTCGTCTGTCTCTTGCATGTCAAAATTAAAATTTTACGTTTTTATGGAACTGTTTTGAGGTTCGATAGTTGTTCAGTAATTTTTATGCATCAATTTGTTGTTTTTAGCTCAGGGAAAAAAAATAGTTGAAATGAGTTAAAAAAAAAAAATAAAAAATATAATAAAATATGTAAAGCCTCGTTATAGAATTTGTGCTGTAGAGACAAAAAAAAAAAAAACAACAACACAATGAAATCTTAACCCACAAAATGTAACCATGCCTAGCGTCCACAAGTTCTCTACAATATATATTAATATATATATACATATGAATATATATAATGTTCCAATCATTTCATTGTTGAAGCAAAAATAAAGAAGCAAAAAAAAAACCAAAAAAAAAAAAAAAAAAAAAAATTACAAAAACCTTAGAGAAAAAACACACATGTAGTTGCATCGTGATTATAGAGAAAAAATACACTGTGAATACCTCTTGGCCTAAATATTGAATATGAAAAATCAACAGAAACTCATGAGTCAGTCGCTTTGAAACGAAAGCACTCCAAGAAGATTTTCTTTCTTTCTTTCTTTCTTCTTCTTTTTGTTCATCTACATATGATCGCGCTTTGCAGCTTTTTTTCCTCACATTTAACTGCACATTGAATCAATCTATACAATTCAGATGATTGTTATCTAATTAATTATTTCGGAATGTGCCAATTTTTCATTTCTAAAAATGACTTTTCATTTTATTTTTTTTTATTTCCTAATCTTGATGAATATAACTATACATTATATATTTCCCCATGTTTGTAGAGTCAAGCCTGAATGAATTTTTAAAATCACACATACACATACACATTCATATCTGTTAAAAAAAAAAAAGAGAAACGTTTTCTTGATTCTTGAATGAAATGAATCCCTTGTTTCATTGAGAGAGAGAACTGAAAAAAAAAATCCACAATTTACAAAAACACCACAAGTTTTCAAGCATTCTGATTAGACCTTCTTTTCACCCTTCCCTCCAAATGAAACACATAGACACATACAATTCATTATTAATTTACTAAATGTGAAATGGCTTTTTAATAATAAAAAACAAAAAAAAAAAAAAAAACTACAAAAAAACGTATTACAAAAATCAATCTCTTAACTAGCGAATTCATTCATTATAAAATCGATGAAAATGAAAAGAACATAGTAACATTTTAAAATTGCAATTAATGGATATATCAAACAAAATAAAAATAAAAATAAATACCATGGACACACAATATATACACAAAAACACACATACAATGCTCATTAGCTATTTACACAGGTGTAAACAAATATGAAACATTTGTTAATTTTAAAAAAAATTTAACAACCAAACATGAATGATGAATGATGAACAAAAGAATATGAAAATAAAAGAAAAAAAAAACAAAAAACAAAAAATGATGTAAATCCTCACTGATGTATAGAACAAATTGAATGATATAAATGATTATAAAGAAGGAAGTACCAATTTTGAAGCATGAATGATGACTTGAAGAATGGGGAAACAAAGAAAATTTATAGATTAATTCTTAAATTGCAACAATTATGATTGTTTTTATGAAAAAAAAAGAATGATGAATAAAATTACCCTTTAAATCTAAATATGTTTGTGCATTTTTTTTCACGATTTAGGTTCAATTCCCTTCATCTCTCATTGGAAATGTATTTCTTTTTTTATTATTGTTCTCTCATTGAAAAAGTGTCTTAATGTTTTTATGTTCTTATTGAAAGTGTCGATATTAACGAATTCATTGACAGTTGCATCCGTCACAATCAGTATCATTTGTTATTAGCATCTTAATCAAAAGTACTAAATTGTTTGAATGTCATTGTATTGGTTCATTACATTTATGTTTGAGTCAAAGAAAGAAAAAAAAAAAAAAAAAAAAAAAACAAATGTAAAAATAGTACACCGGCTTCAAACGTAAATAACAATGGTACTAAGTGAAACAGATCTGACGTTTTTACTCTGTATAAACTCAAACACTTACACACACACACGTGCGATAAGCCGATATGATATTTGATTAGCTCAAAAAAATCGAATCAAATCGAATTGAAATCTTATCTTGTCAATGTGTGAAAACGGTTCCTTTTGTTCAACTTAGGTAGGTGTATCATTTATTTACAATTTAGTGTTCAGTATCATTTTGGTTCAGCAACGGTTTGGCATGTGTTCTATTTTCTATCGGTATTTTTGTTTAACCTAAATTTGTCGTTTGTCATCTCAGTGTGCGCGGGGCAACGGCAACGGCGACGACATCATTCTGTGTGCTGTTTCGTTTTTTTTTTTTTTTCTCTTTCTAAGAGAGAGACTCATTGTTCTTTTCTCACTTTGTTCTTTCGTTGAAACCTTAAAATTGAATTTATTACAATGGAAATTCGATGGACATCATGGTGGAATGTGCCGATGCATCGTCGTTTAGAAGTATTTTCAGCGGCATTTGCAATGTTTGTTGCACTGGCACTTGGCCCCATTAGTCTTATCACTATGATCTATTTGCTGGTAATGAAATACACACGTAAAAATATAAAACGTGTTTTCATCATTCATAGAGTTCAAACTAAATGTTTAATCGTTAAATTCCATTTATTTTGTTTTTTTTTTCTTTTTTCTTTTTTTAAATTGAAATTCTAGTACACAGGAAGTATTTATTCAAAAGCCATTTGTACTCTGTACTTTGCATTTATTTATTATGATCGAAATGCCGGTGATAATGGTGGCCGTGGTGTCGGGTAAGTTGAACGTGTTTTTTTTCTTCATTCTTTTCGTTTGTTTTTCATTTTCAATCGAATCAGTTGCTTCAGAAATGTCACTTTTGTTTTTAGTAATAAATGGTTTCGAGAATGGTGGACATGGAAATATTATTTAAATTATTTTCCAATTGATTTGGTGAAAACAGTTGATTTACCGGCCGATCGCAACTATTTGATTTGTCTATTTCCACATGGTGTTTTATGGTAAGAATTTTTCAAATTTAAATTTTAAAATTTCGAAAGAAAAAACAAACATTATTTCCTCTCTCTCTCACTCTCTCTCTCTCTCTCTCTCTCTCTCTATCTCTCTCTATCTCTCTCTTTCTCTCTCTTTCTCTCTCTCTCTATCTCTCTCTTTAATTGGTCATCCAGTCAAGGAGCGTTTGGTAATTTCGGTTCAAACTTTTCAAAATGGTCAACACTATTCCCGGGCATACGTTCAAAATGTACAACATTAGGTTATCATCATTATTTGCCAATAATGCGTGAATTGATTCTCAATTGGGGAATGTGTTCAGCATCGGCAAATTCATTGAATACATTACTAACACAATCGAATAATCCAAATGATGAATCAAATAAAGATGGTTATACATCGAATGCTCCAGTTTTATTGGTTGGTTGTATACTATTTACGATATTTGTTCAGAATATTCAAAATAATTTATTTTCTTTTCTTTTCTTTTCTTTTCTTGACCATTGTCAGGTTGGTGGTGCACAAGAAGCATTATCAGCATATCCAAATCAATATAAATTTGTATTGAAAAATCGAAAGGGATTTGTTAAAATGGCATTAAAAACGGGCGCACCACTTGTACCAGCTATTTCATTTGGTGAAAATGATGTATTTGAACAAGTTCATCATGCGCCTGGTTCAATAGTTCGAACCATTCAAGATACAATGAAAAAGCATACAAAATTTGCGCCAGTACATTTAGTTGGCCGTGGTTTTCTTCAATATAATTTTGGTGTTATACCACGACGTCATCCAATTACAACTGTCATCGGTGCACCAATTCATGTGGAAAAAAATTCAAATCCAAGCAATATCATAATTGATGAAATTCATGACACATTTTGCAAACATCTTACCGAATTATTTGAAACACATAAAAGCAAATATATTAAGAATTATGAAAATATTCACATTGAAATTATTTAGAAAAAAAACCACATTTTACTTTTTTTTTTTTTTTTTTTTTTTTTTTTTTGTAGTAATACAAACATAATTTTTTTGTTAGGAATGAATTTTTCTATAAAATAAAAAATAAGTTTTCAATGTATAAAACATAAAAAAAAACACGTTTCAATTGAACATGACAAAGTTCAATAAGCTTGACATATTATCGCAACGCACCTTTGATTATTGCAATAACAAACCATATATTTTGAATCTTATCGTTCGAGTGTCTGTTATAATTTTTTTTTTTTTTTTTTTTTTGTTTTTAAATACTCTTTGCAATTGTTTGTATATGTCACTTGTGTAAATAGTGACTAAACAACAATGTGTATTCAAACGTAGTAAAAAAGAAAATAGAAGAAAAAAATAATAACAAACTTATCATTTTCATCGCTTGCATTAACGGACATTGAATTTTATAGCAAACAAGTAGTATAGCTGTACCACTTTAATCCACTTTTCTATGTATTAGTTAATCGAAATTCACACGTACTTATTCAGTAGCTATACTACTCAAACATTCGGTTAGATTTGTCAATGATATGAAAATTGTGGATATTATGCAACTTATACTGTACCATATACGAGAAATACGTTGTCATTAAATAAGAGGAAATTGTTCGGTTCACTGTATGCGGTTTACTGTATGCTCTCTATTTCGTCAATAATTGGTATTGATAAATTGTTTGAGAGTGTCAAATTGAGTCCAAAAAATCCATGACATGTCGAAATTCATGACAAAATTCAATTGAGAATATGCCATTTGGGTTAGTGTCAAAACAAACTTTTAATAAAAATTGAAACAATTTTCTTTTTTTTTTTTTGGCATAAACCGCTCTTCATATGATAACTGAAGAATTTATTTGATATAAATATGAATTAATTGTGTTAAAAATAACTGTTATTGATTAAATAAAAAAAAGGGGAAAAAGATGATAGTTTATTAGTATTTATCTATTTCGAGATCGTCCCAATCGTTGAATAAAGCAGCCTTTGAATGAATTCAATCGTACATCGATTTCTCCTTCTTCCAGCTACAAACAAATTTTGAAAGACCAAATAAAATGCGTTTTTTTTTTTTGTGAAAATAATTAAATCAATAATAAGATGTTAGTTTTTAAGCACCTCGTCTATTTCATAAATTTCCTGATAACATGATGGTGATATACATTCTCGAACACATCGTACACGAGCTATTCTTGCCAATGATTCACATCTTTTGCTTTGATCACAAGCTGATTCAAATTCACGATATGATAATTCCTGAATCATTTAAATAAAATGATGAATTTCGTTTGATTTATTTTATGGCTCAATGAAATAATATTTACAATAAAAATCAATAACAAAAATAAAAAAAAAAAAAAAAAAAAATTAAAAAATTCTTGTCGTTCTTTCGTACATACATTTTTGCTTGTCTCCTTGTAATCGTATTCAGGAAAATGAAAAACAACATCGGCATTTCTGTCAGCTAATATTAATACCGTACAATCAATAATAATAAATAATAAAATTACTGGAACACTTTTTAATTTCGTTTGATTCACTTGAAATACAAACATTTTGAATGGAAATCAATCCTTTTCTTTTTTGTGTTGTTTGTTTTCGTTTTGTTTTATTTTGTTTGTCAAAATACTTAGAACAGATTCATTTACTTGTCAACATATAATTTATTCTGCGCATGCTCTTAAACCACAATCCATTCAATGGGATTTGTGATTTGAATTGTCTTATGGACTATTGACAACATAACAACCGTTGACATTTTTGTTTGTTTTCTCCTATACGTTGTTCTTTCTCATATTTTTGTTGTTTTTTTGTTTTTGTCAATTTTTGTTTAATTTTTTTTTTTTTTTCTTGTCATAATGTTAACAAAGATGAAAATTTCCTCGATAAATTCTCGAAAGAAAAAAAGATCTATAAATCTTTATTTGGAAATCTTTATTCATATGAAAAAAAAAAAAAACATTCATCTAACTAATTTGTGTCTTTTTGAACAATCAATGTGAGCGAAAAATTGCATCAAATCAAACACTGGTGCCATTTGCTTGAAAATAATTAATTTAATTAACTAATTGTGTAAATTGTTATTTGGAATGACTTTTCTTTGTTAGTAAAATTATTAAATGTAATATTGTTGTACTATTTATGAATCCAGAGCTTCAACTTATGCTGCATGATGATTTGGTATTTTTTTTTTCATTCTTTTTTTCTTTTTTTTTTTTTTTTGTATTCATTATGGATGCAGTATAACTTGTGGTCGATTGAATGTTGAGATTTTTTTTCTGGAACATTGCATCGATTTTTATGATGCCTTGTATACGTATACAAAGATGAACATTACGATTGCCAGAAGTATCATAGAACCAATCACGATGATGCGTGATAGCATCTATTCAAAGAAAAAATAAATTAAAAATTTTTAATTTTAAAAAATGAAAATGTTTTTCGAGACGAATATACCTTATCTTGCCACTTTCGATTGGCAATGCACTGTTTGTACGGCATATGAGTGAATGAGACAGAATTATATAAAGGAATCCAGAAATTTGGAAAGATGCGATATAAAAAATCGTCAAGAATTTTACGTAATCGATACGATTTGCTTCTTACTAAATCTCGCATCTGAAAATTTAAAAATAATTCACATGAAAAAGATCAAAAATAAAATAAAAAATACAAGGAAACAGAGAATATTTCATTTGAATTTAAAATGAAACAAACCTCAATGTAATTGTACATAGCCAAATCGCAAATAGCTTGAGCATCTTGCCATCGAGAATCACTAAATTCCTTTAATGCCAAGTGAAAATGATTGTGATGTTGTTCAAGAATTTGACTGAGAATTGTACAGTCTTCAAAACCTGCATTCATACCTTGGCCATAAAATGGCACCATAGCGTGAGCTGCATCACCTGCATAAGGTAAGAATCAATATAAATATATAAAAATCTATATATAAATAGAAATTGTTTGCAAATATGTCAAATTTCATGGCTTTTCTGCCCCTAGGACTTACCCATTAACAAAACATTTGGTTCAACGTATGTTGGACGACACTATTTTGATTGAAACCATCATAAAAATATTTTGAAAAAAAAAAAGCAATTATTCTTGGTCAATTAGAAATTTCGAAGAAAAAATTAATCACTCTACCTTAACAGACATTAAATATTGTGGTGTTGCTTTAAAGTAGTCGTCTAATAGGCGTTTTTTACCAATCAAATCAATTGCATCCGGAAAATATTCAGTGAAAAATGCCAATAGTTCATCAAATGTTTTTATTGCTTGGAAATTTGAAAATGGCATAAACAATGTGACCGTGTATGATTTGTCTTGATTTGGCAATGCAATCATCATAAATTTTCCACGTGGCCAAATATGCAAGTAATTCACCTCCATTTGGTACTGAAATGATGGCATTTTTTTCAGGAAGAGAGAGATAGAGAGATAGAGAGATAGAGAAAGAGAGAGAGAGAGAGAGAGAGAGAGAGAGAGAGAGAGAGAAAGAGAGAGAGAGAGGGAGAGGGAGAAATAGAGAGAAAGAGAGAGAGAGAGAGAGAGAAAGAGAGAAAGAGAGAAAGAGAGAGAAAGAGAGAGAAGGAGAGAGAGAAAGAGAGAAAGAAAGAGGGAGAGAGGGTGAGGGAGAGGGAGAGACCGAAGGAGAGACAGAGAGGAAGATAGAAAGAGGGGGAGAAATAGAGGTTAAAAATTATTTGTAAAATTTATAAAGAATTAAAATTTTTACTTCTCCATTGAGAGGTGGTATGCACAATTCAATATAGCCATGATCAATGTATGTTTGACTAAAATCAAATCCAGGAGTTTGCATCATATGACGACGCACTGTGCTGAAAATGCATGAAAACCATTTTAATATTGAAATTTTCAAACTTTTTTTTTTATGTTGTACCTGAATGCTCCGTCACAGCCTACAATTAAATCACCAGTAGCAGTCTCAGCCAGATTTTCTTTTTGACTATCAATTCATTGGTTATATTTTATTTCATACATTTTTGTTTTTCATTTTATTTATTTCATTTTCAATCAAAATATTTATTAATACTCACTTATGAAACACCAATTGTCGTTGGCGTATCTTTGCCGATATTAGTTTTTTATTGAAATTCAAATGAATATTTGGATATCGTTCAGCCTCTGGAAAATATGTTAAAATTTGGATAAAAATTTTATCAGAATAATGATTATCAATAAAAATGATTCAAAACGAATGTAACGTCTTAGCAATTGTGAATTACAATATTATTTCATCGAATAAACGAATCATAAACTTGTTCATTAGTTTCCAACAATTTAGTATGAAAAAACGTAATTTTCTCAATAATTTATTATGAATAAAAAAAAAAAATAATTATCTTGAAAAATGCAAATAACATATTGACATCACGTGCCTTGATTAGTGTACAATAAGATATATTGCGTGAAATATTTCATATTCCATAAATTTTCTCAATTGAAAAATAAATTAACTCACCATTCAATAGTATTTCATTTAAATGTTTCCGTCCAACTGAATAAATACACTAAAAATATGATAAAAAGCAGCATTGATTATTGTTCAATTAAAATCAATTGTTCGTTAATATGTAAATAATATATAATTAAAAATGTGAATGTTCATTTGCATTTGCATTTGTATGCATGCAATTAATTAAAAAGAAAAAAAAAAAAAAAAAAAATAATTAAATAAACACGGATATTAAATGCACCTGATTTGTGTTTGGATCATAAGGTACAGCTTGCCTACCACCATTGAGATCATGTAGCATTCGTCCGCGCATCGGTATTCCATGCTCCAAAATTTTTTGCTCCAAACCAATTTGAGCTAGAGCCCTACGTCCTCGCACCGATAATGCCAAATTTATACTTCGACCTTGAACCAATTCAGCTGTACGAATATCTAAATATTGAAATATCAAAAAAAAAACTATCAATTAATTATGTTTGGAAAATTACAAATAATTTCAACATGCATTGAATATTAATGGAAAAATTAAATCAATTATTGATGAAAAGTTCAGCATGCAATGCATACCTTCTCGATACTCATACAAATGAACATCGTGGCCCTTTTTTGCAAAATGTAATGCAGCCAATGATCCAACCTATGGATTTGAAAAGAAAAAAAAAAAAAACAAAACATTTCACTTGATGAAATCATGCGTCAAACACATTATTCCCTTAAAGTCATGTGATGGCAACATTTTAAAATCGCAAAAAAAAAAAACGAAAACAAATTTGCCGGAAAAATTGCGTTGCTAAAGAATTCGTATTTTATTTGTTTTGTCAAAATGTACGATAAATATCATTTTTTTTTTTTTTTTTTTTATGATCACCAATAAAACGATTGTTGTCCATTGTCTCGTAAACAAATCTTATATCCAGATAAAAAAATTGATACATTTGTTTATTTTGTTCATGTGAAAAATTTAAATAAACAATTCAATTTCATTCATCTGCACTGTCAACATGAAATATTGGAATAAAAAAAGTCTTAGTCTGTGAGATTGAAATAGTCTTTCTTCTGTTAAATCCACAAGAATTGATAAAAAAAAAAAAAATATGACGTTTTATTTTACCGATGAACTTTGGATTCATATTGAAAGAAATTGAACGATGCGAATGATGCTTTTATAAAAATAAAATGATACTTTTCACAAACAGTTTTAAATTTCAACACTTTATATCGAATTTATTCCACTTAGTTACCATGTTCAATGAATGAGATTCGAATGGGATTTAAAATTCCGAATATTTCATTGTTTTTTTTTTTTTTTTTTTCAGACGAATTATTCACTTTAAATTGAATGTTTTATTTCAAAAAATTTAAATTAATGAATTTTGCACTTTTTTAAAAAAAAAAATCTATGAAATTCACAATTAAAAAATTCAAATAAATTTTAACAAAATATGTTTTTGTGAATCTTTCTTTTTTAACATTTTTTTTTCTATTTATACTGCACGCTGACTTCATTTTTTATCTAAAAATTTCAATGAAAACACCCAAATGAAAAATATCTACAAAAATGAAAAGAAGAAAGATAAAATGTGTTAAAAAAAAAAAATAGTTACCAATCCACCACCAACGATAATGATCTTGAAATGTTCATCATGTTGACCATTGGTGAATGTTTCTTGAAATTGCTTCGACATTTCTTCTTTAATTTTTACCCAGAATTATTTATGTGAATAATTTTGAAATGTTTGATTAATTGTTTACAAATGAATTTCCGTTGGAAATTCAAAGATGTTTTCACGTTTTATGATAAAAAAAAAATAAAAAACTTTTATCTGAAGAAGCTAGAGAGAGCGAGTACCAAAGGGATTCAAAAGGTATTTTCCGAACAATTGACTTGTACTGACTGTGTTTCTTGAATAATTGGCGCCAATAAATTTCAAGTACATACAACCATCAATGCACTCACATACACCCGCACTCACTGCGAGTACACACTGATCAGATTCGATCCATAAAAAAACACACACACACACACACAAAATCCACGCTTGTTTTGGAGAAACTTAAATGTAATTTACGCGAAATTTGAATACAATCGCTTTCAGTTGCTACACAATGTATATAATACTGGTGCTTCGGTTGATATAAATCAGATAAAAAGAAAAAAAATAATATATCACATTTACATATACTATTATGTATAAGCGGCTCGGGTTTTGAACTAGTTTCCAAAAGCATTTACACATATTGAATCGATTCATTTTGAATCATGACAACGAGAAGAAACCCTAAAAATTTTACTGTACATTAGATTAAAAATATGATCCATGCCAACACACACAATGTTCATTTGAATGAGAGACAGCAAGAAGAAAAAAAAAAATTAGAGACAAGGAAATGGTAATCGAAACAAACGTAAAATCTTCTCATATTTCTATTTCCAGGTGAACGTCAACCATATATCTATCGTTCATTCATACAAAATTCATCATGATTGAACATATGAAAATAGATTTAAATTACCAAAATAACAACGTCAATGAAAAACTATCCGAAAAAAAAAAATAGAGAGAAATAAAGGTAAATCGTATTTTATTATTTGTTTTAGTTTTCATTTCAACCACAAAACAAATTGAATTTTTATTTTTTCGTTTTTTTTTTTTTTTGAAAAAGCGAAAAATGCAAACATCTACTCACAGATGTCGATGCTATTCATAGATAAAGAAGATAAACTTGACGAAAAGGGAGAACATACAAAGCTTTCCAATTATTTAATGTAAGCTAAAAACATATGATCTTTCATGATACGCGATTGACTTATATTAACACCAAGCTCATCCACAATCATCATAAACGCCATTGTTTCTTGTGATGATGACAATAAGGAAATGTTGTATCAGAATTCTTGTTGAAAATGATTGATATTTGGTGAAATATAATTGTGAAAATTCCATATGAAAACCGCTGATGTGATGTGATGTGATGTGATGTGATATGTTGATGCCTGTAAATGATGATGCGCACAAATGTGTTGAGAAGATTCTTTTAGTTTTCGTTTTTATTATGAAAACACGCTCGTACATTGTTTCGAGAAAAAAAATTTGCGAATTCGGATCGATTCGAGCGATCAGTTACGAGCGGGCCATCGAAGCGTGCGGTTCGGATAAATATAGTGTGAGAAAGAGTCGAATCCCGCGACGGCTTATAGATTATAATCAGTTTTTCTTTTGAATTTTTTTTTTTTTTTTTTTTTTTTGATTCGCTGTTCGTTGGTCATTTTCACATTTTGTGTATTCTGTTTTTCGTTTTCCTATCTCAATTCACACTTTAATTTTGTTTTTGGTTGGCTTTCGTTTCGTTAAATTCGAAATTCATCGGTCAAAATAAAACAAAATCAAAAGAAGAGAAAAAGTTATAGTTGATTGTTGCAACGATCTAAAGCTAAATGTCCTTTTTTTTTCTAAGTGAACTCGGTTTGCGAACGGAAAAGGAGCACATAAAAAGAAAAAAAAAAAAAAAAAAAAAAATTTTGTCTGTTGTTCTGTTTTGTTCAAGTTGAATTCATTTTTCGGTGTCGAACGACAACGGTATTGGATATAATTGTTTTTTTTTTTTTTTTTTTTTTATTTTCGTATTTTAGCTGTTTTGAATTATCGATAAAATTCCGTTATGAACATTAGTTCGTGTTTTAAAATTTTCGCGGCTCTTTTGTTCGTACTATTGGCATTTGTCACATTTCCGGCAACGGTAGAATGTGCAAAAAAAGCCTCTGGACCATCAACACCAGTTGAAGTACATGAGCCTATCATTGAAGAAGTAACCCAAAAGCAGCTCGAGCGAATCTTGCAGGAAAAGGATTATGTTGCAGTTTATTGGTGTAAGTGAAATAAAAAACAAAAAAATAAAAATTAAAATGACAATAACAAGAGGGAAAAAAATGATGATGATGATGATGATGATGATGAAGAAGGGGAAGAGAATTGATGAAAAAAAAGAGAATTAAGTGCAAAATTGATATCTGGCTATGGAAATTCTGGATAATTATCTGTTCATGCAAATACGGAATTTATATAAGGCAATTCAATGTAGTTGCAAATCGGGATATATGTGAATCGATGAAATTATGTGAAATATTCCAAGATGATTTTTTTTTTCTTCTCTTTTTTGCTTCAAATTTAAATTGTGTAAAAATGAAATGAAAAAAAAAGGAGCAAAAAGCACCGAACCAGATTATGAGCAAAACCTGAGCGAATTTGTGTG
This sequence comes from Resseliella maxima, assembly GCA_029041755.1. Classification (NCBI taxonomy): domain Eukaryota; kingdom Metazoa; phylum Arthropoda; class Insecta; order Diptera; family Cecidomyiidae; genus Resseliella; species Resseliella maxima. The sequence goes on from JAQOWM010000438.1 coordinate 6,102,031, forward strand.
TGTGTGTGTGTGTGTGTGTTTTTTTTTTATTTCTTTGTTTCGCATTCGGTTATATTCTTGTGCTCGGCAACTACATGAGTTTGAAGAACAGGAGAATGGGTGAAAATCTATTTTCATCATTTGTTGTTCAATGAGAAACAGAGAGAATGAATAAAATAAAATTTAAAGCAAAGAAAGAAACCAAATATTTTAAGCAGAAGCCTATGCACGACACAAAAAAATGCGGCATAGACGAAGGAATAGTGAGGCTTTTTAACGGGCTGTTTTTTTTTTTTTTTCATCGATTTACTTTTTTCGCTTTCTCTGCTTCTCTTTCTGTCTCTTTATCTTTGTCGGTCTCTCTCTTTCTCTCTCTCTCTCTCTCCTCTCTCTCTTTCTCTCTCTTTCTGTAGTTCTCACTATTTATCTCTCATATTTCTCTCACTAATTCTCTAACTCTCACCCTGTCTCTTTTATTGTCGATCCGTTTCTTTTTCATTCGTTCACATTCGTGCTGCCCCTCTTAAGCACTCTCACTAATTCAACGGAAATGTTGAGTGTATTTGTTGCGTGTGTATAAACTTGAAGTATTGCTTCAATTATATAATTTATAGCAGATAGAAAAGAAAGCAACGATATGAAAAATATGAAAAAAAAAAAATACGGACGTTTGTTTTTGGCGAAAAATGAAACTAAAAAAAGAAGGATACGCATCGAAAGGAATCGACAACTGAAATAAGAGAGAGAGAGAGAGAGAGAGAGAGAGAGAGAGAGAGAGAGAGAGAGAGAGAGAGAGAGAGAGAGAGAGAGAGAGAGAAATGAGTAACGAATTGTCGAGTGTTGTACGAGCAATAACTGCTTACGTTTATATGTATTTATAAGTCAATGGCAAACGAGATATGGAAATTTGATCGTCGACAAAGTGTTTCAATTACATCTAATTTGTTTGAATATGTTACTTTTTGGGCGAAAACGAGAACAAAATTGCTCAAATAAACTATGAGAGTAGAGAGCACGTGAAAATGATTGTACAACCACTGGCACTGGCTACAAGTACACGCAATGTGCTTTATAAACAAAACTTTTCATCTGGTTTTCAAATGATCCTCATATGATCGTCGCTATAATTGTGTTCTGTTGTTTATGAAAGTAAAGCCAATATTTATGCATGTCAAATTAAAAATCAATAATAAAATCTGTTTCTTATCACATTTCAATGTTTCAAGCACCTCGTGTTCGAAACCAATTTACAGCCACCAGTAAGATTTTGATGTTGAAATATTACGAAAAAAGATTTCATGATCGTTTATTTTAAGCTCAAATGCCATGTGTACGAACTCGGTCAAATGATTACATAGCACTCTTTCTCTCTCCTTCATTTTCTCTCTCTCTCTCTTTCTCTCTCTCTCTCTCTCTCTCTCTCTCTCTCTCTCTCTCTCTCTCTCTCTCTCTCTCTCTCTCTCTCTCTCTCTCTTTCTCTCTTTCTCTCTCTCTCTCTCTCTCTCTCTCTTTCTCTCTCTCTCTCTCTCTCTCTCTCTCTCTCTCTCTCTCTCTCTCTCTCTCTCTCTCTCTCTCTCTCTCTTTCTCTCTCTCTCTGAATCGATTTTGAAAAGAAAAAAGTTCAACGAATTTCAAGGTTAAATAACTTTCAGATTATTTTGATGTGGAAAAATGCATGCAAATCGATGTTGCAATATTCAGTTTACCCAAATCCAAAAGTGAAGCAACATTCGAAATTGAGCTACTGAGCCGCACAAACAACAAATAGCCACACACAGAGAGACGAAAAGATCTTTTTTGTAGCGCCATACTATGTTTATTGTTAGGCCTTCGAATATTAAATTTAACCTATGAGTAGTAACAACAACGGGAAAATGTCTGAAGTGCGACGAAAATAAAACGTCATCAGAATTTAATGCGTAAGCAATGCACAACATATATACACATGCAGCGATTACTGACACTCACTGTTCGAATAATCGGGTGGGCATACACACACACACACACATGCACACATGCACACAACTAGTTCGTTTGGCTCATCTGTCTTTATCGTACTTGAATATTTTCCGATTTTCCTGTCGCAAGCAATTAGAAATGTAAATGATCACGACGAATGCTGAAGCCACCACGCTACATTCACATTGAATTCAAAATTTAAAAAGAAAATGCTTAATTTTTTTTATTTCTCCTCAATCTTGATGAAAAAAAAAAACAGTGAGAGAAATTTGCTCGGAAAAATGATTTGGACATTTCGTTGTCATTCAAAATTCTGATTAGAAATCATTTAATAAGCGCCATTAATCACAACTGATGTGATGTACGTTATGCTTTTCCTCACATCGTTATTCGGGTTTATCTTCGACGTTTGGCATTTATTTTTAGAATTGTTCATCAAGAAGAGAAGAAAAGAAACGTTTGAAATAATAAAAAGAAAAAAAAAAAAAAAAAACCAGATACAGACAATATTGTGGTTGTTTCAATTGAATTTGCAAACTAAAAGCATAAATATTGAATGTGCTATGAATTCATACACACAAATCGATGAAATGTTCACCATATTTTTCAACAACGGGAAGTTTAAGATTACGAATGTAAAGAAAGGAGAAAAGGAAAAAAGGAAAATGAAATGAAATGAAAAACGCACAACAAGATGTGAGTTACGTTAAGTAACTATAATAACAAAGTTAGTTGTTTCGTCATCGATTGCGTTAGACTCGACTCTATCGTTCTCATTTACACAGTTTGCCTTGAAACCGTCAAACCATTAACCGAATTAACATTTTTTTTTTTTTTTTTTTTTTTGTATTTCGATTTCAAAGGGCATTGGTATGCTAAGTCTGTGAAAATTTATATTAAATCGACACGTATTCGGTTTTCGCTCAATGAGAGCAAAGGAAACAGATACGCACAGACATTTAGAGAGAGAAAGAGAGAAAGAGAGAGAGAGAGAGAGAGAGAGAGAGGGAGGGAGGGAGAGAGAGAGAGAGAGAGAGAGAGAGAGAGAGAGAGAGAGAGAGAGAGAAGGAAAAAGCGAAAGAGACAGAAAGAGACAGAATAAAAAGAGACTGACACTCAGTGAGAGACAGAGAAAAAGGTACTGACCGATTTTGAGCGTGAGTAATAGAGAAAAGTAGAATGACAGAGATCGAAAGAAGAAACAACAACCACAACAGAATATTAACAATTTCGTCTAGCTTTGATTGTTTCACAAATGTCCCAAAGAGAAAAAAAAAAAACTTATCACAGAAAAACCCGCCTAAATGATTTCGGTTAGCAACCGCAACTGAAAATTCATTGTGTGATCAAGAAAGGAACAATTTTTTTTTCTCAGAGGCCGTGCTGTGCTCTGTAAAATTGTAATAAATTGCACAACAATTTTCACTGTCTCGACGTTATATATTTCTGTCTAATGATTTAGCTGAAATGGCTGAAGACATCCACTGTTCATTCTCACTAACAATTTACGCCAGACCAACAACCGAACACAGCCAAAAACGTATATGATAATAATGATGTGCATAACATAAGAAAAGCGAATAAAAATCACACTCAAGTGTACAAGATCAAATTCAATTTCATCCATTTTATGTATCATGCATTTCTTATGCATTTCTCATGGTATTTTGAATAAAATCTCTGTCCGTAGATCAATTTGATGGTCATCAAATGAAACATCATATTTTAAAATTATAAAAAAAAAAAAAAATGATAATCGAGTTTTCAACAAATTGCGACAACAAAAACGTTTTCAACAAATTTTTCAGCAAATTGATTAAATGACATGGGCACATTGCTCACATTTTTCTTTCATATCAAGTGACATGAAATTTTCTATGGATGTTTGATCAAATTTTTATTAAATTCTACATTACATAATTCAATTACGATGCCATGTACTTTTGCTATTCTTAATGTCTTCTGTACAATTGTTAGTTTTCAATTGTCTTGTAATAAATCCATTGAATTCATATTTTTGATTCTGATTTACATTGATCTCTCTACCTTTGGACCATTCTGGTTTGAGTTGATTCCATTTCAAAAGAAAAAAAAAAAACAGTGACCATACGCCTTTTCAAACTATTTGTAGCGAAAAAAGCCAAATGAAATCTAAAAATTCACAATTTTGAATCATCCATTTGAAAATAAATTGAAACAAAAAATATTTTAACCTTTTTCACAACGACGTTAAGAGGTTATATCTCTAATTTCTTGTAATTTATTAAGTTTATGGTTGTGAAAAATGTAAAATGATGGCAATGAATTTGTATAAAAGCACACATAAACCAGCAACAGAACATCAAAATTTTATTACTTAAAATGCCGAATTAGAAATCAATTTTTCAGTGGAAAAAAAAATATGAAGCCATTTCATGAGTCATGAACACATGCCTACGCTTTATTACTTTATTATACAAAACAAAAGTGGAAGCTTAAACAAAATGTATGCGTCAATATGTGTGTGTGTGTGTGTGTGTGTGTGTGTGTGTGTTGTGATTTCATCAAAATGACCTCGACTGCGCCTAATGCATTCAATGCACCGTTACCAGAAATTCAAAATAATATTTACAATGAAAAAAAAAAAAAATATACATCCAATTTACCAATTGAGTGAAGTGACATGATATAATTTGTAGATAAGGATCGGAATGTGTTAAAAATACAATTGGAAAGGTGGATGAATAGTTTGATTCTAGGCTTAAAATGACCGACAAAAACAAATCAACATACACTTGAAAATCCCACACAATTATTTTGGAAAAGAGCTACGAGTGGCTCAACGATGACAAGTAAGCGCAGAAAAAAGAAAGCATGCGTCGAAAATTTGAATGTGATACGTGGCATGAAATAGATTAATAAATGAGTGAATATAATGAAAAGAAAATAAGCTATAATTATGTGAAAATAACAATAATCAAGCAAGAAAGAAACAAAGAATACTCGAAAAAGAAGACAGACAGACAGACAGAGAGAGAGAGAGAGAGAGAGAGAGAGAGAGAGAGAGAGAGAGAGAGAGAGAGAGAGAGAGAGAGAGAGAGCGAGAGCGAGAACGAGAGAGCGAGAACGAGAGAGCGAGAACGAGAGAGCGAGAACGAGAGAGAGAGTGAGAAGCAGAGTGAGAGGCAGAGTGAGAGTGAGAGTGAGAGTGAGAGTGAGAGGGAGATAGACATAGAAAAAAAACTATATGTCTAATGATTTCTCCTTGTAATCCAAAAATAACCATCGAATGACATATTCGATCCCATACATACCCGAATGGCTGTTTGTGTATGCTTGTTCAGGGCGATGAATACTCACCAAGCCTGTCGATCAACTCAACAACATCTTTAAACGATAGCCTCTAATGTGCAAATAGTAAAATGAAAATGAAGAAGAAAAACAAAAAAAAAACAACTAAAATAAACGGAATATGAGCACGAGAACAACAATTCATGCAAAATGAATGGGTGATAAAATTGTTTTTTTTTTTTTTTTTTTCTTAAAAGACGACCGTGCGAAGTAACAACTCTATTTCATGCTATATAGTCATTCGGCGGTTGATCATTTCAATTTTTTTTTTCTCGTCTATTTTTCGTTTTCAACAGAGTTAGAGAAGAGAAAAAACGCCATAGAAAATGACTTTCGTCGAGAAAAGAAAGAATGAAAATGAGGAAAAAAAAAAGGAAAGAAAGAAAAAAAGTACGACACACACCACACAAAAATGTTGACAAATAAAAAGCCATTGGCAACAAAAAACAACAACAATAACAAATCTGTAACAATGACGTTAGAAAGAAGAAAAAAAAAACAAAATGAGGAAAAATCAACGAAATAACTGTGAATGTAGTGTTGTAGCATATAAACGACAAATTTTCACAGCAAATGTAGGCGTTACGTTGAACAAAATAACAAAACATTTCAAATAGATTCATAACGAAGTAAAAAAAAAAAAAAAAGACGAAAAGTAAAGAAAGCGAAACGAGATTGACATTAGATTCGAACGATCGATGTGATTGCGTTTGCGAGTGGGCAAAGCCTACGATCCATGGAAATATACAAAATATAAACAGATTATAACACAAAGGATTCCCTTACCACAACTCTATGACTGACCCAATAAAACCTTGAAAACCTTCAAAAATCATTCGTTCTGTTTTTTTTCCCCCTGAAATGCCTGACAGTCACATTGAACTAGTATTTATGTTATGAATTCCATTAACTAAAAATACAAAAGATTTATATTCGAAAAAAAAAAAAAAAAAAATCTAAATTTAGAAAAAGCAAAAAAAAAAAAAAAAAAAAAACTTTCAAAACAAATCAAGATTAATAGATTATTAATAGTTATAATAACAAACATATATTTTCTGATTTTTTTTCTTTTCAAAATGACGAACAAAAAAAAAATCCCACAATCCTAACAAAAGATGCAAGAAGCTGTTTAACTTGTGATAAAGTATTGGACGAACTCGAGAAAATCGACGATGACACCGATTCGTTTGGTGTTGATTTTGTGAAAATAAACGACAAACGATTGGCTAAACAATATGGCATCAAAACTTTTCCAGCACTCACATACTTCAGGTAATCATCGAATATGATAATTATGCATATTGGGCGCCTCAAATACCAAATCATTCGAAATTTTTTTTTTCTTTTTTTTGGTTTTTTTTTGTTTGTTTTTGGTTTTTTTATTTGTTTTGTTTTCTTTTTTTTTCCATTTTCATTCTTTTTATGCTTTTAAAAATTCGAACTGAACAAAATTGAACCAAATTGAGTGTATCAAAAATCGATTTACAAAAAAAAAAAAAAAAAAAAAAAGAAAACACAATGACGACATTTTTGAAATTCATTCCGAAAAATCTCACGAATGGTTGATAATCATTTTGCTTTTAAATTTTCTGTTTTTGCTATTATTGAAAGAGAAAAATGAGTTAATCATTTGAAATTTGCAATTTTTTCTCATACATGAATTTACAGAGAAAAGGAGCCAATCATTTATGATGGCGATCTCATGGATGAGGAAGGTGTTCTTGACTTTTTAACATCATTAGAAGCCATGGACCTTCCAGACCGTATCGAAGAAGTAAATGCAAAAATTCTTGCAAAAATCATTGAAGAAACGGATTATGTTGCTGTATTATTCTGTAAGTGTAGACATTTATTAGATTTTGTTTTTTTTTTTTTTATTACAAAAAAAAAAAAAAATTGAAAATATTTTCTTAATTTTAAATTTTAAAAGCTATTGAAAAATGGCGCAAATCATATCAGCAAATGAAATTGATTATGATTTTCGTTGAACGCTCAACAAATAGCAAAAAACCAAAAACAAATTTTGTGAGATTTTTCTTTTTGTGATTTGCTCTTTTTTGCGAGTTTTTTTTTTTTTTATTTTTTATTTCCCCCAATTGGTCTGATTAGTTAGAAATTTTATTGATTAGTTTAGAAGCGTTTTTTTTTTTCTCAAATTGGCACCAGAATTGTTTTTCTTTTCATTTATCTTTGTCTGTCTGTCTATCTCTCTCTGCTCTCTCTCTCTCTCTCTGTCTCTATCTTTCTTTTGAAAGCATTCCATTGTGATACGGAGTTGATTCTATTCAACTCACTGACTAAATGACAGTCACCACTTTATTCATTGTATATTTATATGCACATACACACACATTTATCAAATGATGCAAACATTGCGTAATAATGGGATATTATTTAAGCGCACAATTTTGAATACAAAATGTTACATTTCAAGTGAACTCAAGCAGACACACGTGCGATTCGATGAAGGAATATTTTTCTTTACGTTTTTTTTTTTTTTTTAGATTTTCGTCTCTCGACATTTTTTTTTTTGAAGCAAATTGTGTTTGTTTGTTTTTTTTTTTTTTTTTTGAAATTTTCTAATTTTATTAAGAAGAGAAATAAAATATGAAAATAAAATAAACCGTACTTAGGTCCCGACCATAGCACATGCGAAACACGAGGAAAAGCGATCACCGAAAGTAAGTTTCAACAAAAACATTCTTTAATGAGCAATTTAATTTTATCCAAACACTTAATCTCAATCCAATCTCTAAATACTATCCTTCTGTCGAATTTCAATTGGTTTAATATATGGAAGCTCATCAATATTCAAACTATTTGTTATTATTGTTAGTTTTTTTTTTTTTTCCTTTTTTGGTAACTTTTGGCTGTTCTTCTAAACAAAAACACTTTTTTTTTTCTTGCTATTCTTTCTAAACCAAAATACTTTCTAAACACTTAACTTAATTAAAAAAAAAAAAAAAATTGAAATAAAAATTGTAAAACATTATAAATCTAAATAAATAACTAACGTGAAACCATTGATCGTTCGCCTGAAACAAAATAATTGGATGTGCCTCAATCAATCACATGAATGTCAACCGAATCCACATGCATCTTGATCCAAAATTTCTGGACGTGTTTCTCCATCATTTATTTGCTGTTTCTGTGTTGGTGTATTTATTGCATTTTATCGATTTTTTACCACTTGAAATGTTTCAATATGTTTTGTTTTTTCTCATAAGTTTTTTTTAGTTATTTTCTTACCTCTTTTTATTCAAAATCAATTGAAATACAAAAAAATTATCGTCATGAAAGAAAAACAAATTGATTGAAAAAAAAAGAAAAAAAAAAGAAAAAAAAAAGAAAAAAAAAAGAAAAAAATTGATTTCAAATTTGTGCCCAAATTGGATGCATCGCTTGAATTCATTCAATAGAACAATTGAAATGTACAACTTACGTGTTATGAGCGCCAAAACAGATTACGAGCAATGAGACATATGTTTGCTGTTTGCAAGTGCATTTAGTTCGTATATATTGCTGTTCTTGGTACTCATTTTTTTGCCTTGTTTTCATTGTGTTTTTTCCTTTTTGTTTGGCTTTTTTCAACACAAACCACCCCCCTCCCACCTTCCCTTCCCTTTCAGTTTTTGCACACTGCACAACTGTCTTTATAGCCGCATATCGATCCGTTTTCTTCGAGATCCATATACATAGTGTCTCTCTATGATAGAGAGAAATACCATTTGCACACTTTCTCACTCTCTCCTTCTCATTCTATCTTTCTCTTTTTTTTCACTTGTTAATTTATGTATTGTTGTTGTTTATTCATTTCATCGATGTAACCATTTGTGAATACGATATGTGTTGTTGCTTTAACTGTAATTTTATTGGCTTTATAAATAGGTTGGCTTTAAAACACAGAAAACTCACAAGAATGAAAAAAACAAAACAAAACAAAACAAAAACTATTCAGCGACACATAATTGTGTTGAGATGATCGATTTACGCGATGAATGTGCAAAACTACAATTAGGCTGAATGCCGAAAAAAAAAGCTTTGTTAATTTTGTTCTTGTTGTTGTTATTGTTCCTTGATGAATAGACAGATTCTTCAGAGCAGACATATTGTAATACATTGTCATCCCACTCTGTAGACTTTACAATTGCTATCGGTTTTTCTTTTTCTTTCTCGTGATTTTTCTCTTTTCATCTCCTTTTCTCTTCTTCTTTCTTACTATCTTTCTGAGCTTTTCTCTTATTTTCTATCCCTCTCTTGAGAGAGTTCTCTCTCACACACACTCTCTCTCTCTATCTCTCTTTCTCTTTCTCTCTCTCTCTCCCTCTCTCTCTCTTTCTTTCTCTTTGTCTTTCTCTTACCCTTTCTCTTCCCTTCCCCTTCCCCTTCCTTTTCCCCTTTACCCTTCTCTTAGTGACTCTTCTAATTTAGAAGAACTTTTTTTCGGACGTGTCCGTTGACAACTTTACTTCTAAAGTGGTCGAATGAAATGAACGTTCCAATGGAATAAAATTTAAAACGCGAGAACAACAACAACAACAAAATTAACTGATGATGATATTAATGAAATTAATGAATGAATGAATAAAATCGTATTGATCATGATTTGAAAATTTATTTAAATTATAATAAATGTGCAAGCAACATGGTATAAATCGAATGAAATAGAGGGAAACAACAATGTTATATAATAATTGATTTTTTTTTTTCTTGCATGAACCATATTTCAGTAAATATTTTATTTGGCGAATGGGTTTTCACTTTTCTCTAGAAAACGATACGAAAAATAAAATAAAATAACTGTCCCCTCTCTACACAGCCACACACACACACACACACACATACACAAAACACACCCACAGGTTTTACATGGCAAATCGATAGTAAATAACATCAATGAATCCACAATTTCAATCAAAATGATCAACAATATTATCGTTTTACGTTTTGTTTGTTAAATAACCGTTACTTCCACATTCAATTAATGCATTTGTACTCAAAATTAATTTTTACTACATTAAATGTGAGCCCATTTTTGATTCGATTTAATTGATTTTATTTTAATTTCGTAGTTTTTTTTTTTCTTTCTTTTTTTTTGAGTGTTTTTTTTTTTCAAATCAAATATCACAAATAAACCCATTACAGTATTGTGATGATTGATTGAATAATAATTTGGTTTGAAATTAGGAAATAGAAAAATCCCATTTTAAAATCGATCCAATTGAGTTATTGCCAACACATAGTAACTTAAAAGCCAAAACAAAAGCAATTTATTTGTTTTTTTTCCCCTTATCCTTCATTTTATTCTTTTTTTAATTTTTTTTCCTTTGTTTTTGTTGTAAAAAATGTCTTTTTTTCTTTGTGAAATTGAATTGAATGTCTCACATTTTGAATACACAAAATAAATTTCGGCTGAAACAAACAATTCATTTCCCACCCCGAATAATTTAGACAAACCAGAGTGCAAACGATGCACAAAAGCACTACAAGAGCTTGAAAATATCGATGATGAAGCTGATCAATTGGACATTGGTTTTGTTAAAATTCATGATGAAGCATTGGCTGACGAATATAATCTTGGAGCATTACCAGCATTAGTTTATTATCGTCATCAAATACCAATTTTATATGAAGGTTTGCGCAACACCCTCATGCCCATATTTATCATATTTGAATGGTGTAAAAGGCCTGTGCATTTAATTTTGCTGTATATATATCTCTCTTTTTTATTTCTGTAAAAAAAAAAAAAAAAAAAACAAACAAACAAACAAACAGGCGAACTATCGAAAGAAGAAGATGTTTTAGAATGGTTGATTGAGAATAAATCAACTGGTGATGATGAAGAGGTTATCGAAGATGTAACAGCTAAAACATTAACCACATTGATTGGCAATGTGGATAATTTGGTTGTGTTGTTTTGTAAGTGCCATGCATGCATTTTATTTTATGAAATAAAATTCAACACTTGTAAGATACCACTCTGGTAAGCGCGGAACAAATTTTTTTTAGACCAAACTCAAACAATATTGGCTGTGAACTGCATATCCATCGTCTTCTTGAAATATCCAAATGATATAGCAAAAGTAAAAGCGCTACACATCATCTTATCAGGATGGTATCTGGCAATTGCTACAAAAAACCACAAAAAAAAAAAACAAAAAAACAATTTACAAATAAGGCAATAAATCGCACATGAGAACTAAGATTACGTGTCTTCTCATTCCAGATGATCATGGAATTGATGATTCGATGACTGTGCTCGAAGAGCTTGAAAAAATTGATGATGATTGTGACAAGCATGGCATACAATTTGTTAAAATTGATGATGAACGTACATCACGTGGATATGGCATTGAAAGTGTGCCGGCCATTGTTTATTTTGAAAAGCAAGTGCCAAATATTTACAATGGTGATTTAATGAATGAAGAAGAAATTTTACAATGGCTTGTATCACAATTGGAACATTCAGAAATTGAGGACGTATCAGATGAAATGCTTGATAAAATGGTTAAAGAAGGAAAAACATTAGCTGTACTCTTCTGTACGTATACAATTTCGTGAGCAAAAAAAAAAAAAAAAAAAAATAAACGCAACAAAAACCATCAAAACAAAACAAAAAATTCGTATTGTTAAATGATGAATATTGTTGTTTTACAGATGATAATAATGATGCAAAATCACAAAAAGTGCTCGAAGAATTGGAGAATATTGATGATGAATGTGACACATTGGGCATTACATTTGTTAAAATCGATAACATTGATGAAGCAAAAGAGTATGGAATTGATAGTGTACCATCGTTGTTATACTTTGAAAAAGGCATTCCAACTGTTTATGAAGGGCGGCTTGAAGATGAGGAATCGGTATTAAAATGGTTGGAACAACAAACAACATCCGATGAAATTGAAGACATTACAGATGAAATGTTAGATATAATTCTTGACAAAATGCCCTACGTTGCAGTTTTATTTTGTAAGCTCACTTGTAAAATTCAACCTTTCAATTCAATCTTTCTCTCTCTCTCTCTCTCTCTCTGTCTCCCTCTCTTTTTCTCTCTTGTTTGTGTCTCTTCTTTTGTCTATTTCTCTGTCTGTATTTTTCACGTTATTTCTGCATCATTTTCACTATCAAAACTGTGTTTTTTTACACTTTTGTCTTGAGTTCTTGTGTTGAGACCCCATCCTTCTCCAAATTTTTTTTTCTTCTTGAATTATTATTATTACCTGTTTGCACGAGAAAAACAAAATAGTTGATCAAATGAAAATCAAATCCCATTATTCTATTTTCAAAATCCCCGTTACCCAATTTACCCGCAAATCACAGAATTTTCTTTTTTTTGGTTTGGTTTGTTTTTTATTTTTTTTGTAAATTCTATCATGTTTTTACATTGTTTTGTTTCCCCCTGTAGACGATATTGTGTGTGCGTGTGCAAACCATTTATCTATATATATGTCTGTATGTTATGCTCTAATTAGAATTCAAAATGCTCAGGGAATTATTCTTTCAGATCAATTTAGTTTTAAGAAGGTTTCAGATCTAATCAAATTGTTATTCTTTTATTTTATTTTATTTTTTTTTTTCTCTCTCTCTCTCTCTCTCTTTTTAGTCTTGAGTTTTGTTTTTATTTTTACATTTTTATTTCAGAATATCTCGTTTACAGCAAATTACACAAAATAAAAAAAAGAAAAAAAAAAAAACAATTCATTCAATTGATTGTTTCAATTGAATCATGGATATAAAATATGTTTATTTGATAAATCTAATGCATTTCGTCATATTTTTCATTTCATTTTGATTTTTTATAGATGATAAGGATCAGAAAAAATCACAAAAAGTACTTGATGAATTAGAGAATATTGATGATGAATGTGATCAAAATGACATCGCTTTTGTTAAAATTGATGATGACAAAGAGGCTGAAGAATGGGGCATTGATGAAATTCCAACAATTGTAAATAATTTTTAATAGAAGCTTTTTGAACCTTTTTAAATTGTTTGACGTTCATTTTTCTGAATTTTTATTTTTAAGGTATTCTATGAACGTGGTATTCCACATATTTATGAAGGTGATTTAATGAAAGAAGAGGATTTACTTGGCTGGTTAATTCATCAAAAACGTCATTCAGAAATCCCAGAAATTACCGATGAAATGAAAGACAAACTCATTGAAAACACCAAATATTTAGCTGTTATTTTCTGTAAGTTAAGTGTCTCTCGACACTTTTTTTTTTTAAGATGCCATCTATAATCAAATGCCATTAAGAGTTATCAATAATAGCAAATGTTAAAAAAAAAAAAAAAAAAAAAAAAACAAAAAATGTCATTTCAGATGACAAAGATGACAAACAAGATATTCGTGTCCTTAATGAATTAGAAAATATCGATGATGAATTGGAAAAAGAAGGTATTGTCATTGTTCGTATTGATAATGCTGATGAAGCCAAAGAATATGGCTTAGATCATTTGCCAGCTTTGATTTATTTCGAAGAAAAAATCCCAGCCCTTTATGAAGGTGATTTAATGAACGAAGAAGAGGTCTTGGAATGGCTTATTTTACAAAAAGAAAGTAAGTAATTGCGTAGAGTTTTTTATTTATAACTTTTTCATTCAATAAATCCTTGTTTTTTTTTTTTCTTTTCTTAATTTTCAAGCCGATACCATCGAAGAAGTCACAGATGAAATTTTAAAGGATTTAATTGAAGATCACGAATATGTTGTTGCATATTTTACTGGCCCATGCGAAGATGGTGATAGATGCGATGATATTTTAGGTATGAACTCAAATTTTAGTGAAAAAAAAAAGATTAAAAATCCAATTCAAACTTTGATTAATAATTTTCTTTGTCCATATATTTTCCTTATTTTAATGTGCAGATGATTTGGAAAATATTGATGATGAACTTGATGAAGCCGGAATTATTTTTGTCACAACTGAAGATACTGTTATGGCAAAGAAATTAAATATCAAAAATTTCCCACAATTGGTATTTTTCCGTAATCGTGATCCATTATTTTACAAAGGGGATCTTGAAGATGAAGATGAAGTATTGTCATGGCTCACCGATGAAAATACACTTGAAATTCCCGGTAAAATTGAGGAAGTGAACAGCAAAATGTTGGAAAAAATTTTGGCTGAAAATGATCATGTTGTTGTTTTCTTCTGTAAGTTTGTGTTTTCAATTCAAATATTTATCACATGATGCAATAACGATTCTTATTGGATATTGTTTTTTTTTGATCTCGATTTAAAAAAAAAAAAAAAAAAAAAAAAAAAACAGATAGAGAAGGTGACAAAAAGGCCCAAAAAATTTTGAATGAATTGGAAAATATCGATGATGAATGTGAAGAGAAAGATATTGATTTTGTGAAAACATCCGACGAAGGTATCGACAAAGAATATGATTTAGCTGAATTGCCCGCTCTTGCATTCTATCGCAACAAATTCCGTACCATTTACAAGGGTGATTTAATGAAGGAAGATGAAATTTTGGATTGGGTTTTGGAATTATTAGAATCAAATCCAGATGTTATTGAATCAGTTGATCGTAAAACATTGCAAGTTTTAATTAACGATGTTGAACATTTGGCCGTATTTTTCTGTGAGTATAATAAAATGACCAATTTTCAATTTCCATTTTCAAGGATAATTTTCACGTTTTCTTTTCTTTTCTTTTCATTTTTTTTTTTCGTTCTTCATTTTATTTTCGATATGTAGATGATGAAAAGTGTGCATCATGCCCAGCCATTTTAGAAGAACTTGAAACAATTGATGATGATACCGATGATCATGGCATTCAATTTGTTAAATCAAATGATGTTAAACTCGCTCACGAAATTGGCATTTTCTCATTCCCAGCTTTAGTATATTATGAAACGGGCGTTCCAATCATGTATGATGGTAAGTCGAATAATAAAATTTTCGTTTTTCTCCTAAAAAAAAAAAACTTGTGTTTTTCACAAATTTTATTGTAATTTTCAGGTAATCTCAAGAACGAAAAACGCGTTCTGCAGTGGCTAATTGATCAAAAAAGTAAGGACGTTCCATATTGCTCTGTCACACTAACCATTTTAATATTATCAATTCGATAAAATTGTGTTCATATTAAACAAACAAACATTAATTTTTTTTTTTCAAAAAAAAAAAAAAAAAAAAAAAATGTCTCTAATCACCTCTCATTATCGATGAAAATTCATATTGTTGTCATCGTGTTTATTTTTTTTTTTCCACTTTTCAACAATGATGGCTAATCTATTGAAAATTGTTTGCCAAATGAATTAATAATGGTAAAAAAAGCAAAAAATATTTCGATTGACAGTCATTTTTGTTTGAATGTAATTGATTTGCATGCGTGTCATTTCATTTTCTCTTTCTTTTTCTCAATAAAAAAAAAGAAGAAAAAAAAAACAAAAAAAAAAAGAAGAAGAAGATGAAGAAGAAGAATGTTAGCCAAGCGAAATAGCAAAACCAAAAAAAAAAAACCAAAAAAAAAAAAACCAAAAACAAAGAAAATAGCCGTTCACAAAATTTAATCTCATGTCAAAGCAGGTGCTACAGATGCTGATGCTGATTCTAATAGTGTTGAAGATTGTGGTACCGATGCAACAGCCAATCGAAAATTTGATCGCATTCGTTCAGCAAATAAAAAATTAAAAATGCCCACAAATCGAAGAATGATAAGTAATAAATTAGGGTCTGAACAAACCTATTCAACTGATAATAATGACGATAATAATAATTTTCGTAGCTATGAAAATGACTTCGATGACATAGTCAATATAAAAACAGCTACACCATCATCGTCCAAACAATTAGACATACATTTTATTTGGATCTTTTTGAGAGATCTGCTCAGAAATCTTGTAAACATTAACGACAACGAAACAAATAACGATAATACTGAGAATAATAGCGAACTGAATACAAGTAGTAGTGACTACATTGATGATAATAATTATCTTACCATTATCGATGGTGATTTAAATGATGACGAAAATTCTCACAAGCATAAATTACTTAGGCAAAAACTTCTAGGTAATTTTCAACTTGATTTTCTATAATCAAATGCAATTGCTATCCCACTTCCGTTTACCACCTCAACCTCTCTTCACATATACAAAATAAAAATCAAAACAAGAATGAAACTAAAGAAATTTAACCACCCAAAAACTAAGCCATTGAAAATCCAAGTTCACCCAAAAAAAAAATAAAAAAAAAAAAGAAAACGCCATGCAACAGCAACAAAAAAATGCATTGGTTGTTTTTGTCTTTTATCAGGGTTAAATCATCGAGAAAATTTCCCAATAAATTACAAACAAATTTTGACACCACTTTCCGTCATATTGATCAAAAACTCGTTCGTTTGATAACCAAAAACCACAATCACCATGTTTCTGAACAAACAAAACAAAAAAAAAAAAGAAATAAATAAATAGTTTACCTGGCGCGCGTATACCACAGTCAAAGCCCGCCGCTCAATTGGAATTTTTTTGCACGGCACCAATTTTAATTGCATCCATTCTTATCCTTTTTTTTTTCTCGAGAAAATTTAATGAAACAGGCATTGCAATCACGAAACTAATCCAACTGCTTATTTGTTCTCATTCGTTTAGTAAGAAAAAAAAAAAATAAAGTCATTCACAAACAAAAGAATAGAAACAATTAACATAATAAAACTGACACAATGTTTGATACAACATTTGGTTCATATCTGAGATTCGTGTATAATATAATATATATATATTGTTTTTTCAAATGAAAAAAATCATGAATTTGCGATCTTTCCTCTCAGCGAAAAATATTTATATAGATTTTTAGATATATAAGTGACGATAATCGATGATGTCATTTAATCGGCCATTTTCGGTAAATTCGCAATTATTTTAAGTAAAATTCATAATTATGGATTAGCCAAAAAAAAAAAAAAAAAAAAAAAATCAACGGCAAGAAGATTAAATGTAGTAACCACATACACATACACAAAAAAAGCACATCCACAACACAAACTCATCTTTCATCTGTTTAATTTAAAAATTTGTGTTTGTGAAGTGAAATTAATAATAAAAACAAAACGAAAAAACAAACAAAATAAAAATTATGTCAAGAGATAGAACTTGAAAATTGAACGAAATTCAAACAAATTATAGAAATTCAATCGAAATTCAATGTTTTTTTTTTTTTTTTTTTTTTTTTTGTTCAGCAAATTTGGGGCAATTTTATGCCATTCACTTGGAATTTCATTCGATTTTTCTTCAAGTATTCTATCTCTGTAAATTGCATTGCGTATCTGTTGTCAGCATCAAAAACATTTTGTCAGTTAATATTATTTTAGTTTTCAATTGATTTGAAATTATCTTAATATCCAAAAATCAACACAACCAACAATGAATGAAAAAAAAAAAAACAGTCTGTTTTTATTTGTTTTGTTTTAAGGCTTTTGATACTGCTACTTTTTTTTTTTTTTTTTTTTTAAAAGAAGATTGGTTCTACTGAATGAAATCACTTTGAAAAGTTCAAAAAAGAAAAAAAAAAAAAAAAAAATTGATTTTCGTTCAAATTAAAAGATGAACATTTTGCTCAATTTATCGGATAGAACCATTGCCTACAAAACACTGAAAATAATATCGAATTACTTTCAGTGAATTTATCAGAGAATCACTAACAAAACAAAAGATCAAGCAATAAATATTGAATGTATCGTTTAATTAAAACGATAAATAGCAATCGCAGCCATAATTTTGCCGCGAGCAAAAGAAGAATATTGATTTATATTTTTCTTTTGTTTATTTTTTTTTTTTTATTTTTTTTATTTTTTTCTTTTGGTTTGCGAATGTTTTTCTGTTTTTAAAAAAGAACGAAAACGTCAAATCGTTAACCTTTATTTTTGACTCGTAATTTTTTTTTTTTTTTTTTTTTCAATTTCTCTAATCAAAATAAATTTAAACAGCAAAAAAAAAAAAAATGATTTAAAATTATAATTTAATCATTCGAAATAAAATACAAACAACAACCAAAATAATAATAATTTTTCACAAAGATCAAACAAATCTGACAAAATGTTTTTGTATGTTATATATCACAGATGACGAATGTTTCTATGTTGGAATGGCTCATCCAGCGCAATCGGCTCGTAAAGGCAATAATTATGTACCAAACGATTATCGACCATTTCAATGCTGTCCAACGAAATTGGAGCGTCAAACGCGCGTACCAAAAATGTCTGCACAAAAATTAAGCCATCAAAAGGATACTAAGGATGAAAAAGCACGTAAATCACAATTTGAATTTAGCACACCAAGCGGTAGCAGCAGCAGCAGCAGCAGCAGTAGCAAAAATAGCGCCAGTAAATCGAATAGCAAATCAAAAAATGACAACGAATCAAAATACAGCAGTTCAAGCTCAAAAAAATCCAATAAAAAATCTAAAAAACCACAAAATGACGATGATGATGATGATGATGACAATGTACCTGTAAAAGAGGTTAAAAAAGCTGCACCAAAAAATAAAGACACAAACAAAGCAAAACCAGGTCAGAAGGGTTTGTTAGGTATCGCTAAAATTGTTAACTGGTTTTGAAAACAAAACAAAAATTAGAAATGCACAAGTTTTAACAACAAAAAAACAGAAAACAAAAAACAGAAACTTGAAAACTGAAAACGATACCGTACACACACTTTACGATACACACATACTCACACACACACACACTCAATTGTAGTTGTACTTTTGACCTGTAAAACCATCCCTCGTACGAATCAGAATTCTTCGTACGTATATGCACATGCCTTTGAAAATTTTTGTGCACAAATCCATTCACAATGTAATTAATAAATTTTTGTTTCATTCATTGCGATCAACATTTAATTTTTCAATTTTTTTTTTTATTTTCCTTTTGAGTTGTTTTTTTCTCTCTTTCTCTCTTTTTCTCTTTTCAAATAAATCCTTTGATTAATTTCTTCCATCGGATCGCCAATTTCTAATTTTTATCAGTGTTGATTTGTTGATTGTTTTATTTCATCAGTTTTTTCTTTCGAAGGGACATTTCTCCCATGGATCCACCTAGTAAATATTTTTATTTTCTATTATCTGTTTGTTATATATATATAAAAATATACGATCCATATTCATATCGTACCAATGATGCACACACAATTCATTTTAATTATGATTTTGTGTTTGTTTTGATGTTGTGTGTTTAAAAAAAAAAAAAAAAAAAAATGTTTTTTTTTTTTTCATTATTTTATTTTTCTCATGTAAATTTATTGCGTAAAATAAATTTTTAGCCTTGTATTTCGGCTTTTAATAAATAATCTCAAAATTGTTTATATGACAATTGCTTTGTAAAATCATTTCATCAGCAATATAAGAATAGCAAAAAAAAAAAAAAAAACAAAAAAAAAAAAAAAAAAACAACCAAAAACAAAACAAAAATGATGTCCAACAACAAACCAATTCATTTTTTATTGATGTTATAGGATCTAACATAGACAAACTATTACGAGCTGTACACAGTCAAATACAGGTTCTGTTTGGTGCCGATTTCCTATAAAATATGTCATGCTAAGCGCGCTTAATGTAATTACCGTCTGTGAAATAAAACAAACAAACAAAAAAAAAAGAAACAAAATTAATATATAAATACACAAAAAAAAAAAAAAATTATCAAAAAAAGAAAATAAAATCACTTGATGTACATGGGATTTTAACAAAAAGAAAGAATTAAATTCCGATCGATATTATGTTGTGCAAGTCATTTTATTTTTCGAAGAGCTAAGAGACTTTTAATGAATACACATGCATTGTTCTTTTTATTCATAAAACAAATTCAAATTCAATTTATTTCATACAGTCATTGTTTATAACTTAGGAACCAATAAAAGAAAAGCGAATGAATATTAAAAGAAAATCAATTAAATCATCTTACATAAATTTAAAATTTAAAATTTAAACAGAAATGAAACAAGAAAAAAACTCAAAAAAACTCAAAAAAAAAAAATGTACAAAAATAATCATTTCAAAAGTGTTTGAACTGTTTAGAGATTTAAATTTTTACATACACATTAACACACACACACACACACCAACGAAAATGATCATAATTTCAATAAAAAAAAAACTCAATTTCAAAGAAATGCATTTCTTTTTTTTTTTTTTTAACCAATTGCATTGAGAGATATCTCGAAAATTGTTGCAATTATTTTAATCATTTTTTTTTCTCTCTATGTTTTCTTGCCATCAACACATATGTCGTCATTTCTAATCTCGTTTTATACGTACATTATATCAATAACTTGTTTTCATGATTTATCCGTGTTTTTTTTTTTAACAGAAAAAAGCAGTTTTTCTTAAACAGAAAAACAACATTTTTTTTTTCATTTTCTCGTGTGTTTGTGATATTGCTAAAACAAGAACCAAAAATCCGTTTACAAAATCAATAAAATAAAAAAAAACAAAAAAAAAAAAAAAAAAAAAACAATGAAAATTCACTTAAATAAGTCTTTTCCACTGAACGTTAATTTGTATTTATATCTCTAAATATGAACAGACACTGAAAATGTACTTTTGAAAAATCAATGTTAAATAAGTGAAAATAATCCATATCAACATCAATAGAACTAATAGGTTTTTATTTGGATTTTGTGCCCGAAAATAGTCAACAATTCTTTTTTATTTTTTTCTTTGTCACTCTAAATTTTTATCAAGTCTGAAACGAAAAAAAAAAAAAAGAAATGGCCGATAGATAACAATGTAAAAAGACTTGAATTGATCATTTTTTGTTTGTTTGTTCTGGAGGAAAAAAAACAAAAATTACAAAATAAAACGTTATGAAAAATGAAGAATCAGGAAAACAAATAAATGCGAATAAACCATCTGATTTTATTTTTATTTAGTTGTGTAAATAAAATGTACATACATTAAAAGACTATATTAAAGTGAATGATTAAACAAAATACGAACTGTTAAAAAGAAAAGAAATAGAAGAAAAAAAAAAAAAAAATTAGACACAATCGAATGTGTAGAATTTTGAAAAAAAAAAAAGAATTCAAAACATGAGAATAATGTTAAAAAGAAATCAGATTGTTAATGCTTGTTTTTTTTTTAAAGAAGAACGTTGATTAAATTAATAAATATCGATTTTGATTTTGTTAAAGAACATAAACGAATTATATTACATTTTCACTTTTTAAATAATTATGACTTACTCTTAAGAGTCGAAAGATTGCAAATTCAATTTTTTTTTTTTTTTCATCAAAAATAAACTTCATTTAACTGAAATGGAATGATTGTGTAATCCAATTTTTTTGTTTTTTTTTTTTGCATAATCAAAACTGAAAACTCAAAACTAAACTAGAAAAATCACTTGTTGAAAATTGTCTTGGGTTTTTCATTTGTGATAAATTGTAACCAATTTATTACTAAAATAATTCATTGCTTTGTGATTCGTAGTTTTTTTTTGCACACAATTACACTTCACTTTGATGGATCATTCAAATAAGATTGATCAATCACGTTGAAATTCTCAATGTAGTTCAAACATTAATTCCAGTTTGAATTGTAATCATGTTCAAATTTTCTTACTTCGAAGTACTACTTTCACTGTGAAACAAATATTTCTTGGCTGTTAATTTTCAAAGAAAATCGATCGAAGTAATGTTGCAATTTTCATAATTTCGGAATTAATGTAATTCTTGAAGATTTTGTTTTAGCTGGCGATTAATCTAGGGGTTTGGATGTCATTCAAATAGATGCGAATATGTAAATAATCTGCGAATTTTTTTGAAATATATTCGCATATGGCGGAGAAAATTGCAAATGGCGGCCGAATATATTCGCAGAATATTCGCAAAAAATGAAGCTATTTGCAAAAATCATGAGTCATTTGCAAAACTTCATACTTCTGTATGAGAATATTAGGCTGCCATATTGAATCGAATTTTAACAATTTATGCGAATATTTTGCGAATGATTCATATAAATAAAATTTTGAATCCATTATAAGCGAATGAGGTTATTTGCGAATAGATAAATTCCCCTAGCGATTAATACGACAATAAAACTCGCAATATTTCTTTATTTTTCGTCAAATCAGTATATAATTATATTATTAATCTAATCCACTAATTGAGAGCGTATTGGAAAAAAAAAAAACAAATGAATTAGTTAAAATTAGCGGCTGCAGAGCGTAAGTAAATCGAAAATATCAGTAAAATTTCAACCAAAAATAATTTAGATTACACGGACTGAATTGTTATTTTCGTCTTGATAAACGAATGTTTATAGGAAATTTGGAAGATGAATCTGATGTTTTGGATTGGATGATTGAACAAAAAACCGACGAAAGTATTGAAGAAATCGATCGTCAAACCTTATTCGACTACATTACATCAAAAGATTTCTTAGCTGTTATTTTTTGTGAGTAAAATTCAAATTGAAAAAGCTAATGAAATTTAAGAAGAAAAAAAAAACAAAAAAAAACAAAAAAAAAAACAAAAAAAAAACAAAAAAAAACAAAAAAAAAGAAAAAAAACAAAAAAAAAGCAAAAACAAAAAACAACAACATCCAATTTCTTTTATGATAAATGATTATTTAGATGATCCAGAAAATCCTGATTCACGTCGAATTTTACGTCACATTGAGCTAATCGATGATGAAGCATCCGAATATGGTATCACAATTACAAAATCCACCGATAAATTAATGGCTAAAAAATATGGATATAGAAAATTGCCTGGTCTTACTTACTTTAGAAAGGGTATTGAAATTTTATGAGTGAAAAAAAAATGGAAAACAATGTTAAATTGCAAAAAAGGAATGTTCAGTTTTTTTTTTTATTTTTTACACTTGGAAAATTGAAAAATTTCAGGTAAAAATATCAATTATGATGGTGACATCGATGATGAAGAGGAAATACTTGATTGGCTTACACTACCAGATAACATGGAAATGACAGATCATATTGAACGTGTTAATCGGAAAATGTTTCAAAAAATTCGCCAAACATCTGATTACTTGGCAGTTTTTTTCTGTAAATTTTCCTTTATTTTTGCCTCCTTTAATTGTTCATTCATTGTGTGAAATTATTGTGCGGAAAAATGAAAAGTTTATAAATAATTTTTTTTTTTTTTTTTCAAATTGTAGACAGTGATGATTGCAAACAGTGTCCCCGAGTATTGGCAGAGATTGAGCATATCGATGACGAGGCCGACGGTGCGGGCATTAATTTTGTAAAAATTGATGATAAAGTGATGGCCAAAGAGTTTGGCGTTTTTGCTCTGCCTGCCATTTTATTCTTTCGTCAAAATTCTAAAGAACCAGTCATTTATGCCGGTTCGTTCAATCCATCTAATTGCATTGCATTGCATTTCATTTTGAAAATTTTTATTTTCCTTTTTTTTGCTTTTTTACTTTTTTTCTCTTGGTTTTTTTCTTTTGTATTTTAATTTAAATTCCAAAATAGGAGATTTATATGAAGAAGATCAAATTCTAAATTGGTTGATGACACAAAAAGATCCTGGCGGTGATGTAATTGAAGATATCGAAGGTCAACAACTACTTGATTTAATTGAACAATCTGGTTCAATGGCGGTTTACTTCTGTAAGTGTTAGATTATTCCATGAAAGAGCATACAAATTCAAAAAAAGTAAAAAAAAGCAAAAACAAGCAAAAAAAAAAAAATGAAAAAAAAAAATGAAAAATAATAAAAAGAAATCTAAAAAAGAAAAACCAATCCACTGATGCCCAAATTACACCTCCAACCAAATCGAAATAGCATAGGAAAACAAACCGAAATAGTTCATTTTAATTGTCTCCCTTTCTCTATCTCTCTTGAATTAACATCCATTCGGCGAAACATGACGAAGATCAAGAAGAATATGAAAAAAAAAATCAAACCAAATTAATCATTCTCTCTATCCTTTCACATTCAAAATCACACGATTAATTTTAATAAAAGCAAAAAAACAAAAAAAAACAAAAAATATTCAAATAAATTCGTTGATATATGATAAAATGCTAGGGAACAAGACCCTTTGTGACATATGCAGTTCAAAAGCAATGCGAAAAGCTCGCGTAAAAAAGGATAAAGAGACGGCGCCGACTAGTGTCGAACCACCAACTGATAATCCAGATGAATTGGCCGCGACCACACCACTACCATCACCACCAACACCAACGCAACATCATCACGGTGCACATGATGAGGGTATTTCGATAATGATGGTTAAATTCACAAATCAAAAAAAAAAAAAAAAAAAAAAAAATACACACACAAACAAAAACACAATATTTATATAGTCTTACCTCATCCTCTCTGTGCCAAAAATGATCTCCGTAAATCCGAAAAAAAAAACCATATACACACACATCATTATGATATGATTTGGAATACTTGCGCAATGCACGCATTTTAACCGATATGTTCCAAATTCCCAACAAAATCGAGCATTTGTAACCATTGAATGCAAAATATTTCCCAGTTTTTAACCATTGTTGACAATCGAATGATGTTTGTTTTAGGTCGATAGAGTCCTTGTAGTGAGTAGTTCTGTGACGAAGCATTTGTTCTGATTTCCTGTAGGACCCTCTGATGTTAAAATACAAATATATATATATAGATCATTCCATTTTGTGTTTTGATTATATTCGATCACCATGGAATTTTCAAATGATTGTGATATCCTAGGGTTTTGTTTTTCATTCAAATTTTATTCAAATCACTCCAACATTATTACTGTATTATACACACACATGAGTGCTGCATTTTCTGTTGATATTTGACATTATGATGGTGTAGATTAGATTGTTTGTTTCGGTTATGTATACAAATGTTTTTGAACATTTTCAATATCAACGAACGTCGATCATTCAGAGATTCCCAGTAGATGTCATTGAAAATCAATTTAGCTTTGATAATTAATTTCAATTTTTTGTTTTCATTTTGAATCATTTTTTTTAATGGTAAATTTAGATACTGACGACTGTGAACAATGTACGAAAACTTTAGAAGAACTGGAAAATATTGATGATGATTGCGATCGGCATGGCATCACCTTTGTCAAAACAAAAGATTTCTCCGTTGCCGAACAATTTGGTGTTCATGATTTTCCGGCATTGGTTTACTTTGAAAGCAGTATTCCAAATGTATTTGAAGGTAAAACTAATGGTTTTATTTAGCGTTTTATTTTCTAAAAAATTTAACTCATTTAGCGGTCATTTCTGTGAAACAACGAAAAACATCACAGCAAATTTAAAAATAATCGAAAAATTAAAAAAATTTCAAACAAATTCATAATAAACAAAAATCTAGCTTTTCCAAAAAAATTTCAAAATTTGAAAAAAATTTCAAAAATTGGAAAAAAATTTCAAAAATTGAAAAAAAAATTTCAAAAATTGGAAAATTAAATTAAAAAATTTCAAAAATTGAAAAAAAATTCAAAATTTGAAAAAAAAATGTCAAAAATTTGAAGTTTTAAAAATTGAAAAAAATTGCAAACATTTGAGAGCTTTTAAAACAAAATTCCAGAATAAAAATAAAGAAAAAATGATTTAAAATCAATAAAAGAATTCAATGCATTGAAAAAATTTCCCAGGTCAACTAAATGAAGAAGAAGAAGTGCTACAGTGGTTAATAACACAAAAAACCGAAGATCGAATTGAATTGATAACACGACAAATGCTTGAAACCATGGTTGAAGATACGCAATATTTGGCTGTTTATTTCTGTAAGTGATGTGACAAATTCATGTATGTGTGAAAACAAGATTTTTCTTTTTTTTTTTTTTTCTCTCGAAATAGCGAAAATATATCAATAGAGCATTTGTTTTCCCCTTTTTCAATCTAAAAAATTGTATGCACATAAATGGCGTGCGTTTTTTTCTTTCAAATTTGTACACTGATATGTTTTTTTTCTTTTTTCAATTAAAATTGTTTTTTTTTTTTCTTAAATTTTTTGATTTTTCCCCGATTGATTTTTATTTTCGCAATTCATCATCAAACCACTTTCAATTCCAAAAACAAAAATACAAAACAACAAAAATACATATATATATAAAACATATATATCGAAACCAATCCAAACCATTAGCACCAGAACGTTATCAAAATCAACCATCTTATTGCCGAAGTCTTTGTTCACCGCTTCCAAAAAAACTAAAAATCAAGGACTCACAGAATCCATTATTGTTAGAGTATTTGGCACGAAAAAAGCAAATGGTAGAAAAGCAAGGTATAAACAAACAAACAAACAAACAATGAATGACTTGACAATATGTGGAAACGACAGAATAGAGGTCAATGTTTGCTTTTCCTAAATCCGTGGTGTTCCGTTTCACATATTTCCTAATCCTACAAAAAACAAAAAAAAAAAAAAAACAACAACAACAGCAACAAAACACACATTTTGTTTCTGCAATAATGCTTTGTTGGTTTCTGCCGATTGTTTACCGCACTAACAAAACTACTTCTAATTTGCTGATCCCAAATACTCAAAACATTAATCGATTCACATTTGTGTAATTTTTTTTTATTTTTTTTTTTTTTGGTTGCATTGAACATTTGATAATTCGGCATGAGTTGATTTGATCAAACATTTCATTTTTTTTTTCTAGACAGTTTTATACTGATAACTGATTGATACAAATTTCCAATTGTAAATAATATAAAAATTTAATTTTAAATGAAAGCATGCTTTCCTAATTTTATTTGTAAATATAAACAATTTAATAATGAAAAGAACTCTTTTGAAGTGTATTACTTTGTTTTTTTTCTCATTTAAATTAATTGATTATTTGACGACAATATTAAGATAGATTTGATTGTGACACTGTCTAGTTGCTTGTGATGTAAAAATTCCTTTTTGATCGCTTTAACTAGATCATTTGAAAATGGTTTTTAATTTGTAATTTATGTTAAATATTATAAAATGTTAATTTGAATCCATTTGGGGTTCATGTTTTTCTTCTTCTTTTTCTTTTTCTTTTTTTTCTTCATTTTTTCAATTTTTAGATAAAATCAATTGTAATATTTGTGATCAAATTCTTGAGGGCCTTGAGTTAATTGATGATGAATGTGATGTATTTGGTATTCATATGGTAAAAATCCAGGATCCACAATTAGCCAAACGGTATTCAATTAAAACGTTCCCAGCGCTTGTCTATTTCCGAAACGGTAATCCATTGTTGTTCGAAGGTGATATGCAAAATGAGCAATCTGTATTAGAGTGGCTCATTGATGATGATAATCGTGAATTGGCCGATGAAATTGAAGAAGTTAATGAACGAATGTTGGAGCGATTGTTGGACGAATCATCGTTATTGGTTGTATTTTTCTGTAAGTTTTTCGAAAAAAAAAAAAAAAAAATTGTTCGTGTAAAAAAGAATCAACAATTAGAAATCACCGAAGAACGAAAAAAAAAAATATGAAAAATCCGAATTTTTAATGAAACATTTCATAAATTCATTTAGATGAGGATGATTGTGCCGAATGTGAAGAAATTCTTGAAGAGCTTGAACAAATTGATGGTGAAGCAGATATGTTTGGCATTGATTTTGTTAAAATAGCCAGTCATGAAGCTGCTCAAAAGTATGAAGTTAACAGTATTCCATCGTTAGTTTATTTCCGGTACGCTTATATTCACGTTAATCCACGCATAAGATATGCTTTAAACGAGCATTTATTTTTTTTTTCCCTAAATCCACAGTAAACAAGTACCAATGTTGTATGACGGTGATTTACATCAACATGATCGTATTCTTACTTGGCTTACATCACAGGATGTTTTTGAAATTAAAAATGAAATCGAAGAAGTTAATCGCAAAATGTTGGACAAATTGCTTGAAGAAAATGAATTTTTGGCCGTTTATTTTTGTAATTATAACAATTATGATAATAATTTTCAATTGAAATCTTTTAAATTAGCCTAGTTTCAATATTTGTAATTATTTAAATTTCAAGATGAAGCTGATCACCCAGATAGTACATTGGTTTTAGAAAAATTGGAAAATATTGATAGCGAAACAGACAATTTGGATATAACATTTGTAAAAATGTCCGATTCAAGATATGCACGAAAATGGGGCGTCACAAAATTACCCGCTATTGTTTACTTCCGAAAGCGATTCCCAAGCATATATCGAGGTAAATAAAAAATCGAGTTGAAAATGATATTCGATCAGAATCCCGATTGAATATCGGAAAAAGCTGGTTCTTTTGGATTGAAAACAGCGGAAAAACCGACAAAAAAAAAAAAAACAAATAATTCCGATCGGATTCTGGTAAACTCGAATAATTTCGAATGGGGTTCAATCCTTGGGGATCACTTGTTGACCCAATAAATGAATTGACAATTTTCACAATTAAAAAAAAAAAAAAAAAATAAAAAAAGAAAAAAAAAAGAAAAAAAAGAAAAAAAAAATTAAAATTAAAGTTAAAAAAAGATAGAAAAAAAAAACAATTTCGAAAAAGTCACAAAAACAATCAATTGATTGTTGTTTTTCATTTCAGGTGATTTATTATCAGAAGATGAGGTACTTGAATGGTTACGAAAGAATCGCTTCCGTCAACCGGAACTGAACATATTCATGTATGCTTTAATTGCAATATCGGTTGCATTCGTATTATATACAGCATTTTTGCTGCAATGTTTTAAACCACCACCGACACCGCCACCAGTACACGTTAAACAGCAATAATGATAAAACGAAACAGAACAAAACAAAAACACAAAACACAAACAGAGCAAAATAATATCAATAATAGAATTTATGTTTATTTTTTATTTTAAATATCAACGAGGAAGAAAAGAAAAAGAAAAAAAAAAATAAAATATATTCTCGTAATAAACCGCAACAACATCTTTCTAGTGTTTGCAGTTACAACGAAGAAATTAAAAGAAAAAAAAAAAAAAAATTGAAGAGACTCAGGCACTAACTATCACAACCATATCAAACAGTTTAAAATGTGTTTTCAATCGAATGAAAGCAATGAAAACAATTTGATAAATATTGGATAGGCAAATAACATCATGTTGCTTGCACACAGACATGCTGTATGATCTCCAGTTATCTTATCAGTATGGTTAGTTAATGTTTTGTAATTTGTTGTTTGTGTCTTTATTACGAGCCGTTGTGTGCGCTTTTCCGCACAACACACTCTTACACAAACACAAACACATACACACACACATACGGCAAATGGTCCACAAAATAATAATAAATTCATAGCGTCATTAATTTTTATTTTCAGTAAATAGTTAAAAAAAATATCGATTTGATTTTCAATTGTTGCCGTGTTGAATTCTTTCCACAATTTTTTTTTTTTTTAAAAACATTCATTCAGGACGAAAATTCATTGTACAGTATGTGTAATAAAATCGACTATTTATGATTGTTTTTCTTCTTCTTCTTCATCTTCTTCTTCTTTTTTAAACGGAGTTGAATACGTTTTTTTTTAGTTATAACAAAATTATAATGAGCAGTTATTAGCAAATGATTTATTTTTGGACATTTCAATTGTTGTTGAAACAATACTCTTAATCTCATTTCGAAACAAATAGAATTCAAATCACATATGAAATTTACTGGACCCAAAGAACAAATTTAAAAAAAAAAAGCGATCGCAAAAAGAGCTTAAGAACGTAATTTACCAAAAAAAAAGGCAGAAAAATAAAGAAATTACATGTGAAGGAGAAAAGTGAAAAAAAAAACGCACAAAACAAAGCAACTTCATCAAAAGACACCGCCAAGCAAATTTAATTCAATGAATTTTACTGTAAACAATAATTTAACGATTAAAATGTACTTAAAAAATGCAAAAAAAAAAAGTTTCATTTTCTGGTTTCCAGCCGGTGTTTAATTAATATTATGAACACTAGATGTCACTGTAAGTAATGTCACATTATTCTGACAATAGATTTTGACAATACAAATGTCAGCTTCAATATACAAAAACAACAATAATAAAAAAAAAAGACTCCCAACTGATTGAGTGTTTGTAAAATTTTATTCAATTTAAATGGCTTTTGTAAAAACAATTTAACCCAGTTTCAATGAGATAAAACGGGCACAAGCAAGTTTGTGCCATACAAACATGGACTGGAATCTCTTATTTATTTGATTGATTGATTGATTGATTTTTATTGCAAAATTATTAAATGCGATATTATTCAGTGGAAAATAATTGAAAGTGAGTAAGTGCATATGCAGATG